>JAODUP010000830.1:145000-174643 GCA_025642065.1 Paralvinella palmiformis
CAGTTATGTCTATTCTATGCTAGCTCGAATCTGCTTGTCATAAATAACATTTAAGAACTACAATAGTTAGAATAGCAGAAATTAGGTCAAGTTTGAAAATGATAACATAGTTCAAACAGTATAATTATGACTTATATAGGTCTGCTTCAACGCAGATGTCAACTTAGTTTGGCTTGATATGTGTTTATGTACGCTATCAGTCGTATTAACTGATCTTACTGAAGAGAATGACAATTAGGCTATAACATTGGTAAATTATAGTTGTGAAGAAAGATAACAGAAAATAGCTATAAATAGGCTGTAGATAATTAGTAAACATTTCACTACTGCCGTGATCTGACTTGGGTGTTCTATCCCAAACTCCACGGCTGTTGGTGATTGCTTTTGTTTTTGCTTCGGCTTAGGACTGGTGAGACATTACAGTCCCCTAAGAAACGTCCAGTTATGTCCAGTTTGTACTATGACATTCAAGATTAGCTCTAATCTGCTTGTCATAAATAACATTTAAGAACTACAATAGTTAGAATAGCAGAAATTAGGTCAAGTTTGAAAATGATAACATAGTTCAAACAGTATCGAAGCTATGACTCGCTAATACGGTCTGCTTCAACGCAGATGTCAATCTTTTAATAGCAATTAAGCTGAATAGTTTTAATAGTAGTCGCTTCGTGACGCCTGCCCGTTGTAAAAACTGATCTTTGAAGACAATGACAATTGGGTTATATAGTTTATATAGTATTGCTTTGAAGAAAGATACAGCAATTGAAAAATAGCTATAAATAGGGCTGCTTAGATAATTAAGCTAAACATTCTCACTACTGCCGTGATCTGACTTGGGTGTTCTACTCCCAAACTCCATGGCTGTAGGTGATTCGCTTTTTGTTTTTGCTTGCCGGCTTAGGGACTGGTGAGACATTACACATGTCTCAGCAAGAAAAGTCGCCACTCTGGATTCAGTCCCCTGAAGAAACGTCCAGAGTTTGAATTCACGGTTCGAGATTCTCTGTGCCTGTGCCTTATAATACACAGCTAAAACACACACACACACACACACACACACACACACACACACACACGCACGCACGCACGCACGCACATGTGCGCATGCACGCACGCACACAAATACCACACGCACACCAACATACACACGCACGAACGCACACATACGCATACACATACGCACACACAGACATACACCAACTGGCATAAGTGTAGGTATTTGTTTAGCTTATATATATATATATATATATATATATATATATATATATATATATATATATATATATATATATATATATATATATATGTTTAGGTTACTTATATAGTTCCCAGGATTCTAACATGTGGGCATAGTTTATTTTCCCATAGTGTGAGTTATTAGGTTACAATAGTATAAGAAAATTGTTGAGTGCATAGCAATTATGATCTCTGCCTGTCATTTGTCGTATGAGAGATCTGCTTGCCTGACTGGCAATATTAGTGTCATACAAAAAGAAATGTCAATAACCAAGCTTAAAGAATTATGCAGATGAACATTAATTAATGAATGAAATACTGAAGAAGATGGAGCATTATTCACGCCGAAAAATGTAATTGTTCTAACTGTAGAAGAATATCGAAATAATTGAGAAGGAAAATCTGTAGAGTTTTTTTTCGTCGTGAGCGGGTATTAAAGAGGCTCAGAATATGATGATTGGAGAAAACATAGAATTGTAGACATAAGGAAAGGTAAACGGGCGCAAATACTAGTTCATGTTCTTCTTATGTCAGATCGTCAAAAGTGTAGTAACCCAGAGGAAACCTAAAGGTACTCTCATCTATCTTAATAAGAATTTCCGAGAATGGCATAATGCACCATGCTGTTGGATTGAAGGTCACTCTTGTGAAGAACACGGTAAAGACTGATGAACACATACATGGCATTGATGAGTCTGGATATCTACCAAGCACGGAAGTGGATGTGTAAAGGACAATAACCAGACTGTGATGCTACCTTGGACGATAGAAGCCCACATCAACTTCCTTTCCTGCTCGTTCACAACGTTCAGTAGTACATTGAACTGTTTAGGGGAATATTTTAAACGGAAGAACGCAGAGGCCAAGAGTGCAGATAAACAGACTGGAGAGAGTCTTTTGTCAAATGACTCTATTATACAGACGAGAGAGGGTGCTTGAGTTCTAGGTAATCCACCTATATGGTAGGGAAAAGCGGCAAAGATCTGGTACTATATTACAATTATATATTAGTGTGTGGGTCTGTGCTAGTATTAGTTCATGCACCGATGTATAGATGAATTGAACGAACACTATAGTAACATGTCCAAATTCAGCTACTGATCGGATTGAAATCTAATATCAATTTTAAAGAAAATGATTTGTTATATCAGGTAATAACTGTAAGTAATTTATATTATATTGCCAAGTGTTTCGACAGCTTTTTCTTTCCCTTGTAAATTATATTTAAGAAATTTCGTCACCTGGTTATGCTTCCTGTTTGTGTTTCTAGCTGGGTAAAAGGCCAGAAAAGTATGATCTAATGTAATCATATATAACTTGGAGTTTATCAACCGATTCAGTTTGAAATCCATTATTGACACTGCATGGTAAAATTAACAATTTTTGTAGTTAGAATAGTGTTATAGAATTATTATCGTGGTTATTTATGAAGCATTTACATTGCGAGTTTTACCCGATATGAATATTATTGATGTTTTGTGATCTACAGTTGTGCTTTGATGTACTTACACCCAATTATGATTTCGGACTTTTATCACAACTGTTAGCTTACGTAACCTTAATCCTACCTGTCTATCACTTACTACCGATATCCATATTTGTTTGTCTTATTAAACAACAGCAGTATCTCGGTGTAATGATACGATCAATTATTATTTAAAATAAGCTCAAACAAAAGGGATATTATTACTGAAAGAGATGCAATTTTTATTATCTAAATGTTGAAAGGCTTAAACAATCTTCTAATTTATTAACTCTTTTTTTGCTGCATGCAGGATTCTCGTGTAATATATTGTACCATTGTCAAACAAAACTCATCACCAACATGTTGTGATAATGTTTAATTCAATAACACGAAATGCCATAGTTTATTGATTTTGTTATATGTTTAGGGGTCAGTAGGAAAACACCTCAGGCTATACTGGTCCTTCAATTTCCTGTCAAACGTTATATTACATGTATATTTAGCAAATTACTATACATTATCCGTAAATCTGTATTATTGTATGTGGAAATTGTAAATAAACTACTATTAATAACTACTACTACTACTACTACTACTACTACTACTACTACTCTTGAATAACAACATGTCCAAAACATCATCTAACTAACTAGGTAAGTTGTATAAAAGCATTTGCATTATATTCAACCGATATATTTCTATACCAAAATAGATTGAATTAAAATATTTAAAAAAGCTGTATCAGAAACTACTTGATCAATACCACAACGATATAAAAGATACCTAATTAAATGTAAACATGTTGATCTAGAGGAATAAAAGTAAGTCTGTATCTATTGATAAATTCGTTATCAATAACAAAGAAAAAGGTAACAAAACTATTAGATTATTTTTCTACGAGAATACCCCACCTGCAATCACTTTTGATACTTGTATAAAAACTAAGCATCGCGATAAAACATCTTCACTGACTACGTTAAGATTAAGAAAATCATAACGTCCTAGTCATTAACGCATTTGCATACATGACAACAAAAGTTCACAATTTATATCAACTATTGAACTAGAATTGCACTTATTAATACAGTTATGGAAATCATCTCCGATGAATATAGGTCAGGCGACAATAATGAACACATACAGTGAATATCATCATACTGCTAAAGAAATGACCACATTATAACATTAGCTTTGGCTACAATAGAATATATTTAATTTACAGAATAACATTCATTCGTACAACACACGAAAAAAGGATTGATCACATATCGTTAAAACATCATAATTTGAAGAAGAAAAAATCTTCCCGGTGCTTCTAAAATCTGCTACAATATTCACGGAGAATTAAATCTTTTGGCAATAAATTTAAGTAGGATTTACTTATAGAAACGTGATCTCATTGAATTGTAATCAAAGGACATTGATGGTTGTGTTTTACATAATTATTTTAAAAACTGTTTTATCACGATTTGATGGTTTACATTCATTTTGTTATGTTCAAGGTCTGAAGCTTATGCAACTCCAAATACGATGAAGTGTTTATATGAACCCAGATTTGAGTGGAAATAAGAGTCCAGTATCCTATATATAAATATATGTGTAGGTTGCTAATTATTATATTTCATTAATCATTCAATGTGTTATAGCTTTTCTTTATGGCTCAAATAATGTAAACAGAGAGCAAATAAATAATAGTCATTTTGTAAATGTGCAACTTTCTGTCTAAATTATACACTTATTGTTACTTTATTTACCTAAACACCCTGAAAATATATTTATTTTATTTTAAGCATGCACTTATTATCCAAAGTAAAAAAAAATCGCTCCCACTTTCCCCGTTTAACGTATAACCTAGAAAATCAGCTTCATATTATACCTAATTCATACCTATTCTGTGCATGCTGTCATCAAAATATAACAAAGGTGTGTGTTTATATATATATATATATATATATATATATATATATATATATATATATATATATATATATATATATATATCCTAAGTCATTGACATTAATTATCTTTTAAGAGTGTCTAGACCAATAGCCCCAAACCCTGAAAAAGCTAAGACACACAAAAGGGACAGCGACAAAGTGAGGGGATATTAACCTTATAAACCCCGTAAATTGTTATAGCATTTTATTGTATTTGTTAACTTCCTGTCGTGATGAAAGTTCATAATCGATATTTAGTCGGCAGTTTGATTTTCGACATTAAATGTTATCCAACAAGTCATGTATTGAAATGCTGCTTTATGAAATATATATATATATATATATATATATATATATATATATATATATATATATATATATATATATATATTTATTTATATGTGTATGTGTGTGTATGTGTGTGTTTATTTGTGTGTGAGTGTTTGTGTGTGTTATTGCAATTATTACCAAAATATATTACAAACGAGAACTTAGTTAATGACCTGAAGTAAAGGTCGTTGAGTTCGTGCCATTTATTTTTGTAATGTCATCACTGTATTAGCTAATTCCGGAGGAACTCATCAACTTCTTATGATCAAAGATAGTGGTACAATTTCCTTAAATGTGAATTATTACCAGCTTGGTAAAAGATCACTGTTATCTCTGAGGCATACAATCTATTTAAAACAGATTACCCATTGACATTATACTTTTAGACTGAATCATAAAACTTTCTTTAAAGGAGACTCAAAATCTAAGTAGGTGCTACTTTGTTAGACATACAACGATTACTACTTCCTTTATTACAGTTTATACGTATTGGTCTTTTATCAGATGAATATTAAATAAAACACTCAATTATATATATTTAGATATATTATGCTATACAATAATAAATGAATGAATGATGCCATGCAGATAATAATAACTACAGGAATATTACCAAATACTCGATACATCAAAGACAGATTAATGTTAATACGTCGTTTACACTTTAAACAAATTCAGGATATGACCCTTGATTTAACATTGTATTACACAAGATTAATGAATAATAAGATGGTAGTAGGCAGCTCGGCATACTGATGTGACATAAATGTTAATACACTGGTAAAAAATAACCCCTAGATTATTTACTGACCCATTAGGGGTAATCGAAGATGCACCTATCTGTAATGCTGGTGTCTTTAGGGATTTAACACAATGTGGTGATACCAAATATATAATATTTGTTTTAAATCATTGATACAATGTTTAAGAAAGAGGAGAAATTGACCCCCTTGCCAGGACCCAGTGTTATATGCACAGCTGTGTGTTAACAGCATGCAGTGATATTTAACTCCATATCGCTGTGCAATGATCCCAAGAGGACGGGTATACATTGTGAAAACCAGATGATCAAGAATTGAACGTTGTGGTTCCCCAGATAACAAAATCTATAAGTCGGATAAAATAACACGAACAGATACTCTCTGGAAGCGTTGTTCCAGATAGGATCGAAAGCATTCAAGTACTTTACCTGACAGACCAAACATAGAAAACCTAGAAAAAGTACATTATGGTCAACTGTATCAAATGCAGCACACAGGTCCAGAAGAACAAGTATTACTGGCTTATCTTGATCAATTGACATCATAATATCGTTTTTAGCCCTCACGAAGGCTATTCTACGCAGACTGTAGTGATTCATTAAGATTATTATTGATTAAATATTTGTTTAGATGGAAAGCAACTGCCCTTTCTATAACTGTAGATAAACAGGTCTGTAATTGTTTACAATAGCACAGCCCATAGTGTTTTGTTTTGTTAATGGTTTTAAAGGGCTGCTTTCATGGATCATGGGAAAACACCCAGAAGTAATGATTTATTAACTGTGTTTGTAAATGGGCTGATCAGAATATCGAGACACTCTCACAAGCCATGAAGGCATAGGATCATCTGCACAGAAAGCTTTAGATGACCTTTTCAGCAACTGTCTGATATCAGTCTCTGTAAAAGGATCAAATTTATCCATCATGGATATACAGGAGTCTTCTACCAATGGCATATCCTGTGATAAGGTGCTGGAACGGGACCCACTATGTATATTTAATTTGTTTGACAGAAGAAGTTATTAAAACAATAGGCACTATCTTTTTCTTAATTAACATTATTTAGAATGAATGACATTTTACTTTTATGTCATATTTTAGTCACAACACTGAAAACAGTCCTTGATTTTCCTTGGATGCTTTGATCTTTGTATTATAATATTCAGATTTAGTAGAGGCAAGGGCATGTTTAACTATAATTTTACTAAGCATGACCATTTCATAATGAACATACAAGCTGGTCCTGATCCACAGCCGCTCACAATACCTACTGTGTCTCTTTGAAGTTTGTATGTTCTTATTGTTCCATGGAAGCGTTGGTCTTCTTAGCATTTCCTTTATCCTTAAAGGTGCATGCTCATCTACAATGTCTCTCAATGTACTATTATCGAGATCCACCAGATGAACCACATCATCTGTTGGATCCAATACCAGAGAAAAGATTCGCAGATTAGCAATAAAAGTTCCTTGTCTATTGATTTATATTTTCTATATGAAATATTTTTAGCTGAAACAGATTGTTTCTGTAAAGATACATAATAATAATAATAATAATAATAATAATAATAATAATAATAATAATAATAATAATAATAATAATAATAATAATAATAACATTTTATATAGTGCCCTATTCAACCAAAATTGTTCTAAGGCACTTAACATAAAAAAACAATTAAACATATTCTGAGCTCATTTAGATCAAATACATTTCATACATAATAAACTGGTTTAATATTATAAATACGCCAATTTAAATAAATATGTTTAAGAACCTTACAAAATATATCTCTACTTGCTGCGAGTTTTATGTGATTTGGCAACTTGTTCCACTACCTTGGATGGGAGTGCTCGGAAGGATCTCTCTCCGTACATTGCTGTATGGCCTCTTGGTAAGTGATTAAGACCCAGATCAGAGCATTCTCACTGGTATATAATTTTCGACCATATCGCTTAGATACACTGGTGCTATTCCATTCAGTACTTTGAAATAGGATCTTGTACAATGATCTGAAACGTACAGGAGTCCAACGTGTCATCAGACGTGCAGCACAGTTCTACACTCGCTGTAGGCGATTGGTCTGAGAGAGGGGGATATTGTGTAGTACTGCATCGCCATAGTTCAGTCGAGAAATATTAAAGGCTTGGACTAAGGTCTTTCATGTCTCATCATTTATGTACTTACACATAATTCCTATATTTCTTATTTGATAAGAACAGGACTTTCATATATAGTTCACCTGCTTCTCCATTCCTAGGGTATTATCTAATATAAGCCGTAGATTTCTTACAGACATGGAAGAATTTATATAACTGGATCCTATCTTAATGGGAAGGTTCTCAGTTTTCTTTGCATGTTGCTTGGATGAGAAAATAATGAATTCTGTCTTGTCCTTATTCAATTTCAGCATGTTGCTGTTCGTCCAAGTACTTATATCTGCAATATAAGCTTCAATTAAAGATGAAAAATCATCCCATTTATCACATGACTTTAAAATCATGTACACTTGTGTATCAACGGCATAACAATGTTATTTAATATGATATCGTTTAATAATTTCACTTACTGGTTTGGAATACATAAAGCAATTCTTTGGTACTAAAACAGATCCCTGTGGTACAACAAAAAGAAAACCTACATCTGGCGAGGTTTTATTGGCCACTGAAACACATTGAGGTGTTCTGTCGCCGAGGTACGACGTAACGCAAGTTAAAGCTTTTTCCTTGATCCCAAAGGAAAATTCTAAACGCTTCAGTAGAATTGGGTGATCGATTACATCGAAAGCTGTAGAAATTAACATTAATGTTAATAACGAAATGATCAGACATCATGGAAGACACGGACACACCCTTAATCAAAATGTCACCATCACGGGAGATGACAAGATCTAAGATGAGACCATGTCTGTGTGTTCTTTCTTGGACATGCTGTCTGAGATTGGCAGATCTAAGAATGTCAGCCAGTTGTTTGGTATCTGCATCCCTCTGGCAATCCCAATGCATATTTATTTGTATCACCTAAGATCAACAGATGACCACTGTTAGTAACAAGAGAGTCAATAAATCCTTGAAGAAATCTGCTGCTTTCAGGCGATTTTCCTTAGTGGAGTGTAATCGGTAGATAATCCTCCCAGATACAATAGTCAGTTGATAATTTTCAAAAGACTTAGCTTTCCACTACACGGGGGAATCTATATAAAGAGACCTCATAAATCATATTTGATTGGTGTGTTTTATATAACAACTAATTTTGATGCCATAATGAACAAGCTACAGCGTGTACATAACACGGCAGCTCGTATTGTGACTAAGACAGCGAGACATAAATATATAACGCCCGTGTTAAAGAAACTCCATTGGCTGCCATTAACATAATGAGCTCAGTATAAGCTTCTAGTCCACTCGTATAAGTCATTGCACGACCAATCTCCTGTGCACTTCAGAGACATATTGAAGGTATGTACACCAGGCATTAGTAGTTTCAAAGAAGCGGACTATATCATATAGTAACAGATGGTTTAACTATGCATCACCTAGTTTCTGGAAATCACTGCCTGCCGACATAAGAGAAAGTAAGACAATCGAGACATTAAAAAACTCATTATTTTCTAGTCCACAATGGCCATTTAACAAATCGAGTTATTCTCAATAATGTGAAAATATAATATGTTTATATACTATTTTGTCTTCTAGTCAATAATTGTTCAAAATAATATTTTAGTAGTATAGTACAATTATTTAGCTTAGTTGGGTATGTTTTATTTATATATTAAAAACTTTTAAATTGCCCTTTTTTTCTTCTTCTTATATTATTATGTTATAATATTAAAGACCACTATATTGTAATATTTTGCAGGAAATGCATATTTGATCATATTATTTTAACAATTGACTTTGATATTTCTTGCATTGTAAAACACTTTTGAACATGATACACTTTATGAAAAGAGCGCTATATAAATTTAGTATATAAATCAATAAATATGAGAATATAATTATCTTTCCTAATTCCAGTTATAACCAATTGGTACTATGAAATTCAAGGCTAGCTGTAGTCTTCTTGTCATAAATGACCTCTAAGCACGTTATTATTACTATATATTTTGCATAGCAGACATTATGTCCTGCTTTAAAATGGTATTATCAAGTTTTAGGATCGCAGAAGCTATGAGCCTATTATGACCCGTTTCATCACAAAGGTAAGTTTTCTAATAACAACTAAGCTGTCAGTTTAAAAAATAATCGCTGCATGACACCTGGTGTTGTACAAACTGACATTTGAAGACAATGGCAATTTGGGTTATAAACTTTGCGTGGTGTTTCATTGAAGAAAGATACAACAACCGCAAAATAGCTGTTACAATTGAGATGCTTAGGCAATTAACATAAATATCCTCACAACTGCTGTGATCTGATTTTGGAGTTTTACTCCCAGAAACCACGTTTGCAGGTGATTCTTTTTTACGTTTTGTGACTGGCGACTTCGAAAAAAGTCTCATCTCTGGATTAAGTACTCATATGAATTTAAATTCAAGCCTCTGTGCTAGTGCCGTCTTTCATACGGATAAAGATACACACATTCCACATCTGTCTTATTGACGGAATGGTAATATGTTTCATCGCAGCTTTATGTGTTTCCGAAATTAAACAGGTATGTGACCCCACTTGTTATATTTGTATACACATACACATAATAAAATAAGCGTCTTAGTGAAAGTGGACTCCTTTTTGGAGTTGCTGCCACATTATATGAGTGCTTTCCTAAAGCGTATTGATTTGTTATGAAATGTCTCTACTATATTCGTATAATTTACTCCACATTTTATTGAAGATTGAAGAATTGGTTACGATTGTGTATAGTTTTATAAAAGTTTATCTTGCACAATCTCAGGCGAATCACCGAGATAAAGTAATCGTCACGATGAGTTCTTGGTAACTATTATTGTGGGATAACAATACATACTTCATAAATATACATATTAATACACGTCATTAAGGCTGGCCTTGGTGGAGTGAAGTATTACGACTGTATTACTCAAAGATCTCCTAACTTTCATTCATTCATACACATATCTTACGAGTTATTCATATTTGACTCTGTATCTTTTACATTAATCATGGCTGTTCAAAATTAAATATAATTTAGAAACGTAAATGCTCAACTCTGTAACTTGAAGATAGTTGCTGATGACTGAGACGAACATTGTTACAAAAACAGACTTTATCGGATATCATCAACTGAAAGCAGATCACATCAACATAGGTAACTGTCAGTATAGTTTTGAGAAGTGTCACAGACTTTCTGGGTGATTTATTTCACTAACACAAGGTGTTAGAGCTTATCCCTGTCATTATTTCTAATGTTAACTATTTGATTATGTTTAGTTTAGTCGGGATCAGAGTTTGGGCGATTACAGGACCGAAATAATGGAATATAATTATAATTACCTGATAATATAACGATTACGATGAGGAGTACATGAATAATGATTGTAATCTAATATAACAATAATGAGTAATACTCACTCTTTTACATGTATTGTGCTGATAGCGGTAATAAACAAAGTTAAATACTTAGGTAGTTAGCTTAGTGATCAATCTGACGCGTATATGTTATTGTCTTATTTGAATAGGTACAACTTAATATTAACACATGACATTCTAGTTGTATTTCTTGCGAATATATATGTAGGTTATATCGGGCTTCTAGTTGACATTAGCATAGAGTACACACGTCCTCATTGAACAGCGATATGTCGTTAGAAATCATGGAATTTAGGTTTATAGCCAATAGCTTTAAAAAAGGCTTTCAAATGGGTATAGTATAGTATACTTTATTAGGTCTTGAGCTATTTCTGCTACATCTTTTAATTAGTAGTATTAAACATATGTTTAATAGCTTTGCTATTTCATCTATAAAGCGAATAAAAGATACATGAATAAAATCCATGTCCTATATATTATAGAAATAGTAGTCAATAGGCTGCTGATCTCATTGACAGCTTCGCTGGTCGCATAAAGTATTTACTGAGTATTTATGTATTACATTTGAAATAGTACAGATGTTTGAAGTTATTATTTACACAGTCGAAGCAACGTACCAATTCTCACTTAATATATTTATATCGTATGATTTGTCTATATTTAGTTTGGTTATAATGAAAAAAACAAAGCATTTAAATCAAAGGTACAAAAGAGATAATATTATAGGTAAATACATTCAATATCTAAGATAGGTTACTATTTTTCATTCTAAGCATTCTATTTATTTACTCATTAATAAATAATCTGTAGTTAAGTATAACTGTAATTACAAATACAGATACATGGCCAATACTCCTGGCTTCATTTGAAATGTTTAAATGCTGCTATCAGTCGCCACCTTTGAAATCACCAAGACTAGTCCAAGGGAAATGTAGCAAAATAAACGATGAAACACCCTTTGGATATAGCTAAATGCGAGATTAACCCAGGTACCACAGATATGTGGCCATCCACGTTACCAGTTAGGTTTTGGAGGCCCCCTGATAGCTTCATTCAAGTTGTTTATGGATATTGATCAGATAAGTTTTAAACAAGGGCACATTCCCTTCTGAAATGATCTAGAACATTCAGTTTACATTCTGTTCCTCGATATGGCTAGAGACAAATGAAGAATCCAAAATTGTATTCAAAATGAGTATGATTAAATAAAATACTTGGGCAATAATTAAGTGATCCTCATTTGAAAGGGGAATAATTAAGTACTTGTTGTGATGAGTAATATTTCATTAATGCTTAAGTTAGTACAAGTTATTTACATTATAATTGGGAAAACATTTAGATAATTGCACAGGGTCATTTTATCCTCAATTTTCGCTCACACAAACGTCAACAACAGCACTATTTTTAGTACGTCATTATTTTAAAAAGCAAAAAAACGATCTGACTCTGCAGTAACAATGACTACAAATTATGATATCGTGGAAACCAATCAAAACTAGAGAATGACTGAAAATATCACTGTCTTATAAAATTAATTTTCAATACCCAAGCTAGGAAAGAATTAAATGTAGAAGAACATAAGTTATGAATGAAAAGGTGAAATAATATTTCAGCGCATATTGCACTGATTAGGCTGAACTTCGACCAACCAGGCCAAAGATTATATAAAAGAGAATGACCGGGTTGTGTGTTACTATGGACAATAGAACCCCTCTGCACATTTACAATTCTCAGCATTACATAGAACTGTCCAGGGAAATATTTTAAACAGAAGAACGTGGACGTCATGAGTGTAGATAAACAGGGTCAAACGAGTCTTTTGTGAAATGAATCTATTATACAGACGAGACTGGCTGCTTCAGTGGTAGGAATTTCATTAATCAGGTATGGAAAACCGCAAACTAAATTCTTCCAGAAATTAAGGAAAACATTAATGTAATACTATTTGTTGATTTCTGTACATCAAACTATAACAAAAATAACTAATGATAAATCCTGGGTTCAAGGTCTCAAGCTGTCATCTAATTTAGTTATTGATCAAAATCAGTGGCATAGCAAAATGCCAAAGCTGAATTAAGTTAAAACTATTGTTTTTATAGATTACTCATTTCTTGGAAGACCGGTTCTCATATATAATTAAGCCGATTGGTGATTAATGTTAACATGTTAAGCCATAACATAAATTGTGATACGTTATTATAATAGTATGACTATAATTTGTTATTTAATTAAATATTGCATATAATAGTACTAAATGAGTGATTAGAATTAAGCATTTTAGACTAGAATATTAATGACAGAACATTATATTCTATTTACAGACTAGCGTGGATGATTAATGCTGGTTCTACATAATCTTTGAGTTCAACTCTGTGGATTATTAAAATCTTAAATTATAATATGAATGATATTACTTTTTAATCTGATGAAATTTGCTACAATAGTGTAACTGTAAATATGACGTAAATCGTAAACGAAAACTGGTTTATTAAACAGAAATATCTTAAATTGCAAGTTAAATTACGTTGCAACATTTCGTATAACATGTCGTCATAGGTACATATTCAAATCTAAACACGCTGATCAGAAGGTTTAGAAATAAATCTGTATTTATTGATGTATATTTAAAGCAAATACAAATTAAAGACGTCATTGTTTTTGTTGGTGAACAATTTAATTTCAAACAGGCTAAGTTGGAATCACATTAAATACTTATTTGATGTCATCGAATACGTTGAAATCGAGTGGATCATAACGTCCTAAAAGTGAACATGACAGCTTAAGTTTCCAATTTATAACAGGCATACAAATTGAAATGTTGCATGATTTTGCTATTATTTTAATGAAATCAATGTGGTGTACTTTAGTTCCAGTTATATAAAAACAAATATTAACACTTAAAAAGTAGATAACATTATAACAGGTATAACAGTTGAAATGTTGCATGACTTTTATTTTAATGACAACTATGGGTTCAAGCTTAGTTCCGGTTACATAAAAATAAATACTAGAAGTTAAAAAAGTAGATAACATTATGAACTATAATTTGTATTGTAACCAGTATGACTTCCATCCAAAACAGGTGAATTCATTTCAGATGTATATAGGGCACGGGAAAATAAAGAACACCTATGGTTAATGCATTCCTGAATCTAGCAAAGTCCTTTGACGCTATATATTGTATTACGCTACTTAATGAATTACACTATTATGGCATATATGGCATAGCTTTGGTTCAGGAATTACCTAACTATCTGAAGGAATTATGTATCATATACTAACAGCGATTCAACAACTAATAAATTAATATGGAGTTACAAAAAATGTCAGCTTTGGACCGTTTACATATTGTTACATTAACAAATAAATAACATAATGTATTGGTTGAATCAATGAGTTTTTGAATTACGGATAATATTACAGTTTACTATTCTTAAAACAAAATTAAATATATTTCTTCCATAAAAGGAATATATATAAATTCATCTTTAAATTGGCTTAGTTAATGACAAAATAAACATTCAGTAAATATCATGTTTAACGATCGAAAGAATTTAGAGGCAAATCGCTAAAAATGCAACAATGAAACTGATAAGCAAGTAAGGAAAATAACAATTCTGTGAATTATTAATGTTGAAATATTAATGTGACAGAAACAAATTAAATACTATTATAGTGTTATTTCTAGTTGATTATATGGAATAAATGCCATCACATACTTACTCACAAAGCAATACGTAAAACCTGTTAAAACGACGTAATAAATATTTATTTAATAATGACACGCTATCATCGTATGTTTTTTACGATCTCGCATTAAAATGATAAATAACACAATACAATTCAACAGAGATAATAAATAACTCTAGATACAAATTATATGCATAGATCCTTAACATACTGCAACTTGGCAAATTTATCTTCTTACATTCTGCAGGGAATTGCCAATTCATTTAAAGTAATATACTTAAGTTAAATAGTGATATTCATCCTTAAAAGACAAGAAACAAGGATAGGCCACATATATTTTAAATCCATCATAATTTGAGAAAGTTGTATTACAGGGGAACCGAGAATTATTAATAGAAATGTGATAGCAGTGATTTGAATAGAATACACAATGATAGTTATGTTATGTTTTATATATATATATATATGGAGTCAGGGAGAGAGAGAGAGTATTTAAACAACTTGTAAAGAAGGTGTACAATATTAATTTCATCATGTTCCAAGCCTGAAGGTTTTGCAATCCCAAAAGCAATTGTTTGTTTACATGAGCCTGGCTTTGAACATAAATAAGGATAAAATATCCTGTATTATAAATATTTATTTACTTTGGTGATTATAAGTTTTCGTCAAACGATAGTAAACTTAGGTAAAATTTGTTTATATTATAGAATTTCATTGAATTCAATATTAAATTAATTTTTCTCTGTTTGTCGTCGAACATGACACATCAACCTTCACGTGTTACCTGATTCTTTAACACAAACACACCTATGCACACACTCACACAAACACTCACACAAACACACACACACACACACGCACGCACAACATACATACATACATACATACACATACATGCATAAACGGAGATGTTTCCAGATCTGCCCATTATAATGAGAGTTGATCTAGAGCTGTATATTCCGGGCTATTTTGCGTCTTTGAACGAACGCCGTTTAGGTTGTTGGCCGGGTTATCCAGCATTTACATGATTGTAGCAGGCACATCATGCTCTTAAAGCAGAATAAGTACTCCTAATTCGGGGATAGAAACACCGCATCGAATATCGAGTAGTGGCATTGGGCGCAGCTCGCGTGGTTGGTGTGTTTTATATAACACATTTAGTTGCATATAAGATTCACCTTAGTTCTATGCGGGAATAACATTATCTTTCCTAGGTCCAGTTATGTCCTATTTCTACTTAAGCATTTCAGGTTAGCTCTAGTCTGCTTGTCATCAATAACTTTTAAGCAAGCAATTATAACAACAGTTTGAATAGCAGACATTAGGTCCGGTTTGAAAATGTTGAAGATGTATAGTGTTAACAGTACCGAGTCTATGACGACATCATGATTTGATTTAGCGCTGATGCCAGTTTTTTAATAACAATTAAGCTATCGGTTTTAATAGTAATCCGTTCATGACGCATAGCCGTGGTACAAACTGGCCTCTGAAGACATTGGTAGTTGAATTATAAATTTTATATAGTATTGCTTTGAAAAAATATATAGCAACTGAAAAATAGTTATAAATAGGTAAGCTTAGGTAATTAATGCAAACATTCTTACAACTGCCGTGATCTGACATGGGTATTTTACTCCCAAACTTCATGGCTGTAGGTGAATCATTTTTTGTTGATTGGCGGCTTAGGAACTGGTGAGACATAACACATATCTCAGCATGAAAAGTCGCCATTTTGGTTTCAGTCTCCTGAAAAATCGTTTGAATTCACGCTTCAGATGATTATCTGTATCAGTGCCCTATTCCATACGGCTTAAACACTCACAGGTACACCCCCACCCACACACCCACACTAACACACCCACACACTCAACCACCCACCCGATGAGATTGTCTAGACCAATAACACTGGACTCAAGAACAAGCCAAGAGACACAGAACAAACACTGACGTGGTGAGGAGACATTAATCTTATGAAACTCTGGAACAAATTAGTTTTATAATCGTCTATTTTGTTGTTGTCGTCAACCTCGTCCTGTATAGTGTAACACTTGATTAAACCACGTCCCATTTATAACCAGACGACAGAGGTTGATTAATTCACCAGATGTACAGCCCAGTTCTTCAATGGTAGACTTCTCTTATCAATATATATATATATATATATATATATATATATATATATATATATATATATATATATATATATATATTGTGTGTGTGTGTGTTTGTGTGTGTGTTATTAGTGTGTGTGTCGTGTGGTGATGTTTTGTTGTATCGACTTATAATAAAAAATTGTGTGTGTGTGTGTGTTTGTGTGTGTGTGTTGTATAATTGTGTACGTGTGTGTGTGTGCGTGCGTGTGTGCGCGCGTGTGCGTTGTATGACCATTATTGCTTCTGTATATTAGTTATTTAGCACTTGATTCTAAGCATTTATGTTTTGGATTGATTGAATACTGATCTAATGAGTAGTTTCAACGTATATTTATTAGCCTTTTAGTCTATATTAGGCTATGATTGTTCCCATGTTACCATCATTTATACATAATACATTAACAGGAACTGTGCTGAGATACATGTAATAATATGTTTTATAATGAACAGTGGAAATATGGAAATATGCAGAAAGAATTTATTTGAGATAAGTCGAAAAGATCCTTCTTTCCGTAGAGGAGTTACCTTCGACCATTTAGCGAATTTATTAAGTATTCCGGAACTTGGACAGACCCTTAATTGTTTTTAAGCTAACAAATCGTTGATTGGTGACATATCATGTGATGCATGACGTTATTGTCTATATTTAGGTATTTTATGGTACCTATTTAATGGTGCATCAGGCTTTAGCGGTGTTCATCGGTTAAAATGGTGATGCAAGTGATATTTTGTTATGAACTGGAATGTCGTTACGAAATTATCCGAAATGTTAACATAAGTGGCTCTATATAAAAGGTAAAATTTACTAACAAAAGATGATGTTAAGAACTTATGCCAGAATTTATCATTTTCTTCTGTTCAATGATATCGATACAAATGCCTAAAATGCATTATTATCAACTTAACAAAGTGACAATGTTATCTCAGAGGCGTAGTGTCTGTGGAAAACAGGTTGCCTGTTGAGAATGAATGCTAGATATTCGTCTTTAGAGCAGATTGCAAAACTAATTGTGAGTTAATATGTTAAACATAATAACACCATCCCCTCTTTTATTATAGCAGAACGGTGTTTCATCTTTCACTTCGCACTTTACCTTTGGATATTACTCGACTCATTTAGTCTACCTGTGATCGTACAACAGCAACATTTACATTTTATTAATGGTTCCACGTGTAGGATATTTCCTAGGTCAAATTAAATAAAACACTAAAATAGTTATGATTAGTAAGATTACGTTACAAAATAATAAATGAATGCATAGTATCACAAAGGATAGTATTAACACTGATCGGAATAATATAGAATGCTTGGTGTTTCAGACACAAGTTAATGCTAATACGTCGTTTACTTTATTTTAAATCCAGGATCTAACCCTAAAATCAGTATTGAAATATTTCAAAATAATTAATTATAATGAAGCGAGAAAATTAACGACGAAAACATGGAAATCAAATTAATTTATAGTATTTTACCTTTGTCATATTTGTTCTTACACATTCACTCTAATATTTAATTATTTTGAGAAGAACAACATTCACAACAAACAGAATCAAGCTTTTGATGTTTGCATAAGTTTAAAAATGAACACAGGTGTTTTGATCCGAGTTAGCAGTACACTAAAAGACGAATTTGATATAGGCTATCTGAAAATAAAGAGGTTATTATTTATATCATGTAGGTGCTAAAATAAAACGCATAATTAAGCTGAGGTCAGCATCTGAGATGTCCAAATGTTTTATATACAGGTTTCTTTTGGACCACAGAAAATTACTGTTGAATGTAAACTGTGGTGTCAAAATAGTTATCATATGAATATAACAAATCACCATTGAACCACACGCACGGGTCGTTTGCTGCGAGCTGTTGTATCAAATGGTATTTTTTACGCGCTTCCGCTTTTTGTACGTAGCCTGCATGTAGCCGCTTTCCTGTGGGCGTGACATATTTGTCGCGAACGAAAAGCGAATTAGCTGGTTCCCACAGGCTGATGAGTAGACTAGACACATGCTTAGGTATACGCATTCATCTATCAATATGTGGTGGTATGGAACATTTTATTTTTAGATTAATGTATGTATAGTTGTATTTAGATTTATATCGAGGTAGGCCTCGAAGGATGTTTAGATATGTTGATGCTCTGTGCCTGTTGCCTCTTACTATGTACCCTAAACGCACATTGTCCGTGCCAGACATCTATCTATTTCATCCATATTCTTATTACACAACGACATAATTAAATGCTGCTTGAGTTATACCGGAGCGTTTGTTCAATTATTGGGAGTTTTTCCATTAGATATTAACTGATATGAATTTTTTAATACTTATTAGTACAAATTGCCAATTTATCGGAAGGCATAAAATAATTCACAATAAAATGCGCACTTAAACTTCTCTTTGGAGTTGAAAGCTTATTGATTTGGTATGAAATATATCTGATATATTGATATCTTAATTTATCACTTGGGTATTTTTAGTTGGTTCCAGATTGACTGAAGCATCGGCTTCGATTGTGTGTGAGTTTAGAGCAATTTATCTTGCCTGTTCACAGTCAAATTACGGAGGTCAATTCGACTTTATGATGAAATATTGAAAACGAAATTTATGTGATAAACATACTTATTTGATAAATATATTTATTAGTACGTCGTTAACATTGGATTTGATACTATTATTTATTACGTCTGCGCCATTCAAAGATTCAATAACCTTGATTCACTGATACAAATATTTTACAGCGTATTAAACTTTGACTTTTTATCTTTAAATTAACCATGGTTGTTCAAAATAACATCTAATTCGAGAAATATATACGCAACCCTGAAGATTTACAGTAGTGTGTGGTTTGTGACACTCATAAATTATTGGAAGAATCGTACTACTGAAAGCAGATCACACCAACCTGAAAAGCTGTGAGTCTAGTTCTGACAAGTATTGCAGTCTTTCTACAAAGACTTATTTCACCAATATAAGCCCTTATAGATTATCCCTTTTCTGTTTTCTAATGAGGCACAACTAAATATTTCTAGGGAAGTCAGCTCCACAGAATGGGCTATTACTGGACTAAATTAATCGATTATGATTACGATTAATTGGCAAAATATAACGATTACTATTGTAATTAATTATACGACACATGATTATAAGTGATTACGATTATTTTCGATTACGTTTTAATGTAATCTTGATTAAAATCACACTTACAATATAAGTTGCCCAAATATGAGTGCGATAATTATATGTTACTTTTGCATGTATTGTATATACCTCTTTAAACATTATTTGTCTATATATACTATTTGTCTAGCTTTAATTACTGTTGTTTGAACTAATAGAAATGTTATGTTATTCCGCGACATTAAAGTAATTCTTTATTAGAATGTTTAGTTACTCTATCACGTATATCTTTATAACATGTATACAGATTAAATATGTTTCTAGATAGAAAGGTCATTATACATTTGTGTTTAAACGGATCATCCTAAGTTATGGCTTGTGGCTGACATGACGTGACATGACAGGTATACCGGGGGGAAAAACCACCATATATAAATACAGAACCGAATATTCACGAGGATGCCTTGGGTCGGTCTTATTTGATAACGCTATTAGCGTTTGATAACATCACAGAATGATAAACTTAAATTATAAAATTGCTGGAATTATTCTTATTTACGGTTTTTATAAATAATTATGTTTTTTTCGGATTAGGATAAAATATATTCCCCAGATATCGCTGTAGTATTGATGTCATGGCATTACATAATATTGACTATGATTATATTCTATAATGCAAGCGATCATGATTACGTTCTATCTGAAAATGATGATTACAGGGATGATTACTTGAGATCAAATTAACACTTACAATCTATTACGATTGCCGTGTAAGATTATTCAATCTATGGGCGGGATCTTTTATGCTTGACGTTTTATTTACAACTGAGAATATATGTTCGCTCTCTTTTTCAAATACAACTTAATATGATAGTATCATAATTTGATAAATCAATACTGTTGTACGAATTGACCCTAGTTAAGGCCTTTCCGTGATGCCAAATGCAAATTCTAAGAGCTTTTGTAGTATCGAATGAGCGATTACATCATGCATATTACATCAAGAGTCTCGGCAATTCCACAGTGTACAACAGGGCAGCTTCTGTGAAAGGCCTCTACTAATAACTGTCATTGACGTCATTATGATCTAAGTGCTCTTCGATGCGCATTGCTACTACCTTTTCAATACTTTTGGAGTTGAAAGGAAGGTTATCCTTTTCCAACCCATATTTCACAAGCAGCGGGGTTATGGAGGCTTGTTTCAAACATAAACGCATCACTGACTCATCAATTGACCAACTGATAACGGCTGTGATCAGTGGCAGAAGTTGACTGACAGATTTATTCAAAAGCCAACTGGGTAGCGGGTCCAAGTCACATGATTTGTTTGGAACATTGTTCATCTAGTCAGCCAGAAGTTCAGCAGAGGTGAAATGTGGAAAGTTTACGTTTCAATTACTTTTCAAAGAAGTTTCTAGTTAAATTGAAGAATTTCTCTTGATCTTTTTCAGTTTATTCTATATTTGTGGAGTAGAATCACTTCTACTCTTCGAATGGTATTGTATAAAGTTTTCTACAGAGATCTATGCATAGTTTACAATGCCATTAAGGAAGTTCGGAGCCAAGTTCTTTCTTTCAAACTATTTATTAGCGTGCTTGGCCATTTCGATCGATGAAAACATACATTCAAGTTGAATCACAAACCAAGACTGAGAGAGGATATAGTAATACTGTAATAAATTAGGAAATAATCCGCCCATAATCTATTATATTTGTATTCATATCCAAAGAACGCTGCGAAATTTAATGGGTAGTTTTAAAACCCATATTAAATATTTCATAACACAAATTCTTTAAACAAATTATATTTAATGCCGTTAAACAGTGTATCCATTTCAAAACTTCAGTAACAACTTATAAATAATAACAGCAGTGAATTCGATTACCACGGACGTACATGCCGTGCCTACCTGCCTTCATATATCTAAACCCTATTAAATAACCAGCGTAAACCACTAGCATACCATTTTATATTAAGTTTTTATTGCATACAGTATGGGATGGTAGGTGTACATTTGGGAATAATCACAACAATATATAGTATATGTATAATTATATATTAATAAATCGATATTTGAAAACAGCCAATATCGCGATATGTCTGATCTCCTCAGAGATTCATCATAAGTATTTGTTGAATGTTAGTGATACAGTAACTTGATCTGTCGATATTTGAGTTAGTAAGATTTATAGCTAGTAACAATTGGGTAAATGCTAGATTAAAAATGGAGTAAAACATATTATGGGTGTTACTTTATTTAAATCCGCTCGAAGCATGGAAAGTAGGGAATATTTCAATACGGATTGCGTAAGTTAACACTCATACATTACGATGAATATGATATAAAATACTAAAAAACCTATCTAAATGGACCATTTATGAAACTGATCTTAGTAAGTCCATTTAGCGAGGTATTCAATTTAGTGAATATAAACATATATATAGAAAGCCAAAGGTGTTTATGTCTAAATATCTCTGATAGCGCAGCGTTTCGAGCATTAAGCTGTATATCTCAAGTTTGTGGTTTTGCATCTGGCTCATGCCCGCATTTGTTATATTTATTTCTCTAAGGAGCCACTCCGTGATCGAACGGACGTGTGTTTTTTAAAAAAACATATCTGAACATAGCTGAAGGGTTTCATCTTTGACTTGGCTTCGTTGCCTTTTTGAGGTCGCTCACCCCATTTAGCCTACTAAGTGCACAAATGTGGCCATAAAACACCAATCATCAATCAGGTGATGAGCCGCTCCTTGGTGATATTTCACGGGTTTAAGCAGTGCCGAGTCTAAACCAACCAAAACATCCAACTAACTTATGATCTTGGTGTATAATGTTTGTTCAATGAACATAATAGAAAGCTGGTCAATGTTTGGAATATTTTCAAATACAAATGTATGCAATGTAAAATAATGACTGATATATGATGTTTTTGCTGTACTCATTGCCAAATAATGCCTCTAATGAGTGTAAACTGCGGCGACCTATTTTATAATTTTAAGTAACTGCAGAAATATGTTTTGTATTTGTTATATCGCGATATTCTTGTGTTTAAAAGGTAACTGCTAAAAAAATTATGGTTCTAATAGATTGGTCGATATACCTCTGCAAAGTAGGTTCTTTATCCCAAGGGTAGACTTTGAATCGATTCAGGCTATTTACAGTTTCAGATGTTAATCCAGGCACAAAACCCCAGGCTCTGAAGGCCAGATGTCACCAACGGGGAGAGTAAATACATCACTCATTCCCTCACTAACTCTCTGATTCACTGTAAATGACTAAGCTACTAAAGGAGCGAATGGATAATAACACATATCAATAATAAAAACTCACTGAAGGAATTAAACCGAACCAACCTTCAATTTAATGTAAGAAAATGTAAGATAGAAGGTACTCAACGGGTTATCAGAATAATAGACAGGTTGATTGAATTTAATATAATTAAATGAATAGATCAATTTATTGATTTAAGATATTTCATAATGTTCAGGTTAATGAAGCGAAGTTAACTAAACGTTAGTGACTCCGCTATCATCAGAGACTATTGGGGTTGCGTAATACATGTAGTTTGCGATGTCTTATTAAATGCCTTTCTTTAGTTTTAGAAGTGCTTCAAGTTTGCACACATCTGAAACACCTAATATGTTTTGGCCGTTTCTGTGGCATTCTGGATGTTGTTATTCGTCTATCTATATCGTATTAATCTTTGAGTATCGCCGCACTATTTTGAAATTGGTTCCTGTTTGTGATTCAATACAATATTGCATGCCCAGTTTTTACCTCTCATAGAGTAAACACCTTCGATAAATTTGGCGCTCTTGTTAGTTATCAACGTGGAGTTTAATGCTTACCTTCTTAAATTGGATATATTCTTGGTCAGCTCAAAAAGTAACGTTGCTTATTTTATGTTCAAGCTATATGTTATCATATAACTGTATCAAAACAAGTTCTTTCTTTATTTAATCTAGATAAACATTCGTGGCGTAGAAATGTGTTTTTTGTTGTCGTTTGAATAGGAATAAATATTTCTTGACGGCAGACTCTAGGATCAATATAATTATGATGTGTATGTTTTAGCCTATTATTATCCTATGGGCCGACCACCCATTTGTCACGTTAAAAAACCCGATATTCTGGGTCCCAGAGACTACCAAATAGGTTGGACTTATAATTAAGTCTAATTTATATGCAGGTCTATGGCTGCATAGATTCGAGGTGGGCCAGGTTTATATATTTTTAGAGTTGTGAATGCTTAATGTGATATAGGCTTAGGTTTATATATGCATATATTTATACATGATTAGATTATGGGGGCATATGTTTAATGGTTATTTTGATAGTTGTACGGTGAAATACACGTTGGCAAGGCCAGAGACAAATTATATTTCATTCAAGATTACTTTTTACGCCCACGTAATAATAATCAGGTCATAATAATAATATGTTGTACCGTTAATTATGCGTAATAAACTATGTGAATTACTATCCATTTTTGCAGTCGTGTAGTAGGCCAATATGAAGATATCAACTCTCTACATTTTACCCTACATTAGCTTCCAGTTAAATCCTAGATATGATTGAAGACTTACCAGCCAAGGAGGTACTGATGTCCGCAGGCTCAAACCTATTGTTGACACCACGTATTAGCTTTAATGCATTTAAATGGTCAATCTTTCCACTACACAACACTCGCATTATGAAATCAACTCCCAAACCGACCAACATCCCTAACGCGATTTCAAAGCTAAAATCTTTCTTTAACTGATAAATTACGTCGCTGCTAAGTTGACATGACTGACTAAACTTGAATTAATATGAAGTTACTGCTGCGCTGTTAGAAGGGCAAATATACATTAAAAACAATTCTCAATTTGATTTACAAATATAATTCTAGAAATAACCATCATTTGATATTCAAAAGTGATATAAGTGAATGAGCAACAATGACACATCATATTAAATTTACATTGTAATAATGTTTATAGGTTCGTGTTTTCTTTTTACCAATTTTGTAATATTTGATATAAAGGGTTAGTGACGAGTAGGTCATAGAATTTATTGGATTTGTATGCTTATGAGGTATTTGACCCTCCAGTAAATATCACAAGGCATATTATGCTGCGGTTGAGAAAGTTCCGTTTTCTATGCGTGGAGACCATATTTCGCGGTCCCTGCATTCAAGAAAAATTGATCTAGAGCTATATATTCCGTGCACTATTTGCGTCTTTGGAGGCACGCCGTTTAGATGTTTGGCCTGGTTATCCAGCATTTAAATGACTGTAGCAGATACAGTACGCTCTAAAAGCATGTACTGCTGACTCAGGAATAGTAACACTGCATCGCATCTCGAGCGGTGGCATTGGACACGGCTCGCGCGGTTGGTGGGTTTTATATAACAACTTATATAATTCACCTTGGTTGTATGTGGGAATAGAATTATATTTCCTAGGTCCAGTTATGTCCAATTTGTACTATGACATTCAAGATTAGCTCTAATCTGCTTGTCATAAATAACATTTAAGAACTACAATAGTTAGAATAGCATAAATTAGGTCAGGTTTGAAAATGATAGCATAGTTCAAACAGTACGGAAGCTATGACGCGCTATTACTTTCTGCTTCAGCGCAGATGTCAGTCTTTTAATAGTAATTAAGATAAACAGTTTTAATAGTAGTCGCTTCATGACGCCTGCCCGTTGTAAAAACTGATCTTTGAAGACAGTGACAATTGGATTATATGGTTTATATAGTATTGCTTTGAAGAAAGATACAGCAATTAAAAAATAGCTATAAATAGGGCTGCTTAGATAATTAATCTAAACATTCTCACTACTGCCGTGATCTGACTTGGGTGTTCTACTCCCAAACTCCACGGCTGTAGGTGATTCGCTTTTTGTTTTTGCTTGGCGGCCTAGGGACTGGTGAGACATTACACATGTCTCAGCAAGAAAAGTCGCCACTCTGGATTCAGTCCCCTGAAGAAACGTCCAGAGTTTGAATTCACGGTTCGAGATTCCTGTGCCTGTGCCTTATTAAAAGTAAAACACAACTCACACACACACACACACACATCACACACACACACAATATATATATATATATATATATATATATATATATATATATATATACACACACACACACACACATATATATATAATATATATATATAAATATATATATATATATATATATATATATATATATACATAAACTATATATACACAAACACACAAAGCACAGACATGCACATCAACACACACATACACACACACATATACACACTCACATACCCACCTATACATAAACACACACACACTCATGCACGTACATACACATACCCGGCGGTATTATCGGTATGTTATTAGTTAAATGCTACCTCTTTATCTGAAACATAATTGTGCAGTATGATTAGCCATTTAATATCTATTGCTCAAGTTTATTAATCTAAAACATGTTTCTAAGTATTCTAATTTAATACAGATGATTCTAAGAATTTGTTTACCAATGCACTATAACCGAGTATTACTCGATTTATATATAACCGTCAAATTTACGGGTAATCCAGACTAAATATATGTGTATCTGCAAACATATATAGCGAATTTATAACGTAATTAAAGTATATATAATATAATGCATCTACAGTTTGATAAGATAATGTTGTTTATGTTTTTATCAGTTCATTATCAGAACAGTATTATAGTGTATATAACAATATGAAGGTAGATGGGATGCTGTAAAGACAATAAAGTTATCTATACACTCATATTAAGGAAGGTATGAGAAAATAAAAGTATGTTAGAGAAATCTACCACGTGTCAAATACAAAAGAAAGTGATTACATTACAAGATTTGGCGCACTTTCCAATAAACTAGCTAACTCAAAATTAGATATAATTATTGGTAATGATAAATAGTGTGATTGTATTAAAATAGACCAAGATAATAATACCAACGATCTATTAGATAATTTTATGTTTTCAGGACCAATAACAACACAAACACAACCTATAAGAGTCACTCACGCATACTGAATATTAATTGATTAAATACAAAATCAATCAATAAGGAATCAAATACTAGTTAGTGATCTTTCTGACCAATATCCGATTTGTATATTTTAGGGAAGTAAAACTTTAAAATAACCACTCTCTATTATTAACAGATGCCTAAATGAGGACAATATGACGAATATAATCAATGGCTTGGGCAATGTAAATTGGATTGAACTGAATGATATGAACATGGAGGATACGTTTGATAAATGTCCCGAAATTATAGAGAGAAAAAAAAATCAAATAGACATCTGTGCTCCTGTTAAAACATTTCAAATATCATATAAACATATCATTATAAATCCGTGCATAACACCTGAATTTCTCAAATCGGCGCGAACATAGGAAATAATTAATTATAAATAAATATCAAAACCAACATTTATTAGTAAAATTACAATATCGTTTACTGTTATAGTATTGATTTTGTTATTTGTTTCAAATGTTCATCCATGTATCTGAGTGTGAGTGTGTATTTTTATTTTTGGCTTCGGTACTAGTCATACATGGGACATAAGGCCGAGGATCTCTGTTGAAACATCCCACAGTAATTAGTATGATGCTGATCCAAACCGAGAATTTGGTCACTAGTCAATACGCCATCAGGGTGGTGCTGTTAAATCTAGACATCAGCTAACTAAACGCGAGCAAGTACAAAAATGTGTAGTAGAGAATTATGTCGTTATTGGTTTCAGAGACATAATAGGCCTCATCTCCTGACTAGGACAATGGAGATATGAACTATGTTCCTAAATCTGACTAACTGAGTTATTGGACATATAATTTAGTTTAGAAAAAAACGCAGATTAGCTAGTTTGAAGATAATATTGTTGGCTGTATATATAATTATAATTTACAGATATACACATAATATAGAGTACTTTCAGTGTTTGAATGCTTACTTTCGAATAAAATGTGTATTTAATTAGTTTTGTTTTAGTTCTTTATTTCAAATTGTAGCTCTTAACAAAGTTTTGATTTAATATGAATATAATTGTGGATATAACCCGTCTCTCATTATTAATCGTTGTATCACCAACATCTGGTAGTACTGTTAGTGCTTATTTCTCTCCCTCTGATATACCAACAAAGAGGTAAGACAATAATAATCCATTTGTTGGTATGCATCAGTAGGATAGTAATTAATAAAGTTGTTAATTAATGTTTTCCATTTATTAATTCCTTCATTCATTAATTTATCCCTTCCTTCCTTTATTAATACCATCATGCATTCATTATTCTATTCATCTTAAGTATAGATAAAAGAACAGTTCACCCTCGTTTCAAATATTTAGCACAAATACAACAATGCTCACACACATTATAAATAATGTAAAAATATGAACACAATCAACCACATATCAAATAATGAACTTCAAAGTGCTGATGACTCGGCTACCGATAATCTTTCGGCCGCTTTGAAGCCAGACACAGACCGGATGCTCTTGAAATATGACGTCACTTACCAAAAGCGGTTTGTATTAACTGGTTATAACAATGTAAATAGGGGTCAGCCTAATTGGTATTTTCGGAACAAAAACGTATTAACCTATAGTTGCTCCAAATAACCTTATATGTTACTCATATGGGTGTGTGTGCGTATTATTATTATTTGTAGTAGTAGTGTTGTTATCCCACATCGAGTGTAAGATACAGAACGACGGACGATGTAATAGCTGATGGATTAATGATATCTAGATAAATATCAGTCTGAGGAAGGGCATACAAGCTTTAACCCATTATCAATCAGTATACGGAGGAGTGTATTCTACAGCTCCGTTCTTTCGAAGAATCAGACAATAGGTTTCTTATAAAGATACAAACATTCGTATCTACTGTGCCTAGATGAAGGAAAATCTGGTTAGCGATGATAAATGATTTCTTTATGACACAATCTGTTTACGTCCTCTGCAATGAAAGAACTAATGTATCTAATAATATATGCAGTGTATTAAATAAATAATTTGCCATAATTGGAAGGTACTGTATACTAAATGTTGTACATAATTAGTAGTAAATAGTCTCGCATCAATTAAAATAAAGAGCTAGTAATGGACCGTCATCTAGTAGCCTTACACATGTAAATATTTAAATTGTACAAGGCTGGATATGGTATCGTTCAGGGAAATTTATATAACTAATAAAGGTTTTCGTGTAAACTTACGGATTAAAGCAGCTTCATGTTTACTCTTTGATCAGTAATTGTAGTTGAAACGAAGAAGTTTAAAAACAAAGCAAATGTCAGTATAAAATAATTAAACTATTTAAAGCCTCAGTAAACGTATCAAGATTATTTAACCTAAAAACGACAAACGCGTTCAGCTCATTCAGAAAATACTATCAATATCCGTTGTACCCAACAAGTGGATAATTCATCAGCCACTGAAGCTGATAAAACAATTATTATCGAGCTAGC
>JAODUP010000831.1:0-60000 GCA_025642065.1 Paralvinella palmiformis
TTGGGTCTCTAAAAATACCTGGCTGTTTCTCAAGCATTACTTCAAACTGACCTTTTCACGAATTTCAATAGCAATCTCTTTATATTATCCCACTTTTATGGTTGTTCTAAACAAAAATATTTTTAAATTATTATTATTATTATTATTATTGGAATATTGAGCTTGATCGATATAGCAAGCATAATTTTGTACTGGTGGAATTGGCCACATTGTTACTGTTTAATTCGATACTGCTATAGTTTCCTCAAGTCCCATAGTTAAATCGACGTCATTTCTGTGTGTACCATTTAAGTTAAACATAACTAGGCACAGTGGTTCGCTAGATGGCGCTGTTACGTTTCGTCATCCTGGTTCGAATTTGAATGATTTTAAATAGCTTTTCCAGCCAATTTATATCTTATCGATATCGGAATCGAATAGCGGTCGATATATTTGAAATACCCACGGCAAATTTATTGGAAACTAATAGGGTTGAATAATTGATTCTCTGACTAAAAGAAGACGAATTAAAGACCAGAGGTCAATAAACGGAAAGTAAATGAGATTTAAGTGTTTCCGTTCTCTTGGATACTGTAGTAGTCGACCACATATTTTTATTTATTATATATCTTAAGTCTGAATTTGTTAATAGATGTCGAGGGGAGCAGTCCCATAGATTTCTGTGCTAAAATATAAATATTCTTCCTCACTGAATCAACTGGTTTTCCGAGTTCGGCAAGTTGATATCAGGCTAATGTTACGTTGTTTGCAGCGAAATCATAATTTTGAAAAATTGCAACATCGTTAATGGAAGAACAATGTTAACAAGTGTTCTGTTAAGAATGAATGATCTAGTGACGCTGCCGAGACAATCAGTGGATTAGTTCAAAGATTGCACATTTCATACTGAAAATGGAGATTAATCGATACATTTCACTCTACAATGCACACAGACACAAAGGAAAGCTCAACAAGAAAAGAAAAATATGGAACGCTTCACGAATTTGCGTGTCATCCTTGCGCAGGGGCCATGCTAATCTTCTCTGTATCGTTCCAATTTTAGTATATGTACCGCCGAAGCGAGTACATATATGAAATGGCACACCCTTCATTAAATACATTTCAACTAATCCGACCAAACATTACGGTGTATAGGTTTATAACTTTAAAACTAAATCGCATTCTCTATAGGGATTTCTGTTGGCAAAATTGGAAACGGCGTGCAACTGTGATTATGACGATTTATTCTTAATTACTACATTTTTGTAATAAGGAACGTGTTGGTCTGCACGGTTATGATATAATGATAGAGCAAACATTTTGAAATCCTCAGAATACCTGTGACCTTGGGTTTTAGTACCTGACAACATATCTGACATTCACAAATTGAAATGCAGGGCCTGAAATAAACGATAAAGCCTCTTCTTCAGTTGGCTTCCTTTCACGCTGTTTTTTCCTTAGGTGACATTAACATGTTCACAGGCACTAATTCCTGGTCTGGAGTTGCTTCTTCCTTGGGTTGTCTTCTACTGTTTCATCAAGTAGATGAGTGGGTTTTGAGAAGGAAAATTATCCCATTATTCAGCAAATATAATAAACATTATTAAAATTATAATCTTTCATTTTTTTATAAACAATATTGCACAGGTCACCTGTATCCTGAAATATATCCTTTAGTTGACACCAGGTATGGGGTCAAATACATTGAAATGTACTCAAATACAAATACTTTTCTTTTTGTAAAATACAAATACATTCATTTGTAAATGTATTTAAATACAAATACTTTTGAATTTCTTTCAAATACAAATACTTTTCAAATGAAAAGAACAAATTCATTGTTTTTCCTTTGCTTTTTATTCTGATACACACATTACATAACATCACAGCATCAACTAGAAGATTCATCACATCAATTTTTTTTTATTACACCTGAGGAACATAAGATGTTCAAATTTTCATCAATTAGATGAGGAAAGATGAGATTGGATTTACTCACAAGGTGTTTAAATTTTATCCTTTGATCTCTTCTAATTATACTACATATAATTGATCTCCCTTGACAAGGAAGCCATCAGAAGTCATTACATAAAATATATCATTAATGGCAATTCCTTATGATCACACAGAGAAGACAATTCTTTCATGCAAGGCTGAAAGACTTAGGCAAATCTCAATACTGAAAAATATGAAATTTGATAATGGCCAATGACATGCTCTAGGGGGGATCTTAACAAATTATTGTTATCTGGTGCCTTTTAGAGCACTCTGTACTGTAAATCATAGTTGAATCATTGATGACAAATCATCGTTTTTATATTACCGAACTTCTTTTTAATAAAATTTCAGTGCTCTACAAAAGGTCAGCGGGGTACACTTCCCTCTAAAACCACCCCACACTTAAACACAAACAATAAAAAAACAAGGTCTCAAAAGTTTTATTCTAAGATCATAAAAGTTTATCAAATTTTCTTTCTTCTCAGTCAGCCCAAGTGACAAATCTGCCAAGACATATCAGCCCCAGAAGAATATATATATATATATATATATATGTGTGTGTGTGTTGGTGTAAATTAATTTCTTAATATCTGTGTATGTGTGTGTTATATATGAATGTGTGTGTGTGTGTGTTATAAATGAATGTGTGTGTGTGTGTGTGTGTGTGTGTGTGTGTGTGTGTGTGTGTGTGTGTGAGAGAGAAAAAAAAAGAGCTTGGCTTCATTTACTTGCAGGGCAAGACTGATATGGAATAAGTGCATCTAGTTGGGTGAAACTAAAATGCAAAACTAATAGCACTAACTCAGCTTCTCTATGCAGCATGGGGACGAGTATATAGAAGGGACATTGGACTTAACAGTAGAGATGTATCTTATCTCATATTAACACTAAAGAGTCTAAAAACGTTGTGTTTATGTTTAATAGCGACAGTTTTATGCCTCCCCCCCCCCCTCTGAAGAGTTGTGGGAGAAATAATAATAATTGTTGGGACATGACCGTATTGTTTGGAGCCATTGGTGTATGGCAATGAAGAAGAACCAATAGACTGATTCAATTACCCCTGGTGCCACCATGCGGCTGAATTTCACACTACAGTCCCGGGTTAGAAGTCTAAGAATCACTGTGTTGCATCGAGATATATGCATGTAGTGGCTGATATGTGTTACTGAAAAGCTGTATATAGGTTATTTACCAGCTATATTTGGATTTTCTTTATAGTCCATTAAGGATATGTGATCTCCAGATAATAATTTTGCATTTAATAGGAATGGCATATCCAATATATATATATATATATATATATATATATATATATATATGCCACTAAACTAAGTAACGTTCAGCGCAATTTGCATGGCTGTCATGGTCCGGTCTGTCTAGTTAAAACTTATTTTTTGTAGAACCGTTGCCATCTGACATGATGATGTGAAGGGATAAAATCATTGATCGGTCTATTATCTGTCAGTTATAAATTTTGGGTTAAACATAATTAAACCATTTTAATATACCCAAATCTAATACACAGTACTAAATCACCAGGTTAAACTTAAAGCTATATATACGCACATACCCCAATTGCTCTAATTACGGAATATGGGCCAATTTAACTATCAATCAATTGACAGATCTCTCTATAAGTCTCTTTCAGTCATGCCAGTGATTGGCCTACATTTAATACTAGCTTGGCCTAACTGATTCGATGTTGCATATTACTATAATAAACCACTGTCACATTATTTATCATTAATTTATATAGACAGACAGACAGACAGACAGATGTATATCTTTTTTTCCAGGGCCAAGACATCTCAGCCCCGGGCCGAGCTGTCTAGCAACCATTGAAGGAGGCTACATAACTGCTGTTCTGGATTGGCTCAAACCTAGGTCATCATAACCCAATTCGGGCGTGTTAATTTCTTGGCCACGATACGGCAGCATTGTCATTCGCTAGAGCATAATATGGTGCAAGGAAGCCAGCGAACACTTCAGGCTACCATCCAATCACTAACTTGCTTTTTTTGGCAAATGTTATATTACTTTGACATAATGAGGAACCCCCCCTATTAAAAAAAAAACTCCCTCGATTTACATCGATCCCAAAATTACGACTTTAGCTCCAAAAGTCTTTCACCCCTGTTAATGGTTGTGTGTGCAATTCAGTGATCAGAATATTTCCTGAAACAAATCATGTTGGTGACAAAATATCAAAACAGATCAAAACATGAAATAATTTTAGAAAAGTATTTTAATGTATTTGAAGATGTATTTCAAAAATCAAATACTTTGTGAAAGTATTTAAATACAAATACTTTTCTTGGTGGTAAGCTCAAATACAAATACTTGAAGAAAATATTTAAATACTTTCAAATACAAATGTATTTGAACCCATAACTGGGTGACACCCCCCACTTCCTGGTCTTCTACAATGTGAATAAAAAGGTCCCTTCTAATTTTCAAATTATGCATAAAAACCTGTACGTAAAGAACGATAAAATGAAAAGCTTAGTTTGTCAGTATAACTATTATTATTTTGATAGAAAAACACAAAATGAAGGGGGGGTCAGCACACATGTAATAACTTATTTTTTCACCATACATGATTTGCTTTAAATGAAAGACACTGTGAACATGAATGTTTTCTTGAACACACCTGACTTGTATTTAGCATCACCATCCTGTACAGTTGCAACTTTCTGTCTCTTAGGAGCATGTGCAGATCTGTGTTGGTGGTCATCTCTTCGGTGTTACTTTAGGTGAAGCATTTCATATATTTATCAGTGTAGGAACAGCTTTCAAGTTCAGACTATTTCTGAAGATAAAAAAGAGATTAGAAATGTTACTGCCAATATTCTTGCAACAAAGTAAGGAGCAAAAATTTATATTAAACAATATGGCAAGTATTTCATGACTTACTAATTTATTGTGCTCATTGTAGATAAAATATATATAAAGCATAAATCATGTATTTATTTCATTTATGTTATGCGCCTTTCACTATTGCTTCTGTTATTATTAGCAAAATCATGTAGATACCTTTCATTTAGATTCTTGAATTGAGTATTCTCAAAATGAATGGCACGGAATTTGAAGTACTTCATATCACTTGAGTTTCTCCCCAGTAAGTCTGCTCTCCTGACATTTTGGATCCAAGCAGCACATCTGTAAAATAGGAATAAAATTCTTTAAACATTTCTGATATGGTTGACCCAAATTTAATATAATAAGAATAGCATACAGTTGCCAATAACAGCATCAGGGTTCATACACATTTTGACATCTCAGATTCCAGGACTTTCCAAGATCTTCCAATGTCAAATTCAAGGACCTTTTCAATGAATTCATGAACTCTTAACGCACAAAAATACCCCCATATTTCGGAAGAAGTGTAATGACTGAATTCATGTATGCTTATGATTAGAAATATAGATCAATATGTCCAAATTCCAGGACTTTCAAGGACCTCTACAAAAATTCCAGGACTTTATAAAGGACCTGTGCGAACTCTGCAGCATGATCAAATGCCTTTGTCACTGACACACCAATAAAAATGCAAATTTGCTCAATTTCATCCAAAAAATAGTACTTTGAGATAATTATCAAGAACAATTCAGATGCCAAACCTAATCATATTTTTTCCCACTAGTAGATGTGCTTGGAATATGCTTGTTTGATTATTACGTTCTTATTACCTCTGATCTTGTTTTGGGAATGAGAAAAAAGATATTCCCATTGCTGTTCCTCTGTAGTTGTTACAGTTAGTCACCAAACATACTGTGCCATATCCACGTTTCCACCGACTTCGCCACGTTTCATGTCATTTGATGCCAGGCTTGTGGGCTTGTTGAACAACAACCACAAGAGGTGCCATTTGTGTTACCAATTTTCGGGGGAAATTGACCTTCTCTGTATACACGTTATCTGCTAACACTATAAGGCACAAGAAAATGTTGCTAATTACAAAGACACAAAATAATGTCAACAAAATCTGGCGCTGGCACAGAGGATTGTAGAAATAATCAAGTACATTACACTCAGCAATGTCCATTGTATTAAATGTGCTTGTTTTTCTAAAATCTTTAGATATATTATAAAATATTCATTGTTTCAGATATTGTTGCCCAATGAATGGCTAAGTGGCATACCTAGACAAAACCCTGTTCACACAGAGTACCAAAAGAAGTCTGTCCTCCAACAAGCACTACAGCTGTGGTGGTATCAGCCTTTACTACAATACGAACAGCCACCATCCTCTGCATACCCTTTCTTCCATCATCCGTTCTTTCTGTGGATGCCATGCTGCATGTGGAAGATTCAATTGGTCGACAAACAGCCGGTTGTGCACTCTGTCAGTTTACATATTGTGGTTTGTATAAGACAGTCTGGCATGTCCTACATGTCGATGGTTTTTACCACATTGGAACAGAGTATCTTGAACGTGGTACTTATGACTAGCAATGCACATCCCAGCTGCAACCTAGTTGGACAAACCGGATTTGGCAGGTATTAAAACCAAACCCATATCATTTAAAAAGCCAGGAAAAATATCTAACTTTGTACTAAAATACTTTAATCCACCACAAAATTATTATTCATGAGCGATTTTAAATCAGTAAGTTGCTACGGTAAGTGGCTCCGTCAACGATCCAGATTTATCAGGTCACAGGTTGTGACATTCCCCGTTTCTAAAATTAACTACTGCGGATGGCTGGATAAATGTTGTTTAATGACACATCGGTACAATTTAGGTCATTCAGTGTCCTAGAACGTTTGAATATAAAACCATTTTAATGAATCTTTATAAAAAGTTAAAAAGCCGGATTACTCGCTTTGGCTAAATGTTTGTATAAGCTAGGATGTAAATTGTATAAATGGTAAATATACATTGGTGTATAGGTGTATAAGCTTGTTAAAAAGATAAAATCAGGATGGTTGGATGGTATTTACCATCCGCTCAAAAGTTTTACAAATACAACTTGTGAGAGCAATTGGACGGTAATTACCAGGATCTGAGAGATTTTTTCCTGCTTTGGGGATTGGGATGATGGTGGCTTCTCTCCATTTCACCACCCCAGATTTCATTGAAATTCGAGCAGGATTTCCCTTGTTTCTCAGGCATTTTTTTTTAAAGTCTGGTAGTGAATACCCCAAGGCCCAACAGCAGTATCAGGGGGCTTTCTTGAGAAATCCAGTAATTCTCTTAATGAGAATTTCATCATTTGTTGATATGAAATTTTTTGGGTTTCCCGCTCCAGGGTTTTTTTTTTCTCTTAATTTTTCTGTTTGTAATTTTCTGCCGATGAGTTGTGTGCAATCGTTTCTCCAACTTTTTCCCGATCTCTTTTATGTTTGTAATTATTTTCCCATTTTTTTCTTTTTTAATTGGAGGGCATTGAACTTTGCCCAATATTTTTTTATCTTTTTCCCATTTTTGTATTTATGGGAGTTCTATTATTTAATTGGGAGACATATTCCCCCCAAAAAATTTTTTCCATGTTTCGGGAATCCCGACGTGCCCTGGCATATTTTTTTTTTGTAATTTGTAAAATTTTTTCATGGATGGTTTGGATGAATGTTGTTTAATGACACACCCAAAATTTGGGCCATTCAGTGTCCTAGAACTTTTGGGAAAAAAACCTTTTAAAGGAATCTTTATAAAAATTTAAAAAAACCGGATTACTGGTTGAAAAAATTGTTTGTATAAGCTAGGATGTAAATTGTTAAGTATAAATGGTAAATATACTTTGGGTTTAATAGGTTTTAAAACTTTTAAAAAAATAAAATCAAAATTTTAATCACCCAACAGGGTAAATAACATGTGAAATATAGAAGATAATGACTAGTTTTGACTAGAGGTAATTAAGTAGATTTCTGATAAAAGAGAAGATCTGCTTCTATAGAGGAAATAAAAGGTAGGGTTATGACGTTGACTAGATGTTCTAACTTAAAATAGCTAGTATTAATAAGAAAATATCAACTAATCTTTGGAATGATGATGACTAGACGTTACCAATTTATATTAAAAAGAAAAGACCAGCTTCTCTTAGGAAATTTAAAATTGTGTCCGGGGTAATATTGTCCAGCAGCTCTTTCCGAGTCTCTGCATGGTAGTAGTTAACTCTGATGTGGTGGTATTCCGAGCAATGTAGGAGAATGTGATCGACTGCGAGGCGTTCTTGGCAGGAGATACACTCTGGTGGATCTTCTCCAGCCAAGAGGTATCTATGGGTGAGGAAAGAATGCCCGATCCGTAAACGGCAGAGCACAATTTCCTCACGACGCCTTTCCCGACAGGACCCAGAACACCCTAAGAAAACCCTGAAACCCCAATTTTTTCGGGTTGCGGGACCAGAAATCTGCCCCTTTCTTTCAAATTGTTTTATGGTAGGTGGAAGCCCAGTGAATGGTAATGGAATTTGATCTTCTGACCTTTTAGACCCATTTTTGGACCCTTTTGGGGGGTTCTTTCCCCAAAATCCCGGCATGGCTGGTCCCCGAAATACAAACCCCTTTTTTTAAAATTTTTAAAAGGTGGAATTGGTTCAAAAATACTGAGGACAAGGGGAATATTCTTTTTTAGGTTTTCTATGGCCTGTAACAGGAAAAAAAAATCCACACATATAAAAGTTTGCCCCCCAGTAGAGCTAATCCCAAGTGGAGTGAAAAGGTTTTTTCCCCAAGGTTCCTTTTATGGGGAGGCCACGTCAGGCAGAGTTCCATCACGCCCTGCCTACCACAAATGACAGCCATCCTACTTTTCCCTTCTTTTGAACCATCAGTATAGATGAACTGATGGTTTTCATATTTATTTTGTATGATGTGAAAGGGCCCAAAATTTGGGACAAACATCGGATTTCTTCCCCGCCCCTCAGAAATACAAAATTGTTGGTTCCATCATATCCCAAATCGGGATATGGGTAGGCGATATTTTTTTATTTGACATGGTTAAATTTTTCCAAGTTTTTTTCTCAAAGCCCAAAACCCGTTTCCCAAAAAAGTTGGGGGGTTTTCGGCCCCGGGGTAAAAATCTTGGAGTTTTGGGTTGAATACCACATCAAATGTAGGATTTGCCGGAGAACTACCTAACTGTAGTGCATATTGCAGAGACAGTCGTTCTCTCCGTATTTCCATTTTTCCCCATATATTCCATATTTCCACGTTGTGTCGTAGGCCTTCCCCTAAAAAAAATATCCCCACAGTATGTTGCCCCTTCATGAATCCCTCCCTTATTATGGTTTCTAATTTAATTAGTTGATCTGTGGTGGATCTACGTTTTCTAAACCCACTCTGATGGGCTGTGAGAATGGCGTGATATTCGAGATACCAGACTAACCTGGTATTTACCATCCGCTCAAAAGTTTTACAAATACAACTTGTGAGAGAATTGGATGGTAATTACCGGGATCTGAGAGATTTCTCCTGTTGGGGGATTGGGTTTAAGGGGCTTCTTCCACGGGGAAAGGGGTCACCACCACTCCAGATTTCATTGTAAATACTGAGCAGGACTTTTTGTTTCAGGCATTTGTTTTAAGATCTGGTAGTGAATATCATCAGGTCCAACGGAGTATCAGGGGGAGAGAATCCATTAATTCTCTTATTGAAAATGTTTTATTATAAATTTCATCATTTTTTATGTGAAATTTTTTGGATTCTGCTCAAGGGTCATTTTTTTTCTCCTGAATTTGTTTGTGTAGTTTTCTGCCGTTTAATTGTGTGCAAAAGTTTCTGCCAACGCCCATCTTTTTGGGGGTTTAATTATTTAAAAATTTTTTCTAATTGTTTTTTTTGGAGGGCCCTGAACTTTACCCCGAGATTTTCTTAATTATTTTTATATTGTATTCCGGGGGGTTTATTATTTAATTGGGGGACATATTCCCCCCAAGAATTTTTCCCCTTTTTTTGAATGACCCAGTGCCCCGGGTATTCGATTTTATAAGCCTTTTTTGGGGGGGATTTCTTTTTAAAAAGGTTTAAAACTCTCTTTTTCCCTTTTTTCGAGGGTTCCTCGCATTCCATTCCCCCAGGGGTTGTGGAGTTTTTTTGGAACTGTAGAAGGGGTTTTTTGGGGTTTTTATTTCCCTTTTGAAATGTGCCCTGATGTAAAAAAGTTCCCGGGTTTTTTTTGATAGTCTTGAAGGTATTTCTATTTATTTCTTGGCTACATTTAAATTTAAAGTTGTACCAGTCTGCTTTCTTAAAACTCCATTTTGGTATATTTAAAAGTGCTGCCTTGTTTTTATAATGCAGGAATGTTGGAAAATGGTCACTGCCACAGAGATCCTCACGTACAGACCATTCAAAATTAAGAAATAATGATGGGCTGCACAGGGATAAGTCTATGGCAGATGATGACCCGGTTGCTGGATGGATATATGTATGTGTGTTATCATTCCACAAGCACAGCTCATTGTGTTCAATGAAATTTTCTAATGTGTTGCCCTTATTATTATTTTGTGCATTACCCCATATAGGGAGGTAGCTTGGTGGAATATATATTGAACACAATGTTATGGTCTTGTGGAGTGACAACGTCACAGCAACTGCCTGCAGGTTGGTAATTAAACTGATTTGTCAGTGGGGGATGTTTTTTATCATGATGGTGACTCCTCCGGAAGCTCTGGTGTCAATAGCCTTCTGAAAATATATGGTATGAGGAATATTTCCTAAATTTAATTACGTTTGAACTTTTCATGTATGTTTCTAAATCCTCTACAATTCCAATTTATTATAGACTAGTACATTTTTTATTAATATTTTATTCTGGAAAAGTCCCCAATGGATCATGACCTGGATTATCCAGGTCATCGTAGTCCATGGAGGACCCATCCAGAATATCCTCCAAGACGTTATATATGTTTAGGCCGATAATGGGGTTTTTCGCCCTTTTTTTCTCTGTCAGACAGTGTCTTTTTCTTTGGTTTAGGGGGGGTTGTTGGCTTAGATCCAACATGTGGTGGTTTAGTTTTGTTTGAACTTCTTTTCGTAGAAACTGTCTGAGATGTTAGGGGCTCCATCACTGAGGAAGGTGATGGGGTATCCCCCTTTTTTTTTTGTAGCCTAGTTTTTGTGGCTGGTGTTACCTCTGACTTCTTTCGTCAGCAACTGTCATGGTAGAAACCAAAAAGGGTGTTTCTGTCTTGGATTTGGCTTGGCTGAGGGCCCCCGAGAGGCCCATGTCGGTCTGACAAGGAACACTACTTTTCGTAACCCCAACGACATCAGAGTATGACCTCGCTGAGGTAGGAGTGCTACCTCTCTGCTCTACGACTTTTCCCAGCCTCTGGGAAGGAATTCCCTGGTTACTTTGATGGTCTGGATGTCTTTTTTTCCTTTTTCCACAAGGGACAGTCCCGGGAGAAAGATCCATGGTCTCCAAGTTAACGCACGGTTTCTGTCTACACCCTTTTCCCCTTATGTTGTACCACATTTTGGGGCATGTAAGCTCTCCCCTTAAGGCCATTCTGTGGTGTCCATATCTTTGGCACTTGAAAATTTAGAGGATTTCGGAATATAAACATCAACCTTCACTCGAAGGAATCCTATTTTTAAAAGGAAATGGGTAGGACAGGGAGTCCAAACGTGACGATAATGGTGCCGGGATTAATTTTGGGGTCCCTCACGCTGTCCCCCACTTCCTTATTTTTCCTTAAAAAAATTATCCAATATCTCCCCTTTGGAGGGGTCGGCAGGGCCCTTCATGTAGCTCCGTTTTTTGGGGTTCATACTGTTTTGGGACAACTTGTATTTGGGCAATTTGCCAGCATTTTGGAATGCAACAGATTTTTGGAATGGCTCCTCTTTGGACTTCAATAATGAGGTCTCCAGATCGGAGCCTTTTAAAAGATGTTGGCGTTCCCGCCAAGTCTTTTAAGCCTTTCTCAATGGCAAAGGGGTTGAGCTTTGCCAGGGAAAGTCTTTGCTTGTGGCCTGTACTATTAAAAATCTAAACCACATTGTAGAAGGGGTTTTTTGCTATCCGAAAAGTGTCAACCTTTTTTTGGGGGGGGCGTTGATGGTCCCTATTTTATTTTATTTGTTTCAGCACAAATGCTCCCCACCCCCTTTTAGTCCAACAAGGGGGGTCCAAAAAGGGGGCCCCAGGGATACCAAATTTTGATATACCCCCCGAAAACAGTATTCGGGGGAATTGAGTGGAGGAGTATCATCCACCCGATTACCCAAAGGGCCCCCCCCCCAAGTTAACCCCCGGCCCTGCCTTCTGGTAAGTGGCGGCTTAAGGGCCAAAAACCAAAACAACCACCTCCAGGGCTAAACGTGACTAGCCGATTGGTCAGATCGGGCCTTTCTGACTTCCTGTCTTAGAAGGAAATTAGGGCCGAAGTAGTGTGTTGCAGTGTTTCCACCACTCAACTACCAGGATCCCCTCTTCCAGGTCGCAACCCACGGCAAACAGGTTGCCCCTTTTAGTCGCCTTTTATGACATGCAGGGGATACAGCGGACCTATTCTAAACCCCGGACCCGCAGGGGGTTTTAATGGTCATTGAGACTGCTCTGGTTCTTCCAATATCTTCTAATTGTGAACGAGGATTCTCCGCTGTCAAAAGCATAAAAAAGGATTGGCGTGCTACAATGAAAACGGACATGCTTGACAAGCTATTGCTGATAACAATGGAGGGACCTGATCTTGATGAGTATGATGCAGCATTAGCTCTTCACAAATGGTGGACAACAGGTGTGCGAGCCAGACGTCCACAGTTCCAAGAGCATTATCAAGAGTCTGATGGTCAAGATCCCCTTCTGAACTTTCTTATAGCTGTCCAGAATGATCATTAGAATTTGATATTTAATTACACAAATTTCATGGTTTGTACAAACAAGTTACATGTAATACCTGGAAATCATTCAAACATCACAATCTTTATATTTTATTGGTGCTATGCTTGATGATTATACTTTTTTACTTTGTTCAGAATGTGTATGTGGTACAGATTTATTTTTACACATATTTTTGCATTTGTATTGTTTAATTTGTGCTAGTCTATGAGGCCGCATTAAAAAAGGTTTTATGATACATATAGTTATAAGTTGTGCGTATTTTGAATGGTTAAGAAGGTTATTTTCGTCATGTCCTTTATCACAACATGCGTCTATCAATACAAAACAAATTCAGAAGTGAAGTTTTTTCGGCCAAGTAAAACTGAAGTGTGACTTGTCGGACATGACAAGTGGCCAAAAAATATCAAGCCCTGTGGTGTTAGGTGGGTTAATCTCTCTGTGATTTATACATGGACTTGTTTGGGGTGCTTTTTATGGCTCCCTTTACAAGAGTAGACTGCATCAGGTGGTCAGAATTTCTTAGGAGGTTCTTGAATAAAACTAATTTTATCTTTTTTTCACAATGGCTTATCAAGAATTGAAGAAATGTTACGGACAGAAGCTCAACCCAAATGTTATCACTAAGGTCATCATCTGTGAAATATACAAGCATGCCAGCAAAGAGAGCACCAACACTGCTGCACATTGGTTGTCAGAGTGGTCTGGTGTGAACTTGGAGGGCCATATACTTCCCCTTCTTCGAGTGAAAATGAAACGTATATCCAAGCACAGGAAAAAGCTTAGAGGGGCAAAACTTACTAAGTTTTTAACTGAAAGATTTTCATTCCCTAAATCAGGCCTGCCAGTTCCAAAAGTAACAGAAACGTATACAACAACATATGAAAGTGAAGTGAGTTCTCCACCTGTTGCACAGCCTAATTCAAGTACATGTGGGGATGGTTTAAACCGTACTACAGTTCCTATTTCTGGTGATGCAAAGAATGACAATTTTCTATCTTGTGAAATTTCTTGGAAAAGAAAGCATTTTGAAATCCTTCAAAAAGCTATCAAGGATGCTCATGATGATCTAGGTGGTTTGAATGTTAGGAAGTGTTATTTATGGCAGCAATAAGTAAAAAAAGGGAGACAAGCCTAAAATCAACTATTACCCGGGTGAGGTCAAAATTGTGGGATGTAGGCCATGAACAAGGATAATGTAATAAAGGAACTTAAGGAGGAGAAAGCTTCTAAAATCAGTGAACTAAAAGAAAAACTAGACCCTGCTGAAAAAAGGGTGCGAAAAGAACAAAAGATGAAGAGCTATTACAAAGTCCGTTCACTGCTGCATAACACTCTAATGAACCAAGACAGTTGAAATTTGATCCGATTTTAGCTAAATGTCGACTTTCAGAAATTGAGGACTTGCTGGTCAAACAAAGAGACTCTGTCAGCCCTGTCCCACTGCATGAGGACAATGCTTTTACAGAGTGTGTCAGGCTATGTGTGTTTGATTTGCTTGGATTAGAAGTCAGCATCGAAAAGGTGCCTTTGGTAATACAGTCAGTGTCCCAGAGAATGTTTAATTTCAATGTTAACTTAAAACAGTTGCCTTCAAGGCAAACAGTGCTTCGGATATCGGATGAAGCACAATATCTGACTAAGGCATTCCACGGAGAAAAGATGGAGGACAGCGACCATTTTGGAATTAAGAAAGATGGCACTCAGAGGGAAAAAGTCAAAATACTTGACACTAGCATAACTTTACCTAGTGGTGATGTCCTGCCACTAGGTTTTAGGAGGGTAGCCAAGGAGGATGTAACCTCCATTACAAATAACACTAAACTTGAACTTCAGGAGATCTGTGATATTCATAAAGAAGTTCAAGTAGAAGGTCAGACTGTGGTGGATAAAGACTTCATGTTGGTTTTGGTTGACAAACTATCTTTTGTAATGTCCGATAGAGCAGCTAACGAAAGGTCATTTCACCAAATTAATGAGTGGGTGCAGCAGGAACTGAATAGGGCCAACCTCCCACCTACCATTGTGTATCCCATGCATTGTATGGTGCATGTTCTGTTAGGTTTCCACTGTTATGGTACAGAATCCGTTTTGCAACTGCAGAAGGACCTAACTGCGGTAGGTGGGAAGCTAGGGAGGGGTGCTTCTGGAGTCTATTTCAAGTTTAGGGCTGAAAATCTGCCTGTTAGGATAATACATATGGCATCTGAACTACTAGGGCCAAATGGAGATGAAAAGTGTGGCATCAGAGGAAAATGGATAGCAGACTGTCGGACCAGGCATGTGATGTCTGTGATTGGTGATTGTTTCAGGTGTCTGCTCATTTATCATTGAGAAAACTTCAGGCTGACATAAACCTGAAAGTGAAATCCCCTTTTCTAGATCTTAAGGATTCAAGAGGAGTTATGATGCTCCAAGTGCGTGCCATTGCCTAGCTTGCAGTTACTGAGCCTTACTGGAGGTTGACGTTATCAAAACATATCCCGAGGACCTTTTTCACACTGATAGTTCACAAATTCCTGAATTTCCACCTAACAGGCAACATCCACTGTATGCTACAGCTATGACCCTCCGACATCCATATCGCCAAGATATTCTGCTGCAGACCCTCAGCAAGTTGATCGTGGGATTTGTGCAGACCATTAGAAACCAGTTAACAAATTTCTTGAGGAGGCAAATTTTCAGCACCATCCTCAGATGAAGCTCTTTGGCAAACTGCTGGTAGTGGAGTTGACAACTTAGAATGATAATGGAGTTCCTTTCACAAGCCACCATTCTAATGTTGAAGCACAACAGAGGGGAACTGCAGCAATGGCTGGAGCTTATGCCAGCACGGAGGAGGAAATATTTGTGGGATAAGGCAAAAAGGCATGGTAAATGGCTGAGAGAGAAAAACATAGATGTGATGCTGCAGTCCAGAAGCATCTTGAGGAAAAGCAGCTGGAAGATGATGAGGCAGCAAAGAAAAGAATGTGGGTGAAGCAAAGGCAGCTAAGCTTCAGTGTGTGAAGGCAAAAGGACAGCAAAAGATCAATCATGGAGCAGGAAAAAAGAACACAGCCAAGTCTAGAAGCAAGGGTGGTAGAAATAAAGTCCCCCTGCCAGATGTTGAACTTGAGATGAAAGTTGACAAATGTTGCTGCCATTTTGTTATGAAGTGAGATTTTAAGGTATGCCAAAAGTCTATGTGGTGTAATCTGTTTCTTGTAATATTAAGCTGAAGGGCCCATTTAGCAGCAGCATCAGCCTTACCAGTTCCCTATGAGACTTGGTACCCAAGAAAATATAATGTTTTTTCTTCATTAATAATGTCTGTATATTTGTTAGCAGTTTCTAAAATAATAGTATTGTCCAGTTGTAGACCTCCAATTGCTTGGAGGCTGGATAATGAATCCGTGCAAATGACAAATTTATTATGGATTGATCTATCTAAATATTTGAAGGCCAGTAAAATGGCTCGAAGTTCAGCGGAGAAAATGGAAGCTTCATCAGGTAGGCGTTCTGTCAAACAGCCTCCACCCATTATAGCAGTGGAACCAACTCGATTGTCTTTCTTTGAACTATCAGTGTAAATAAACTTGAAAGTAGGATATTCCTGTTTAATTTCTGCAAATTTCATAATGAACATATCTGGACTCGCTGTTTTTCTGGATGAATGGAGATTGTATCGGATAATGGGAATCTTCATATCCCATTTTGGTCTTCCAGGAATAATATTAGTTGCTATTTGATTGATGTTTAAATTTATACTGTTCAGTAAATGTTAGATGCATATACCAAAGGTAGGTATTACATTTGGTTTATGTCCAAAGGCAGTTGTCAATTTGGGATGAAATGTGTCCCTGATATGTTGGGTTTTCAGGATTTGATTTTAGTTTAAGTGTGTATTGAAGTGATAATTTTTCGCATCTACTGTACAATGATGGTTCATTGGCTTCCACATAAAGGCTTTCCATTGGAGATGTACGGAAACCTCCCAAGCATAATCTCAGTCCTTGATTTTGTATCGTGTCTAATGATTTGATGTATGATGGGCATGTCGATCCATATACAATACAGCCATAATCTATTTTGGATTGAATTAGGGCCCTGTGAAGCCTTAACAAGACAAGATCAGCTCCACAGTCCATGTGCGATACTACCTTCAGTAGGTTGAGTGCGTTTTGGCATTTTATTTTTAAATATTTTATATGCAGTATAAATAACAATTTCTTATCAAATATCACACCCAAAATTTTGTATTCATTTAGAACTGGTATTTGGGTGGTTGCATTTATTGTAAGGTTTGGTCCTGGATGAGGTGTGCGGAGGTTGCAAAAGTGCAAACACACAGTTTTGGACATGGAAAATTTAAAGCCATTGGCATCTGCCCATCTTTGAATTTTATATAAACAGAGTTGTCTGTTAATTGTGTGTATATGCTTGGATTTGTAGATGACAAAGTCATCAACATAAAGTGAACAGTCGATACCCAGTGACAAAGTTTTTACTATACCATTTATTTTTATACTAAATAGTGTAACTGAAACAATATAAAGTAAAACTGTATCAGAGCATGTAACATTGCTTATAGTCAAATGTGTTTACTATTTTTAGATAGTTTACTAATTTAATCCTGCCCTGAAGGAGTTAATCATAATAGTGTGTACATGTTTACAATAATTATCCATTATTAATCATTGCTCCGTAACAACTATGATTTTATATCATCCTGGGTATTTAATAAATCAAACCTTATCTGTCTGGCTTACCAATAGGTTCATAAATAGGAATGATCTTATTAGAGCAGAGATGTAATTAAAAAAGATGGAGAGTTTGTTACAATTAAATATGTATGAATAAAAGGCTGGATAAAGTTGTTCATGTGTTTTTGTGAAGAGTATGCATGGTAATGGAAAGATCACAATTAGTAGCATATTTGATTTAACTGGACAACAGTTATACAATGTTTATTGAGCACAGAGTTTTTCACCATAAATTGGACAGTTTGGTAATTTAATATTGTTTTCATTCCACAAACTTAAAATCTATAAGATTTAACATGTTGAACTAAACCGGTTTTTACATGTTCATGGGATTTAATAATACTGCCTCTTCGGCCACATAGGTAGAGCGTGAGACTACCTATGGCCATGGTCATTCTGTGCGGGAGGTCGCAGGTTCGCGCCTCGGTCGTGGCACTATAGTAGGGGGAGTTTTTCATCCAACCAGGCAACTGGCAAGGTTTTCTCCACCGAAAATGCCATTTATTCCAAAGTCAAAATTTATTTAGATTTAGTCTCTGTGGGGAAGCTGTAAATTACAGACCATTTGAGTCTCCCTCATTTGAGGATGCCAGCCACGTAAAATCATTTCTGCCATTATTAGTATTATTAATAATACTTTGTGAATTTTTTTGTTAGACCAATGAAATGTTAAACATAAATTCTTACAGACCATAGCACACAACACTACTCTTGCTGGGGCCTTTGCCCTTGGGCCAAACACGTTCTGTGTGTGTGTGTCTCCGTCCTTACAATGGTGGTGTGATGATTTGTATTCTGCTGTCCTCGCTCCATAATCATTTGTATGCATATTTAGGTGATATTTGATGGTAATTTAAATTTTTGTGAATGATTTTAAAAAAATTACGTGAAATATGTCAATTCAATAAATGGTCACTTTAAATGCGATTATGATTTTCTTGATTTATTTCACATTACACGAGGATGGATGAATGTCATTCAACGACACATTGGCACAATTTAGGCCATTCTGTGTTCACATTACTCCTATACAAAAATATGATATTTGTTAGCAGATGCAGCCTAATTATTACAAGTACATAACTGTGTCACAACAAAACTATTTATTTCAATTTTAGTTGGATTTTATCAAATCTGGGATAATGCTTTCATCGAATTCAAACCATGAACACAATTTATATATATATATATATATATATATATATATATATATCAGATACTAAGTACAATACTACTACAAGGCTGTGTTTAATACAACAAAATGAAGTTGATGTGATTTAACAGTGAAGAATGTTATTATTTAAACGTGTATACAACTCACATCTGGTAATTGTTGGAAATTTTTATATTTTATGTTAATTCAGGTAACCAAAATGTTGGCTGATTTAGCTGCTGGAACAGCAGAGTGGGCAACAAATGTGGGAAATGAATGAAGATAAGTTCTCAGCTGTGTGCTACCCACATCTGAGGGAGCGGGACTTATCTAATGGCTGATAAATGCTTTGGATTTTAACAATGGATGTGAAACAATAGGTGTGCCTCTATTTGATCATGATTAAATACAGGAGTAATGGACATCACAACAGTGCCATGTTGCTTGCATGCAAGATGTGTAGACTACCCACTGTATACAATGACTGGCACATCCAAGAAAGGAGGGACTGAACTAAAGATTTATCATTGTCCCTGAGAGTCCACTTCCACCGTCACCTGAACAATGTCATTCCTGGTATGTGAAACTTTTGTATATATTCTGTTGTTCCAATAATAGTTAGTATTTAAATTTAAAATAATTAATTACTATCCTGTGGTTGAGCACACTGGAACTTGAGACAACTGGCATGTTCTCTCTATTAAACGTGTTTGAAATTTTTAAATTCTCAATACATTCAGATTTATTCCAAATGACTGAAATTAAATTACAGCAAATTTAACATACAGATGATCAGGCATGCTAAACTGCAATTCAGGCCATTACTATTATTATTATAGTTAATTTAATTTAAATTCGTTATTTATAATGTGTTTCAGGTACATCAGCTAGTGATCAAAACTTTCAACAGTTGAAGGGAATCATTCACTGGAACTGAAATTTAGATCGTGCTTCGGAAACTCTTGAGAATCAGACAGTTAACATGTTGCAATCTTACAGCTATCTTTGCATCGCTGTCAATAAACTGAACAACTTGCATGAATGTGTTAATAAATAGTGCATCACGATAATGTATCAAGCTATGTATTTTCAGGTGAACTCATTGGGGTTGGATATGTATATAACCAGACGGGAAAGCCACTGGCTCCAGTCAACTTGGATGTGGCAGTTGAAGACATTGAGGCTGAGGACGTTGATGTGGAGGATGATGATGAAATCTTTCATGAGGTCACTGATTTTACAATAGAAAATGCTGCAGATGATCCGACTGAAACTCAAATGTCAGTCATTCACAAGCCACTGTTGTCAGGGCAATCTCCTTGCAACAAAGGGACCTCACCTCGTGTCAGTGAAGACTGTGGACAATCAAAAGCACGATCAGCTGTAGAGTGCTGTACCATACCAAAACCAGTTATTACGTGGAAAATGGTGTCGTTCCATACATTTTCAAAAGATGAAAAGCAGAAAGAAAAATTGGTGCATTTCATCAGAAGAAATGAAGATCCCATATTCCAAAACATGAACCTTTCAAGTTTGTTCACAACACTTCACAAAAAGTGATTCATGGGAACTATACATCGTGGAAAGAAGTTTCTCATAAAATCTGCTGTGTCATCTTTGTTCAAGTGGAAGTCGCCAAAGAAGACAAGTATCTTACTTATTAAAGACATTGCAACCACCTGTGACGGACGCTGCACTGAGTACCCAAAATGATGAAGAGCATGTCTGCCAACAAAACATAGAAGATCAATTGAAATGCAAGATTGCAGGATTAGAAAGAAAACTACAAGCTGCAGCTCTTTATCAGAAAGAGAGATCACATATACAGGAAGGCAGAGTTATTTTCAATAACAGTTTGTAATGTAAAAAAATAGTTTTTTACTGTAAAAAACAACCCTTCCCACCAGATACGCTTGTTGTCTCTTTTCTGTTGCCCTCATTCCTGACTTCCATGGGCGGGAAGTATGACCGGCTCTCGATGTAATGGCAACGGAATATTTCTCAGATAGTTCAGCTATTAGATAAGTTACACCAGTGAAACTGGTGTACTTTGCATATTATGTAATATAGATTTAATTTATATTAATATATATAATCTATTAATGATATGGCGCCAGAATACCTGTGTGAACTGGTTTCCATTAGAAAGTCATCCCGAAAACTCAGGTCATCCAGTCAGATACTATTGCAGGTGCCAGTGTCCCGGCTCAAGTCATATGGTGATTGTGCGTTTAGTGTTGCAGCCCCCACTTTGTGGAATAAGTTGCCGGCAAATATTAGAAATGCGTCGTCTCTTGCCAACAAAACATAGAAATTCAGTTGAAATGCAAGATTGCAGCATTTTATGAGAAAGAGAGAGACCACATGTATACGAGATGTAAACAAGAAACACATCCATCACAACTCAACAGGAGATTTTTCATTAGAGCAATTCAGCAATGATGATATTGTATTTTACATGGGCTTTCATACATATAATGCATTAGTGCAGTGTTTATCAGTCCTAGATGTTGACACATGTGGTGAAAATATCAGATATTTAGGTACAAGTGACAGTAAGAAACGCCCTGGATCCAGGATGAGTTTTTCTTGACAATGGTCAGGTTGAGGACATAGATGTGGAGGACGATGGTGAGGGCTTTCATGAAGTCACCGACTTAACAATAGGAAATGCTGATCCGGCCAATACTCTTATGTCAGCCATTCATAAGCCACTGTTGTTAGGACAATCTCAGGGACCTCACCTTGTGTCAGTGAAGACTGTGAACAATTGGCCTGTACCCATGGACTTATACCAACAAATGTGCCAGAAGTGTCAGCAAAACTACAACTCTGACAGCCACCTTGATGAAGACCATAGTCACCACCACAGCCATCACCAACCTACCCCCATCAACCACCACCAAAACGTCAGTTCTAATCCGCTGACATTACTGGGGTTTGCTGCAGGAGGACCAGGTGAGCGGGTTAATCTAGACCCCCTCAACTATCTGTTGCCCAAACAAAAAGTATAACACCTGGACATCACTGATTATAATTATATCCACGCCACATGGCAAGGGGTTGAGGAGGTTTTATATCATGGAGACGAATGCCCTGCCGAGTAGAGTAGAAATGCACAATTATAAATCTGCAACATCGCAGCACCATGAACAGGTTGAGAATCAGATCCTAGAGGAGATCCGAGAGGGTCGGTATGTGGTAACATAAAGCAAACCAACAATTGTCAGTGCAATTGGTGCTATCCAGAAGAGTGACGGTATCCACGTACAGTTGATCCATGGTGCATCAAAACCAAAGGGCCAGGAGTTGAAAGACTATGCGTTCACAAAAATGGATATCAAATTTCAGTCTGACACCAGAATGTTACATGGCAAAGCTGGATCTTAAAAGTGCGTACTGCAGCGTGGCTACTCACCCATCACAACACCAACGTACTGGTTGAAATTTTTTCAGTAACTTGCAACACACATACATGTATGACAGTCGGTTACCATTTGATGCAAGTTTATCAGTGGGAATCGTCCACAGGCTGTTACAAGTGATACATGTTATGTGAAGACCAGGTTTTAATGCTGTGGTGTATTTAGATGATTACCTGGTAATATCAGACAACTACTTGGATTGCATGAAAGGTCTCAACACCCTGATCAAACTTAGTATTATGCCTCTTGGGCTTTGGCATATATGGCCTAGGAGAAAACGGCAGGTCTAGCATGGTCCTCAACATTCCTCAGAATAAAGATTGGCAGCGAGTCATTAACGCTAAGTCTACCAGAAGACAAAGTAACCAGCCTAAAACCCTTCTGACGGGGTACACAACAAAGATGAGAGCATCATGTAGGCGGCTGCAGCAACTTGCGGGAAGACTTTCCTGGGCGTCCACTCAAGAAAGCCTATCTGCTACCATGTTAAATACTCCCAATTCAGTACCTAATATTATTGATTGGTAATGGGGTATTATGCATGTTTTAGTATCGATGGAAAGATTATTAAATGTATTTCAATAATTGTAATATAAATTTTTTGATAACAAAACACCAAGAGTTATATTCTTTGTCTATTTTCATGTTTTTTCATAGTCAACCACTTATTACATTTGGTGCCTACTAATAATGGCACACACTGTTTTATCTCCAATTAGTAGTATGCAGGCTTAGAGTAAAACTAAATGTTCTTCATTCAAAATGTGAGACAACATCCCAGATCAGGATGATGATTATGGTTGCTCCAATCAATTGTTCTACTACATCACTGCATAAAACGTTTGGTAAAAAAACATTGTGTATCATTCATTAAAGAATATACGAAGAAAAATAATTTAGCATTTGCATTGAACAGTCTATTGAGTGTCTTAAACAAACTAAGAGTTAAATAAATGCAAAAGCCGAGCAAAGGGAAAACAATCATTGGAAGAGTTTCTGGGGTCACCATTTAAATTCCCTAAACCACGAAACAAGACCAATTTCACCCAGTTTTCCATGCCATCAACTGTGACTAATTTGGTCGATGAAGCTCATAAAGCAAATGTTTCAAAAACCTTGAAAGAAAAACATACAGCTGTGTGTGGCTTCACCTGGACAGAACAACAAGTTCAGAGTGAAATCAAATGAAGGAAGCATTGCATGATGCGTCAAATAAATTAATAACAGCGAACATTGACCTCAGCAGCATTTCCGACAATTTGAAATGTAAATCTTCAGAACTCAAGAATGTGAAAGATCATGTATAAATTAATTGGAAAAAGTGAACAATCTGTAGCAAATACACTGGAAGAATTGAGGTCAAGGAATGATGAAATTGCTAGTCTTGTCAATGAGTTTGAAATAACCAAGAAGACAATTGCACAATTATGTTGTGCAATTGTAAGTAGTGGGTGTCCCAAGATCTACAGCAAGATTATTTTATTGCTGGTTGCAAGGCACTTGGGTTGATCTCAAAGGTTATTTCAACTCCACTCCACTCCACTCAACAAATGCTATAATAGCTCACGGTCTATGGCAGTCCTCGGATTCAAATGAGACAGAGTGCTCTAAGTTGTACACAGATGCGGAGAAACTTGAAGGGCTAAAAGTCCATTTGAGATTTAGAAAACTGTTTTCAAACAGGAATGACAAGAAGCTATAGTATTTTCTGAATATCTGCTACATTATTTTTGTGTTGTTAGTTGATACTGATATTTGTCATATTTCACACAATATCATTTTGTAGCTTGATGATTTCAATTGATTTAGTTATTCAATTCAGGTTCCTGGTTATCTAGCTTAGTACAACATTGTGTATGAAATGGAACATAATACAATTTATACATATCAGGTTATCAAAGACTACGAGTCTCATGATTTAGAGATAATTGTATAATCATAATAATGGTAATTTTGTATTCCAGATTTTTTTGGTGCATTGTTTGAAGACGTTTTTCTTTTAATTTTACATTGGCTCAAACATTGTTGCATCATATTTTGCATTTTTACATTGTTTGTTGTATGTTTTCATAATTTTATGCACTTTGCATAATTTGATTAAGCAGTATTCACATTGTTGATTTTACAATGTTTTATGCACGTTCAGGTTGTTTGAAGGCATTTTGCTTCACTTGAATTTATCTATGTTTGCAGTCATTTGTGTTGTTAGTTTATATGCAGATACACAACTTGTTACTAAAGATTATTATGATAACTTACCTTTTATTAAATCTTTATTGCAAGTTGTTGTATATTGGTGGTGTCATGATCTACTTTGTCACTCTACAGTTTCAGATATGGCTTCACCAAATCTCATTGTCATATTAATCCAAGCATATTTAATATCTTAAAATAACTTGATATATATCTGTGTAACATTGATAAATAAAAAGTAGTGCTATTTGGTATAAAAGTGGCCTTCATTTGAATATATTAAATATACTATTGAAATTGGCAGGTCATTTCACAACATGTTCAGAATTAAAAATGGCAAAACTCCCCCCATGTACAAAGGGTGTGCCTCTATTTGATCATGATCAAATACAGGAGATGTGAACATCACAGCAGTGCCATGTTGCTTGCATGCAGGATGTGCCCGATTACCCACTGTATACAATGACTGGCACATCCAAGAAAGGAGGGATTGAACTGAAAATTTATCGTTGTCCTTCCACTGTCACCTGAACAACTTCATTCCTATTATGTGAAACTTTTGTATATCATGTTGTTCCAATACTAAATAGTCGTGTTTAAATTTATAATACATTATTTATTTACTGCCCCGTGGTTGAGGGTGTTGGAACTTTGGACTTTATTACTCTTGTAGTTAATTTAATTCTGTTATTTATAATGTGTTTTTATTGTACGTTTCAGGTACATGAGCTAGTGATCAAACTTTCAACTGTAGCATGGGATCATTTGCCAAAAATGAAATGAAGATCTTGCTTTGACAACTGTTGACACTCAGTGAGTTGTGATCTTGCAGCAGCTACCTTCGCACTGCTGTCAATAAATTGAGCAACAGAGTACATGGATGGTCTACTTCATTTATACATGAGTGCATATTATACACAGAACATTATGGTATGTGTGTCTTTATTTGTAACTTGCCTTGCATGAATATGTTAATTAATAGAGCATAATGATAATGTATCAAACTATGTATTTTCAGATGAACTCATTGGGGTTGAATATGTATGTATACAACCAGACAGGAAAGCCACTGACTCCAGTCAACTTGGATGTGGAAGTTGAAGACATTGGTCAAGGACGTAGATGCGGAGGATGATGATGAAGGTTTTCATGAAGTCACTGATTTTAAAATCAGTGAAGACTGTGGACAATCAAAAGATCAGCTGTAGTGTGCTGTACTGTACCAAAACCGGTTATTATGTGGAAAATGGTATCTTTCCATACATTTTCAAAAACATGAAAAGCAGAAAGAAAAATTGGTGCATTTCATTAGAAGAATTGAAGGTCCCATATTCCAAAACATGAACCACTCAATAGTTTGTTCACCACACTTATATATTGTGGAAAGAGGTTTCTTATCAAATTTGCTGTGTCATCTTGGTTCAAGTGGAAGTTACAAAAGAATGAAAGAAGACAAGTATCTTACTTATTAAAGACATCGTAACCACCTGTGACAGACACTGAACTAACTACCCAAAATGATGAAGAGCATGTTTGCCAACAAAACATAGAAGATCAATTGAAATGCAAGATTGCAGAATTAGAAAGAAAACTGCAAGAAGCTGCAGCTCTTTATCAAAAAGAGAGAGATCACATATACAGGAAGGTAGAGTTATTTCCAATAACAGTTTTTTACAATGTAATGTACAAAATTGTTTTTTTACTGTAAAAAACCCAACCCTTCCCACCGGATACGCTTGTTGTCTCTTTTCTGTTGCCCTCATTCCTGACTTCCATGGAACAAATTGTACTCTTCAGGGAGTCTAACATTAATGATTAGTCATTTAACCATGCCGTCCAGATATTGTGTGTATCTTCCACTTGCCCATATTCATCATACCTAATTGGGGAGTGTATTCCAGACCACTTAGCGATTTCGTCCCACCCATGATTATCCATGCTAGAATTGTGTTATTAATACGGTCAAGAATAAGATTCCTTGACCACCAGAAATGACACAATATATTATACAAGATAACATAGGGTAAATAGGTATGGTAATATAGTTTCAGGGTAAGATAGTGGACTAGTACTCCAATCCACAGATGCAGACACAACCCATCTGATAATATCCGCTGATTAAATAAAGCACGTGTGGATCCGTATCAGGATAACTCACCATGTTATCACAAGTGAGCTATCCCACCGCTGCCACCAATTGTGCATGTGGGGTGTTATGTAAAGAAGGGGTAGCATGTGCACATTCACTGACACATGCTACAGTATATCACTGTCAAACCAAATAAATTAACTACCAAGACCAATGTTTAATAAATAATCACTAATGGCTATTCTGTATGCAAATATATACAATATTACATACACAAGATGGAACCACATCACTCACACCATACACTACGGTTTGATATAGTGATATACATATAATATTAAGTAACGTTACTGTTAGACACAAACCCATACAATCACAATGATACAGTAAATTATGCATAGGCTGACATGTATAGAGGGTCAGCAAATATATGGAGCTTAACCCATTCAGACCCGAATACGTATATATACGTACTACCCTTAAATGTCATTGCGACCCGTATACGTATATACACGTATCCCTCGTTTGGTTAATAAATACGGTCCAATCAGCGTTCTAGCACACGCGGACATTTTTTTATTATCAGAAAGAGGCTTGCATCTACGGTGTAAAATTGTCAGCCATCTTTAGTCAATGTTTTGTATTGTATTGGTTTTCGTGAATTTTAAATAGCACCCGTTACGATTTTTTACTGTTCTGTAAGTGTCAAAATGGCCGCATCAACCAGCACGAGTGATCTGTCATTTGATTTTGCGTTCAATACAGATAGTGAAGAAGAATTCGGGGGTTTTGACTCGTTTGATGTAGAAATAGCTGAGAAACTGGTGCAGGATCGTCGACGGGCCTTTGATAGAGAAAGTGACGATGATTTTTCGATCTCCGACCTGGATATATCTAATAGCGAAAGCGGTGACAGTAGTTCGGACGATGAAACAATGCCTGTAGCGCCACATGAATGTGACTGGACGGATAATCTGACAGATTATCCAGACATTCCATTTATTAACCAAGCTAGTGTTGGTGTTGACAATGCTGAAGATTGCCGCAAAATGTCTGCGGAACAACTGTTCGGAATATTCTTCACGGACTACTTGGTCCGTCTAATTGTTGGGGAAACCAACCGATATGCTGGTCAGTGTCGTCAACACGAGCCTAAAAAAGGAATAAAACATTCCGAGTGGTATGAAGTGACAGTTCCTGAACTGAAGACCTGGTTAGGTCTGTTATTGACGATGGGACTCGTACAGAAAAAGGGACGTTTGGGTGAATACTGGTCGACACATAATCTGACGCAGACTCCTGGATTCAGTGTAACCATGCCCAGGAACCGATTCCTTCAGATTTTGAGATATCTGCACTTCGTCAACAATGAAGATTCATCCATCAACAAGGAAAATAAATTGTGGAAAGTGCAAAATATCTTGGACTACATTAACAAGCGTTTTAGGGCTGCCTATCATCCAAGACGAGAATTGTCCATTGATGAAACAATGTTAAAATTCAAGGGGCGGTTGGGTATCAAACAATACATAAAATCTAAGCCTGTCAAATGGGGGATCAAACTGTTCACGATTGTGGAATCACACACTGGCTATGTGTTGAACTTACTCCGTAAACGTGTGAAGACTGTTGTCTCTAAAACAACACAAATAGTTCTTGATGTTGGTAAACATTATTTGAACAAAGGACATCGTTTTTTCACTGATAATTATTATACCAGCATCGAACTGATGACAAAATTAGAGGAGGAAAACACCCTGAGCTGTGGCACTGTTAATCAAAACAGATCAGGACTGCCAAAGGATGCAAAGAAGACCTGTGCAGTTGTAAAAAGCCTCAAGCGTGGTGACAGTTTGAAAAGAATGAAAGGACGTATGCTGGCTGTTACTTGGAGGGACACTCGGATTGTTAATGTATTATGTAATGTTCCTGGCTATTTGGGTGATGGTGCTGTCAGAAGAAGAGACAGAAAAGGTGCCCAGATAATTATCAATAGGCCAAGTGCCATTGAGCTGTATAACACTTTCATGGGGGGCGTGGATTTGTCAAATCAACGGGTGTCCTCCTATCGTCGTCACATGAAATCGCTGACATGGTATTTGCAGGTATTTTTTCACATAGTGCAGTTATCTGGTGTGCAGGCTTACCTCCTACACAAAGAGATGAATCCTGGAAAGAGCAACAACCAGTTTGGGTTCTTCCTTGAACTGATTGATGGGTTGGTTGCTGGGTGCTCATTTATTCGCAAACATCATGCTTCCAGTTCACGACCAGCAACAGACATTCGTCTCAACCGGGAACTTGAACATTCTTTAATAAAACATGAAACCCAATTAGTGTGCTGTTCACACAAGAAGAGTGGACACTTTATATGCATGTGGTGTTTGTAAAGTGAGAATGTGTCCTGTGCCTTGTTTTCACCGATACCACTACATGTCTGACTACACATACGATGACCCGCAGAAAGCCAGCTCAGCACCAGCAAGGAAGAGAAAACATTGTAGTGTTAGCAGTTGATTAGATTAGATTTGAGTAGTAATAGTAGTAGTGTTCACAATCACTTTAGTTAGATAGATAAGTTGAAATTAGTATAGAAATATGATTATTTTCTTTCCGTTTTTTATATAAACTGTTATTTTTATTATTTTTCATACCTTTTCCTAATATATCAGTTTAAAACTTGCATCGTTATAAACACTGACATTTGTGGATAATATAGATAGTAGTTCAACTTTGTAGAGTGAATATTTAGATTAGTAGACTGTTTTTAAATTGAACATTGTTTCTTAAATTCTTAAAATATTAATTAATGTTTTTCTATTTCATATTTCACATACCTGTTTGTATTTTTATAAATAGAATCAATTTAATTGAAAAGTTTATTTATCAAGCTTTCAGAAAATGTATACCTTTATGGGTCTGTTTTCTACCATTAAGTCCTTATTAAGCAATATGTTGCAGTGCCCTATAACAAATTTAAATATGGGAAAAACTGTGGTTCCAGAGGCAAATTTGGTACCCGACCTTGTGGGTTTTAAAGGGTTATGACAGGAAGCTAACCCAGTTTCAGTGAGTTAACATCATATAAAGAATTTAGTGTCTTCCACACAACCACATGGTGATGGACTAGTCACTAGCAACCTCTCATGCATTCACAGTAAAATACTGAAATCCCAAGCTCATGGATAAGCACTTTCATAAAAAAAAACTTATACACAGAGCTCACTTTCTACAACCATATACAGTATGTATAATGTCAATAGGTAACATGTAAAGAAAGTTATACACATTTTAATAAGCTGAATATCATGAATTGATGTCACCAATTAATACTAGACCCATTTATCAACATAGCTGTAATTGTGACCATCATTATCATAATGATAAAACTTGGGAGACTGATTCAGTCAATAACGTTTTCTTTTTTTTCAAGTAAAAAAATTCTTAATGACATCACAAGCTGAGAAGGAATTTATTACGAAAAATAGATATTAAAAAGTTTTTCTTTGGAAGGAAAGAAACCTGAAAAAAATGTCAGTGACATTATTTTTGTGGGCAGGTTATTTATGGGAGTAGTCAGTAGAGTCGAGAGTATCACGAAAAATGCCTGTATTCGACCGATAAATAGACTCTAGATTCCTCTAGACAAAGAGAGTCTAACTAATCAGAAGTCGAGAGGATAAAGTTGTTTATTTACAAAAAAAAATGGTGGATGTGATTACGTCAAAAAAACGACAAAGGCAGCAAAAAAGGGAGTACCTTAAAAGAAAACCCCTCTTGGTGCCTTTTCCAAGCAGCGGTCACAGTCCCACATTCATTGCTTTTTTAATGATGTACACGGTACAGTCATGACTTTTGTGAAACTGAAAGTGCCTAGACTCGAGGCTAGACCTACCTGTACCAGCCAGGTAGATCTAGACTAGAGCTTAACCAGTAACCATAGCATGCTGCATGGAGAGCGGAAACATGTGGACTGTGGTCATGGACGAATATCAAAATAATAATAATCACTTCATACATATGAATGATACCTACTCTGGATGTAGGTCGGACACTTGTAGAGTAATACAAATCCGCTAGAGAAACAAGATGTTAGCTGGTTAACGCTATGGCTCCGAATGAATCTTCGCGCTTATTCCCAGGCCAAAAGCACGCGTAAATACGGCTGTTCCCAGGGTGTACACACCTCCCCGACTGCAGGGCAAGCCAGATTGACTAGATACAAAACCAAAATAACCCGAAATTTAATATATGTTTTGAAAGACTTAACTAGTTATGTGATCAGCTGGGAACGTTCTTTTTAACTGCATAAAATATGAGATCATATCATAAAAAATGTAATAAAATATCTTGAGATATCCCAGTGAGTTCGTTGAAGGGAATAGCCCTACGCAATATCCGGAAAGGCAAGGATGAGCAAGATTGGCCGAGAGCTTGATGATGATAAGTAGATGGTGAACTCAGGGCATATCACCTGGAGAATAAAGCGGGAAAATAGCCTCCTTACTGATAGAAAACGGAAATAAATCCGAAGTCAATAACTTGAAGCCCTTTCTTATAATGGTGTCAAACGATCTGACCAGCTCAACGTCAATACATGCACATCCACGGGGAAACTTTAAAAACAACATGGATTGTGCTGATAATACAGATGATTTCATGCAGTATTTGTCTAGAGTTAATGATGTTTTTAAAACATATCCTACTCTATAATTGTGGACGTTATTGGTGACATTAATGCCAATGTAACCATCAAGAACAACCAATGTAGTTCTAAATTTGGTGAAACTTTATTGAAGTTTTGTAATGATGAAGGTATTTTAATGGCTGATTATGACTACCTTCCTAAGGACTTTTACTCGTTCTCCACATACTACTGTGAGCTGGTTGGATCATATACTTACAACCAGCACTGGTCGGGATCTTATAGAACATGTTGACGTCGTAGACAATTTTGTATCTTCTGATCATCTCCCACTATTGTTACTTTTGAACTGTGAGTGTTTTCATGTTATGGAATGATGATGATTGATGTTTTACGGCCACCTTTGTGCACAAGGTAAACTAAATGGGCCGAGCGACCTCCAAAGATAATGAGGCGAAGTCAAAGACGAAACAGCCTTCAGATATGCCACCCCGAGATTCAAACACGGGTGGTAGTGACCACGGAGACTCCCTCATGTTATGGAACATAACGAATGTAATTTTATTCCACGTATTGATTGGTCCTCCATCGATTCTCCTTCAATTGATGGACATCACAATAAAACTTCTCAGTTGTTGTGTAATATTACTCTTGATTATGACATGCTTAGTTGCAATGAAATATCCTGTAATAATTCAGATAATAAATTATCTATAGACAATATCTATTTATATATCATTAAGGTTCTGTGTGACTCTATTCACAATTTGATTCCTGTTGTGGGAACAAAGGGAAAATTTCAACTTATAGCTGGTGGAATGACTATGTTAAAACAGCTCACTCAGATGCCCGTGTGGCCTTTTTACTTTGGCAGTCTAACTCTAAGCCTAGATTTGGACCCATATGTGACATCATGAATTCATCACGTGCTAGATTCAAACAATGTTTGCGTTTTTGCAAATCCAATGAAGATCGAGCTCGAGCTGATGCTTTAGCAAGTAAGCTTATGTTAAATGATAATGTATGTTTCTGGAAGGAAGTTAGCAAGATGAACCATACTGGTAGTAATGTTCTGGCATCAACAATAAATGGTGTTACATGTGAAAATAGTATAACTAAGGTGTGGTATGATCACTATTACAAGTTGTTGAACTCAAATGGAAATACTTCTTATCAACCCTATGCTGAATCTATCGTGAATGATATTGTACACTCACAATCAGTATTCTCTCGGATCTCTAACCTGGATGTGAAGCGTGCAATTAATAAACTTAAAATGGGTAAAAGTGCAGATACTGAGTCGATGAATATCGCCAGTGAAGTTATTTGTGTGTTTGTTCTTTGATATGTCACAAGTTAGTAAACAGATCGTGAGCTTGGTTATGTGTCGGGTAGCTAGCTAGCTGTTAGAATTAGCCTGTGATCGTTTTATATTGTTTTTCCATGAAAATGGACACTAGACCGGCAGGTCAAGTACTGTGGCACTGGTACTAGACCGGGCCTTGAAACACTGGTTCGGGTCGAGCATTAATGTCGCACACAGTATATATAATTATATATATATAAAGAGAGAGAGAGAGAAAGGGGAGAGCGAGAGAAGCTTTCAGGTAACAACAACAACAATAATAATAATGTACATTTAATATTGTGCTCCTCCTACAAGGGACCATTGAAATGAGCTGCATAGTAATACCTCAAATGTGATGTATGCAAAACCCGAATTATAAATTTGAACGATTGATATCATTTATTGGTGAGAGCCTTTCAATTAAAAATAGCTACTCTGAACTATGTTGATAGATTGGTAAGCTGTTATAATATGCTCTGAGAATAAGCAGTCAGTGTAATTATCTTTTAAAGAATTGGGCCTATTTGTCTCAATGCCAACTGGGACAATCTAAATTTGATTAAGGCGATTGATACTATAATCTGATAATCCACTATAGATGGTGTTTACAATAATCTAAAAGAAATATGTAACCAAAGTGTGGAAAACTCTAAAAGGTGCTTCTTTTGTCAAGAATACTGTTATGTTGTTGGCATCTCCATGTACTGATGTAACGTGTGTAGTCTTAATAATAATAATAATAATAATAATACATGTTTATATAGTGCCAGAACCAGGTAATCCTGTTCTGAGGCGCTGTACAATATTATTATCTCTGACTGAGACCTGCTTCAATCCAGCATCACCTCAATCCCCACGGGAGTATACAACGCATGCTGCCATTAAAGGCGCAAAGTGTTACTCAAGCACATAGCCATCACGCCCTGGCATGTTCTCATTTTTATGGATGAGTGAACCAGTACCCACATGACAGCATTGCAGTTCCCAAAGCCTAGAATCCATGACCCTTCGGGTACGAGTCCTACGCTCTAACTAACTGCGCCTTCACTTTAAACAAAATTAACCCCTATATTTCTTACTGACAATTTCAGGTTTCCCAGGCAGCATCCCTGACTCCTTCAATCGGCAGGCTGATCTGTGTCTTTTGGCGCAATATAAACATTATTATTATATATTATATATACTCCAGGACTTCAATATTAAATAACTGTAAAATAAATGGCCATGTACGTTTGAGTAAGAAATATATCAAGAATATGCATAAAAATGTTGTTTTGAACTAATGCATGTCAACAATTTATGCTAGACCGAGCTTGTTGGGGGAAATCTACGATTAGTTTCGGCAGCAGATGCGTTAATAGATCAAACTTTCATAAACATTCATGTCATGTCGCAATTACATATTCGAATACGCAACTTGTGTGGATGAATATTCCTTACCATAAAATCTTTGAAGGGTTAGATAATTCGGACACTAAAGTTTCCCTCCTAATCATGAATGATCTTAGTCAACTTTTTACGTTGCCAATCCAGATTAGATATTCAAATTCCATTCTATGCTGTTTTACACCTAAGTTCGGCAGAAGAAAATAGATGAATGTTCTTATTCGGTTTGATTGAATTGGTTTATTAACAAAACCCTTTTATGGACACTCTAGCAAATGTTCATTTGCTTTATAAGGAATGCTAGAAGACATAATAAACAAATAAAAATCCAGGAGTAATGTTCGTCATGTCTGACGAGCTGCAATTAAGCCATGAATTTAGTTAAAGCAAATAAATTGTATGACTTTGTATTGTAAAGCAAGATGAAGATTATTATCCTTTATACGAGTATCATGGCATCAATAAATACCACTTCCAGTGACGGGGGTGGACTACATATTGATCTATATCATAATATTGATAAAGCATTCAATATCGTCCTTTTTTCCAAACAATAGTTTGTGTTCTCTACAACAACAACAATCGTATCCATCTGTTTTCTTAGGTTCATAAAGATACCCTCCAATCCTTACATCCATATAACTTGATACCATTCTTTGTAAGTGTGTTCACACATGAAAATACAGATATCCCAGTACTAGAAGATAAACATCAAATCAAAGATAGTGTTAACATAAACTTAACCACTGATATCATTGGGGGAAAAAACTCGAGAAACTGAAAATAACCAAATCTGCTGGACCAGATGGCTTCCATCCACAAGTGTTGAGTGAGATCTCTCCCTCCATTAAACTGCGTTGAGCATCATATGCACGCAATCATATGACGAGGGACGTCTACCAAGTGATTGGAAAAAATGTCCACATCACACCAATACACATGAAGGTGTCAAAGCCCTTCCTGGAAATTATCGTCCAGTCAGTCTCACGTCAGTGATAGGAAAAATTATGGCGTCCGTACTTAGGGATTCACTTGTGAAACACATGATGGACAACAACCTATTTTATGAACAGCAGCATGGTTTTGTTCCGTGACGCTCCTACGTGACACAATTATTAGTCACTCTGGAATTATGGACTGAGTTGCTGGACAGTGGTGCCCCAATAGATGTGATTTACTTAGATTTCAAAAAGCTTTTGATACTGTCCATCACCAAAGGTTATTGAGTAAATTGAAAGCGTACGGTGTAACCGGTAAATTACTGGAGTGGATAAGAGTTTTTTATCTGGACGAAGGCAAAGAGTAATTGTAAATGGAAAGCATGGGCAAATATCCTTAAGGAAGAGTGTTAGGGCTGATCTTGTTCGTCATTTTTATAAATGACCTGCCAGATGTAGTCAGCAGTACAGCAAAAATATTAGCTGACAATACAAAGCTGTTCCGTGAGATTAGGACAATACAAGATCACGATGTCCTGCAGAAGGACCTTGACAACAAGTGGCAACTGGGGTACAACGAAGCCAAGTATAAGAGCCTCCATCTAGGCAGCTCAAACCAGAGACTAACATACCAGATGAACTCACAGTTATTAGAAAAGACCAGAAATGAGAGAGACGTGGTGGTATATATTGACGAGGAACTAAAATTCTATGACGATATCTCTAAGGCAGTAGCAAAAGCCTGTTAGGACTAATCAGAGCCACTTTCAAATGCCTTGATAATGTCACCATGCCTAGACTCTTCACAACTATGGTCCGATCACATTTAGAATATCGGAAGGTAATCTGGCAAGGTTTAGACGTGACATTGTTGTTATAGAATAAGTTCAGAGATGGGCCACCAAACTCATTCCAGAGATAAGCCACCTACCATATGATAAGCGACTAAGAGCCCTACAATTGCCATCATTACAACACCGTAGGAGAAGAGGGCACATTATTCAGACTTACAAAATATTAAATGGAATCGATAGAATAGATAGTGCTGTATTTTTCGAACTAAGTGCTGCATCAGTCACTCGAGGTCACAACCAGAAGATGATAAAAAAACACGCCATATTGGGAAATCGGCAGTCAGTTTTCAGTCAGAGAGTTATGAACGATTGGAAGTCATTGAAAGACAGTCAATAAACAGTTTTAAGTCCAGGTTGGATAAATTTTGGCGTCCAGAGCGATACAATTTGCCATGAGCGCTCTGTTAATATTGTAAATAAAGTGTCTATATGTACCAATCAAGATCGGAATAAATAATCAGGCAATGCCTTTATATTCCGTATATCCGGTATTAATTATATCCAGTGATAAACGAACGTATACATATGATAATCACTTTGTATTAACTATACTCCCTCTGTGCTGGTACCTTACTGGTGGTGAGAGGGCTTGCGTGTCTCCAGGACTCTGGAAGCTATACCGGCATGGTTAATCCCCTGGTTAACTAAGCCGAGCAGGTCTCCGAGTAGGGAGCAGCCGAAACCCAGAACAAGCTGGTCCTACATGTTGGGGGTTGGCGGTAGAGCTAATTAACAACCGTATCCCGTAACAACAAATATTGTTACGGAAACAATTACACTGTTGTTGTAGCCATATGTCCCACTGGTGATGAAGATGATAAGTAATGCACTATGGGGGCATTTAATTGAAATAATAAACGTCATAATCTGAATATTTTATCACAAGAGAAACATTAATAATAATCTTTGGGAGCATTGGAGGTACTCTTTAAAAACGGGTATGAATATTATGCTGATCATAAGTGCTTTATTGTATTGACTACAAATATGCAAAAGGCATAAACATATGTGAATAATTATCGACCTGTGCCTTTTACAAATAAGTAAAAGGCACAGATGAGTTAGCTTTATTGTTATACAGTAGCAACAGACCGCCTTAATTGGTGGCAATTAAATTTCTGCATGGCTTCTGACAGTTACATAATATGTAAAAGATGACCTCTGATTGTGTTTTTTCTTCGTATTTTATTTGTAGGTATGTATGCACTACAAATGATCAATAAAATTATCAAAGATTATGTTTTGTTGTGGCATCTGTATTTGACTGAAGTATATTTCTGCATTGCTTTTCACAGTTACAAATATTATACATTGACACACACACATACACATATATATATATAAACTTAATTACTTCTATGTCTTTTTAATGGTTTAAATTATATTTAGTTTGAAAATTAGTTTGTGTATTTTACTCTTCAATACTATTATGCAGGTTACTGTATTTATATCATAAATGGCGGTTTTATTAATAAAAATAACAAATAATGTTTTAGGCCAAAATGTCCTATCTTCAAAAAATAGCTGTTCAAAACGTCCTAGGCCAAAACGTCCAAGACAAAACGTCCATTGGCCTAAACCTCCTAGATTCATACTTTTTGGCTGTAAGAATCACCGAAATGGAGGCTATTTCGATTGATATAAGTATTTTTATCGTGTTAATTAGTTGGAAACACACTTACACACACACACAGAGAGAGAGTGAGAGAGACCATTACCGAAACATTACCGAAGAAGTTTTTTTTTATGTGGGACGACATTTTATTGGCCGAATTGTATAACGCGCGTAAATGATATTTGAAGTCAAGTGCAATATAGACTACTAGTTAATTTGATGTGAGCTGTTATGTTTATTATCAGCAATAGTAGCATATATGCGAATAATATCTAATATAGATATATGTTATCTAGAAAAAAATCTTACATTTGATAAGTGAGTAATATTTATTGAATTGTTTTAGTTTTTAGTCTTATCCTCTAATATCGCTCAATCTATTTACCTTCTACACGTAGACTTACTAAGGTTAAGGCTTAGATTCCATATATCCGGCATGCGATTTATGTGATGCCATATGGACGTGCATTTCGACGCGTATTCAGTCTCTGATGCTAAAAATATGGCAATACAAAAGTGAACAGAAATACAGAGTCTGAGATAGCAAAGAAAAAAAAACATGTTTCGAACAATACTTCAGGTTGACCAGATAATCTAAAATCCCGCCAAATTGCTTGGGAAACACCTGTCCCTGACATCATAATCTGGATTCCTCAGTCCAGTTTTAATTTTTTGCTGTACGAATCGCGACATGGGGTAATTCAGTTTGCCGTATCTGCATCGATACGCAGTCACAGGACAAATCGCATGCCATATTCGAACATATGGAATCGCACTCGTCTATTTACATGCTTTTCCATTTTTGCTGCATACCGCATATATGGAATCTCAGCTTAAATTATGATATCAAGCTACACCTCGGCAGGGCTCGACATTAACTTTTTTGGCCACCTGTCATGTAGGACAAGTAACACTTAATTCTGGCTTGTCCAGAAAAAAATCACTTAACCGACAACTGGCCAGGTAGCCCATAGCTACAGGTTTTCCAGAAGATTTCACTGGGTGCCAATTAGCAATAAAATTTCATTTCTTCTTCGTATTCCTTTTGTGACATAGACCGTCCCTTTGGAGGTTTCTTTTCTGGAATTATGAAGCTGAATTTCGACAACAACATTTTGAATCATTTCCGTGATTTGAGTGATTACTAAATCATACTACGTAATAGCAACTGAATGTCATCATGTAGCCGATGGTTATTGGCATCGGCGCAGTAAAACTTGCTAAGAACACAGGGCCAGAAAAATATTTCTACATCTCACTAGCCCCATGGCTAGTAAAATCTAAATCCACTAGCCCAACCAAATTTCTTACAACAAAAATTTACTAACTATTAAAACCATATTTTTTAATAGTCAGAACAAAACTGTGCTGGAATCGACAGATAACACCAGATCGTTAATTTGTGTATGATTGACGTTTTACAGCCAGTTTTGTGCACATGGTAGGCCAAATGAGGGAATGACCTCCAAAGGTAATGAAGCGAAGTCAAAGATGAAAATCAGCTATGCCCACGCTGAGATTTGAACTCAGGTGGTAATGATCTGTGATCCAATGAGCTACCAATTAGACCATGAAGGCGATAAAGACAATAATTATGTGTTTGTGGTTTTATTGATCCACACTCCTAACACAATATAAGTATATAATAATCAAAAGTTCATAGTTCATCCAGTAATAAATTATTGGTCATGTCCATAATCTGACCAGGAATATTCTTCTTCTGGCTGTTGAGGTGATAAGGGAAGCCCATTGTTGTTTAAATATAAAATACCAGTAATAATTCATACACAGAGAATCAAGGAAGAAACACAATTAAATTACCAAAAACTGTATATAATTCCTTCAGCAAAGTATGAAAACAGTTAATATTTTAAATATCCATATTTATGTCATAATATTAACATAAAATGGAGGGGGAAAAAAACAGTGATTAAACAAATAAACAAGAAAGGGACAAAAATCCACATTATAAACATGATGATGTGCTTTTGTTTACTGTAAACAAAGACAACTGGCCAATCAGTAGAGAGTAATGCAAATGGCTGTTTACCAGCCAAGATCACCAGCTCACCAAAATCTCTCCCATCCTTCAAGCATGGTTCTTGTATTCAGTAAATATTTATAACTATGGGCTGGTAAATGTTTGTCATTTATCATGACCTATTTTCTGCTGAAGTCCAAAATCCAGCCTACAACCGGGAATAGTGCTTTTAAACAACCGTTGGTGAGGTATCGGCATTGGTGTTTTCAACTATGATGCTTTTTTTCCACCGCGACGAGCTCCAAAGCAGTGTGAAATCATTCTACGGAAAACGTATTTCGATGGTTCTTAGTCACTAAGAACCATTGAAAATACAACTTGACATGGCAGACAACCAAACATGTGGTTTTACTTGGTCGATTACGTAGTTTGGTTGTCCCGGACAGTCGGACAACCGTTAATGTCGAGCCCTGCTCAGCTTAGTTTACATGAAATGCATCAACTGCTGCATGTATATTTCTGAATGACAAATAAACTAAACTGACAAACTGTTAATTACACCATGTAATGAATTATAATCATTATTAAATTATATAAATTTAAATAAATAAGATCTGTATATATGCTCATATTCTCTGTTTTACACGTCATTATCTAGTTCTAAATTCCATGCAATATATTTACAAGCACTTTAGCTTGTACATACTATTCATTCGGTTATTTACTTCCATTTATATCCTAATATATAAATATTAATTACTTTAAATTTTGAATTAACTCGGATCATGTTATGCTGCTATACGTTCAAATTTTCATCAACACATTGTGTAACGGCATGGTCTAATGTTAATCATGTGGGTTTATGCAGTTGATCATTATTTTTGAAAATGAAAACAGTTCTTACACGTGTTCACTGAACAGGTCCAATCCTGAATATCTGTGGCATATAACAGTTAAAGAACTCCACCGCTCCGATAAGCTTTGTAAGAATAATAAAATGCCACTAAGCACAGGTAAATGTTTATAGTAAGACAAGACTGTTAAACAAAATGTATATCAGATGTCGTTGGTTACCCCTACGTAAACAGAAAAAGTTATTATCTGGTTATTACTTAGATGATATATATATATATATATATATATATGTAAATACTTTAAAAACAAATAATTCATATTTTTTGTCTGTGTGAATATTTTGAAATAGAAACAATATATCACTGTAACAAATTTAAAACTGTATTGATTACTCCACTGTATTCGAAGAAGAAAAAGTCAGACATATTATTAGGTAACTGATGGTACATGCTGATGAATTTAACAATGAAAATATTAATTTCCATGTACCTAGAACTTTTATTTGCTGTGAATTCTGTTTGCCCTGTGATGCCTAGTGATTTCAACTGTAAATTGGCTTTAGAGTCTTCTTTTGGCATGTACATTCATACCAAAGTTGTTACCTGATTAAAACGAACATCTACATATTAACCTGCTTGAAGAATTCATGTATTGTCGAATAGAGGACCTATATCTTTAGCTACCATTAGACATTTATGATACATCTGGGCAGGTAAATCATAACCTGAGGTCAAAAATATACTGTTGAATCTGTTGGCTTAATTATTACAAATCACTCATAAACAACATAGATGTGTATGTCACTGGACATTGCCTTGATAGTTTAAAACAGTTCCGAAGGGTGTTTCATCTTTCACTTCAACTCTGCCTTTGGAGGACATACAGTCCATTTAGCCTGCCTTGTGGCCCTAAAACAGTTATCATATGTCACTATCATGTACAATATTTTATAGGAGGCATTGTATTCATATCATGTGTATTTTTATTAATTTGACATTTTCTTTGCTATTCCATGAAACTTCCAAAACCTGGAACAGATATGACATTTTAAACTAATGAAGTGTTTAAAGGTGGATTGTTAAAAGTATTTTTTCCTATCATACGATGAAGATTTGATAGAAACTGATTCATCTACAGTTGTGTGATGAAACATGAAATTTGCGCCGATACCCTGATATATAAATTAAAAAAATATAGTAATATTTAGTGAATGAATTGTTAATTAAAGATATATTCTGTTCTTAAAATATAAGAATATATTTTCTCTGCTTTGTTTCAGGTGATGTCAGCTACTGATGTTAACTTGTGGCTTATGCGACGTTACAGATTTCAGGCTCCCCTCGACTGGCTTGAGGCTTGTTGTGCCTGGTTGAATGAGGAGAACACTGGTTCAAGCCTATCACTAAATGAGCTTCGGAGCCAAGTCCTCAGCCAGTGGCTCCTCAGTGATCTGAGAGAGATTGGTATGAGGAGCCTCCCAGAAGGCCTCAATGATCAGGCTAAAATTCTTCTTGAGGGAAGCTACTGCCTACAGGTGAATGCAACTTACGATGCGAGCAGCTCATTCTACAGCCAGTTACAAAAAGTACGAGGTACGGAGAATGAGAACGTCCAGGTCAGCGCCACACAGAATTCACAGAGTCAGCGTCCCGAGTCTGGTCGCCTTCTCATGTTTGAGATGACAGATGGCGTACAGTCCATTAAGGGCATGGAGTACCGCCAACTGCCAGCTGTTGATGATAGCCTAACCCCAGGTGCCAAGGTCATCATATCAGGTCCAGTGGTGTGCCGTCAGGGAGTTCTCATGCTCACACCAGAAAATTGGATGTTATTAGGAGGAGAAGTGGATGCTTTAGTGGAGAACTCCAAAGTGAACGTTTTGCAGAGAGTGCTAGCCAGTAACAAGGAGAGAGACCCAATGGAAACACTGAAGCAAACATTCAGTACTAGTGAGGATCCTGCTAGGTACAGAGATGAAAGCATCCACCAGAAGGCCACCACAAGGAATGATGATGATGATATGGATGATTTTCTCATCGGCGTTGATCTCTCACAACTGGATGAGTGGGAGCAACAGCTGAATGAGCCAAGTCGAGGCTCACACACTTCTGGTCTTGCAAAGGAAGTGAAGAGATCATACATCGATGAAGTGAGCAAAGATAGTAATGTACAGAGTAGATGCAGCACTCGTAAACTGATGGAAGGCAATCCAAGTGGCAAAAGTATGGTGCAGATTACCAGCATAGACAGTAGTCGCGTTGGTAGCACTGTGACAAAGCATAGTCATGTACATCACACTCACAGTGATGATTCTACAGACAAGCAAACTAGTGATAGCGTGGTTGATGAATGTTACGTTGCAGAACAAGAACCTCGACATCCGTGTAGCAATATGCTGTGGGATGATGATGATGACTTTGATACTATCGTGCAGACCTTAAGTGACCCAACTGATCATATCAGCATGTGGGAACAAAACCTGGAAAACAGTTTTGTTCAGGATAACATGGAGCAAATGGAAATTGGCAACCATGCAAAGGGTGCTGTTCTTGAGTATCAGTGTACCATCAGAGACAATGGTAGAAAGGTGTTGACTGAGGCAACACAAGTATTAGATACTAGCCAGAAATCATCAGTCAAGGCTACTCTCAACACAGAGCCATATACCTATTTATTACTGGTTAAAAATATCCAGCTATCCAGGCAATTGATCACAGTAAAGGCATACGTCTCGACTCTAATTGGTCGCCTGGAGCACAACGGCGGAGAGCATTGGTCTCTTACAGTGAAGCTAAATGATGGGACAGCAAGTAGAGATGTTGACTTAAGTGACGATTTTCTTACCAGACTAATTGGATTCTCTGCACACAAATGCCATGCCATGAAGCTCCTTGCAAAAACGTGCAATCAGACTAGGTCAAGGATTGCACAGGGTATCAGACGCTGTCAACAGAGCTTAATTCAACTTTATGGCCTCCTAAAGATGGAGCTGATTCCTGGAAATCAGCGACCCATGGTGGTTGGATGTTCAGCCATCGGTGAAGTGGACGTGTGTACATTGCATTCACGGTGTCATGATTAGTTAAGCTATTGTTTGATTCTGATGTGTAGATGGATATATTTTTTCGATCTTGTATTTCCTCATGGTACTGTATTAAATAATTCTTAAATAATGCATTTTATATTTGGCATAATCAGCATTTAAATACTAATTATATCGCTGTACAAGCTGTAAAGATTGCTAGCTATTCTTGTTAAGTACATAAAACCATGCATAATAGTTTTCTTGCTTTTTGTTTCCAAATGTCAGTTAACCAATTTCAAATAAACTCCTACTGGTTGAAGGTAGTCACCCTATTTAGTTGCTAAAATCAGCATTGTAATTGCTTTGTATTATTGCCTTTATTCACCAGGTGGCAGCACTTTATTGCATTTACTACAGTACTTTTGGACATATTTGGGTACTAAAATTTCAGTACTTTTGGATTAAATTAACCAATAACAGGTTTTGTTATTAATTATTTATAAGTGATGGTATTTTCTCTGAAATTTTATCAAGATTTATCAGCAGTTAACTATCCTGTGTTACTATAGGTCATGTGTCGTGTCTAATTTTTTTTTAATTATCTCCAATCTATGTTATTCAGTAGCATAACAAAAATAAGTGAACACGAAGCCTTTATGAAACTTTATATACTAATGACTAGTACCAAGAAATATAATCATCTTTCATTACAAATCATTTGGCACACAATTTAATATCCATCAAATGTCAATATCCAAACATGTTTAAGTCGAGCAAACAATTTTTGGTCACCCACGAGATACTAATAATTCTATTTATCATATACGATGGCATAGAAATACTGGTCTTATCTGAAACAAACCCCCTGGATTTGCCCTATTTCCTCATTTACAACAATTTGAAAACTCGAAAAACTGTGAAGAAATAGGGCAAAAAAAGGTCTTCAGATGGTGCAGTAATTTTTATGAAACTTGTTCCAATAAATGCAAACATAATTTACAGAACATTACACATTTTATACAAGAATGGGCACATTTGGCTCAACAATAAATTAATAATAACTGCCACACAAACAACACATCCAATAACATTATTTTGACCTGTCATTTTTACACAGTTTTAATGAGATCAGTGGAATCCATAAATAATGAGATTCATCAGCTGAATATGATATATTTACACGATGAGGATGTTTACACAAACTGTACAATGGTGCATTCTAAATGTTGTTCACATTGACCTGGAATGATAAAAAGATGCATATAAGATTTTAGCCAGTGAATAACACAAATGTTAAACATTACAAAAAGGAGAAGTCTGCCTATTTTAATGTATCTTTTAGATTTCCTTGAATAGACATTAGAAATATACTATGGCATCTTTTTGATGATGATTAATGTTTTATGGCCACTTTTGTGTATGTGGCAGGCTAAATGGCCTCCACAGGTAATGAAGCGAAGATGAAACACCCTTCAGATATGCACACGCCGAGATTCGAACCCAGGTGGTAGTGATCTGTGGTCCAATGCGCTACCAACTAGACTATGGAGGTGTCCCGGCCTCTTTATGACTACTGTGGATAAAAGAACTTATATTAATAATATGGCTACTGTTACTGATTGACTTAATTAACCCATACCTCGTTAAACATCAGATTGTCTGTTCACATTAAACGAGACCCTTTTCTTCTTCGGCAATGTTGCACTACTGCTGCCACTATATGTGCTGCTGGAACCAGAATGAAAATATGTGTGCCTATCATCATGATGAAGGTCATCACCGTGATATTGGTGCTCGGTGGTGCGATGACTTGGTCTGTTCATGTAACACTGATCATCATACTGATGTATGTCCCTAATGTGGCCGTTATCCCTGTAGTGACTTCTGTTGCCATGGTCACCATGTGCACCGAGCCCGGTGTTGCTGTGGTAATTGGTGTCGTCGCAGTAGACTCGCTTCATTGGGTAGACATTGTCGAGACTGACCTGTGACAATTTCCTCCCAAACTTCATAGACCGAGGAAGCGTTGCACTCGAGTAGCCTGATGAACTGCCCTGTCCACTGGGAGCCTTGGTTGGCTGCCATCTGGGTGCATCCCATTCCGGTGTATCATCCTGATAGCTGTCAAGTCTGGTGTCAGAGTAGTCCCATTCATAACGATTCTCCATCACATCGTCAGATTCCCTGTAGTCCCTGAACCCATCCAGACGCATGTACCTACCATCATCATCCAGTGAACTCTCACGGTAACCAGAGTTCTTCCACGGTGACACGACCATGTCCTCGATCTTCTGCTGTGGTTTATTGGGAGGTGGCAAGGCTGGTGGTACTGGATCACGAGGTATACCGAGGACCTCTCGGTGTATCTCATCCGGCTCAACATAAATGTCTTCATCGCCATAGCGTCCCACATCGATCCACCCATAATCTTGTGTTTCGTATCCACGTCTGGAAGACTGTGGAGACTTTGGCTCTTCTACGACAGGTTCAAGCATGCGCCTCCCTTTCTGTGGTTTCCATGGGGACATGGTAAAGTTTTCAATTGGCCTGTTTGCAGATGGCATACAGTTGGCCAGCGGCTGGCGAGGAGAATGCTCCATGTTCTCTAGTTTGAATCCACTGTCCACCCTTTTTGGACGTTGCACTTCCAGAATTAACTTCTTCTGACAATGTCTGGAAGGACAATATTATCATGTGTTAAATTTATTATCACAGGTAGCATTAATATATTTCATAAATATGGGGAAAAAATCATTGTTATAAAAACAATACCTAAAATCGTTTTAAAAACCTCTATATATTGAGATGGCAGTACCATCGCTCAGACATACCTTATTATTCGGGCTACACTGTCACATGTAGATCGGGATACATTCAGACCATCAATCCTCACTATGCAGTCACCTGATTTCAATCCTGCTGCCTCTGCACTGGATCCTTTGTCTATGCGGCACACATTTACTGGACATGAGCCACTTATTGTAAACCCAAAACCTGATTTACCTCTCTTAATCAACATCTGAAAGAAACACCAATCTATGTTATAAAGCAATATATTATGCAGTATGTTGCTCAAAAGAAATGCTCCTTACTTGACTTGAACCATTGGCTTTTTTAAGGCAGTCCACTGACACCTAGTCAGGAAGTGACTACTTAATTTGGAATATTGTCTTTGTCTGGTGAAACTGGTTCCACAGCATCATCTTAGTTGATCAATATACTTACGACACAGGGCTCCATCCATAGTACATCTTGGTTCACTGAAGGAATATTCTTCGAACCTTTCTCTGACAGATGCTTTTTATTTGTCACCTGAAGATGTTTCTTCTGGCCAAGCTCACTGTTCATTAAATAATACCAGCCCTGCACCGTCTGAAAATATACCGCATCAATAAACAACATTGCTGCTATCCTAAATAATTGCTATTAACAACTATTCGACAATACAAACTTCTGTATCCAAACCAACCCGAGTTCTTACCTTTTGTTTAGTTAATATATGATGCACTCCGAATGACATACATCCTAGAAACTCGCATCGGCTGAAATGAATTTTGCGACATGAACAATCAATGGGCCATATTAATAATATGCACTGTAACTTAAAGCGATAAAAATACAGCAACTTAAAATACATCTCTTTCCTCACCTTCTTTGATTGTCTCTATTCCACACTGATATTAGTAATCTCTTTGGAGTGTCTTCATCCAATAGCTCACTGTGAAACAAAAATGTCTATTAATCACATCTATAGAACTATTTATCAGATTAATCTATGAACAACGGACAGCCAAATAAATTGTTAACATCGATTAATGGAGAAGTGACATTTCTATTAAAGCTGATCTACTCACAATGAAAACTTCTCATCATACAAAGGACTATTCGACTCATGTATAACTTCCGTTTTGCAGTGGGTCCTCTGAATGGGATCAGGCACCAAGCTTACCTAAAATAAAAAAACAGTATACAACTTTTTGTCTAAAAAGCTAACAGCAAATGTTTGGCCAACTGCGGGCTTTACTTCTTCATGCAGGACAGTAATTCGTAAATAAGTTAAGATCGACCAAAATTCAGATTACTTTTCATTCCATATTAAAAGTAGCATCTTTTCCCATTTAATGCATTTAAGTGCAGGTTCTTTATCGTCTCATATTTATTATGAGCATTATACAATTGTATAGAAATAAACACACTATATATATATATTTAAAGAACCTCACCTTCACATAGCTGTCACATGTTGATTTGAATTTGGATTTTAAATGTCTGGCCATAACAACTGGAAAATGAAACAATATAGCATAATATTATAGGAGAACATTTATCACAGTAGCTACGTTTATGATCAGTAAATGGTAATGTTCACTGTTCTTCTTCAAGCTCTTTTCCCCTTAATAAGGTACTATGCAGTACAATGCAGTCTTATTAATACAATATCTTCATCATTACTTACTGTGTACAGTGAGTAGGCCATAATTTATATAGGCGGAGACCTTCAGTTGACCTCTGTATGCTTGGTATAACTTGGTCTTGTCTCCTGGCAGCATGTCAGAGAATTCAGACATCGGGACAGGAATGTATCCAGGAAAATTCTCGTCAGATTCGGTGCTAGTTGTAGATGAGCTGGAGTCAGAGTACATATCTAAAATAAAATTAAAAAACATAATTAAATCGAAATCATCTCCAAAACGTCGGAATTAAATAATTCCTGTAAATATCCTAATGGCTGCTGTCTCACTGTATCAATCCACTATAATTTACGTCCATAAATATATTTGGTCTCCATTTGTTGTCCCGTTAAGAACGCACATGATGGGTAATAAAGATGTTCTAAATAGTTCTCTTACCATCTTCATATAATGGACCACCACAAATTTCCTCGTAAATGTGCCTGTCATTAGTCTTTCCATAAAAATCTTCATAAAAGGCCATGTCTCCATCGTTATATATAGCAAGCGCCATAACCATGTCTGGGGCTTACACAGTTGGCGACCGATTCACATAAAGATCTCTGACACCCCAAACGTCTGCCCACAAAACCGTACTGAATTGAAGTCCCCACCCAAAGGTCGATTTATGGCAAGCCAGCCGGTGGAGTTGGCACACACAAAGCTAGTATTTTGTTAGCCTTTCACTTTTGTTCAATTGACCGAGACGACACTATGCCACGAAGCCATGCCACAAAAGGTACTTTGCTGTCAGCATGCATGCAATCGAAATGGTTCACAATAAGCTTTAGACGCAGTAGTTAGCAGGTTACTAAAGTAGGCAGCTATATCAACAGCAATTCAACTGGATTACCTTCTGTAATAAAAGCGATTGCTTACAGTTTACAACTGTTAAGTACGCTTGATATATAATTATATAATATATATAGTTTAATATAAAAAATAATGTCTGCATGTTTTTTTACACTCAAAATTTAAGCACTTGGACAGTTATTGTAGTATCAATTAATTGTCATATATATATATATATATATATATATATATATATATATATATATATTTTCCATTGGAAATCATTCAAACTCAGGAACAAACAAGTAACAGAGAGATGTAACGGTCTTACTGCTGCTGATGTCAGTTGGGCATTATCCAAGTTGTACCCATATTACAAATATTCCTACCATCATAGTATTCCATTAGGCGTCTGTCTGTAATAAAACGGCAAATGAACGGGCTTTCGACAACATTCAAACTCGTATTAGCAGCAAGATGACCACATTAACGCTGGCAGCATTAAGCAAACATCCACACTCCCATGGGAAATCGTTCAAACTGGTCGAACAAACAAGTAACAGTGAGATGTGACGGTCTTACTGCTGCTGATGTCAGTTGGGCATTATCCAAGTTGTACCCAGTTATTACCAAACTGGTGTAGATGGGGATCGCTTTCTTATGTATAGTGGCGTAATGGTTACACGGTCGAACACCCTCCCGATTCATTGCGTTCTTTTAAAGAACAAACCTCCCTGGTGTAGTCATCGGGTTGATCTTAATTTGGGTGAGGCTGGGGAGGGGGTGTCGCCACGCACGAACGTAGTATTTCCTTTGTTTCAGATGCTTATGATATTCTATGGTGAATAGGCCCACATTGATAATACAAACTCTAATTTCTATAGTCAAATTAATTGCATACACCGTGGAGTCAGAAGGAAAAACAGATAACGCATTGAATGTGTTTTAGTTACTTAATACTTTTTAAACAGATATAATCATGTCTGTGATAATTATATAACTATATATTGTTGAATTACATTACTTAATTATTTTTTACTGCCAAATATAGTCTATCTGTTGATGATTGAAGTGAAACCTATGTTCGAATAATTAGTGCATGAGCATTTTGAAGTCGGCAAATTGGGAATGTCAACGTTCACCGAAAAGCAATGCTGAACCTCGTTACACCACCTATAAGGTGTATAGCATTGTCTCTTTCTGTAAGACAACCGTATTAGACATCCCTTTCCAATTACGAGCATAATGTTGACAGACAGAGCAATTGCTGACCATTCTGAATTGGATGTCCAACAGCTGATTGTGTTGCAGGTTCTAGCATAAATAGTTCTGTAGAAAACAAAGACCCTTTGCGGCATAATTGTTCTTTTCAACTTTCTGAATGCCAATCAACACCCGTCTTAGACATGTTAATAATTCGATAGATCTTAATTGTTCTTTTGTTTCAGTTTGAATGCTAGGAATATTATGAAGTGGTAAATAGTGTCTGCGTCATCTAGCCGTTTGCTTTAGCTACATGATATTTACCTGGGCGTGTAAATAGATCTATAACACGCTTTGTGATTAAGAATCACGCATTATCATACATTGTACTTCCCTATGTTTCCGTTTATGAATCACACGCATATGTGCGGGCAGGTAAAGAGGTCAAGCGCACATAAACAAATCTTCGTATTAACATACCTGTCGTGTAGATTTTCTGTGTCCACCATATTCCTTTAGCGTTCGTTTACTATGCAGTCTGTTTGATGACTTTATATTATGTAACCTATATTATATAACTTTTTATGAACATCTTTTTCATACCCCGCGAAACTGTTGATTCGAATTTTGATGAAGTAATCAGTTATGCTTGTGTAAACATGTGGACGACCTTCAAAGCAGATAATAAATACGCTAATTACCGCTTCTGACTTAGATCAAACACAAGCCGCATTTTACATATTTAATTACACAAAGCTAATTGATCTTATTCCCTTTATAGTGCGATCTTTAATTAACTTAGCATAATAACTTGAAACAAACGTTTTACCTGTGCGTTTTGTCGAATATGATAGCTCAATGTATATTAATGCAATTAGTTAAAAAAAAGACGCATAAACAAGAGAATATAAACACATACATTGGTTAAACAGCAGATTACGGTTGTCTTACCGTAAGCACCTCGAAGCCGTTGTTGTTAATTAAATCTAGTAATGACAAAATAAATAAATCAGGCTCAATTTATATCCCTGTTACTCGAAGATTCCTTATCAGAACGGCTGGCATCAAGAGTTGTTGTCATTGCTGTACGTTTACACAACGCCGGCCAGGTAAGTGCGACCAAACGATGGACATTCAAATATATCGTCCAGTAATTTCAGCCAACGTGACAGCCCAGCAGAAATACATTCCCAACGTCATCAGAGGCTATTCAATGCGCCGTACTGTATACGCAGTGACCATTTGATCCTCTGTGTTCGGCGTGTAAAGCTGTTCCTGTATTGGAGCGAGATTGTTGTTTTCGTGCCAGTAACACAACACCCTGTCCACTCTGTGGCGGCTTATGTTACCAGACCTTTTCAAGGTGAACACATCCCAGTGTGAATTCCTTTCAGAAAGCTCTCAGCGGGTATTTTACTAGCCCCGACTTTGGCCACGCATACTAATGAGCGGCAATTTCAAAATATCATCCCACCAACACACGCCCTTTCCACGGCGAGCTCAACCCGCCTTTCTCGTCGGGACAACTGTCTCCGTTTTGATACTGACCCATTGGATCTAAACTTGGATCTCATCAACCGACAAATGTGAAAAGTGCCATTTAATAGTAGAAAGAGAACGAACGATAAATCTGATATTTGATAGGCCTCAATTTTTCTCGTAGACATGTTCTAGTCGTTGATGGCGAAAAACGGTTGCTCTCAAAATCAACATTAAATCCACGAAGAGAAAAGTTGATAGGTATATATTAATCAGCGTATTTTGAGTGCATTGCCACTTTCGTGGGGGATCCCTTATCCTCAAATGTACAATGAAAAAATAGATTTGTTGGTATATATAGAATCAGCCTAAGAATTGGACCTGTTGAGTGAAAGCGAGCAGAAGAAAAGAGTAAACCGGGGCAAAATAATTGTCAAATCGCTTAAACATTTATTATTTGGATAAATATTACAACACTGCAGAACTTTGTCTATACGTGATTATGTATTGCCGGCCTTTCTACCGTTCTGCCACTTCTACCTGAGCCAATATACGACGGTAGAAAACTAAAGAGCACACACACTGCATCTAACAGAGCTGTAGTTCTTGGTTGGAGTGGAATAAACCCCGCCTCACCAAGAAGAACGTGCGACTGTTAAGCACACAGTATCTCTCCCAATATCCCCCTCCATGTTGCATCTATGCCACATTACTATAGATTGACCAGGTGTTTTTCAGCTGGCTGGCTGTCAACACAAAGGTAGACGATATTATGTGATACAATCATCACTGTCACGATATCTGGTGGTCAGTTAATTGCGAGTAGAATGTAGATACAGGTGTTCTTACGGCCCAAAGACAGTGATGCATGAAGGTCATTGTGACGAGAACATCTGTGCGGCTTGTGTGTCATGTCATCATATCTTATCAAATTCTGTATGTTATTAAGACAAAAATCAGATTAAGATTAGGAAAGTTTTCCTAGATTAAAGTAATTAATATGTAAAATTATCAATCAGTGTAGAATCAAATATACGCGCTGTGCTCTCAAAATAATATTACGTACTAATATGAAAATATGCTAGTATTGATGTTCCAAGATTCACATCCGGTTAAATAGTTAGGAATTGCCATCACTTCAGAAATGAAGATGACTTCAACTACTGGAAATACACCTAATAAAATAATTGGTAACCTTATTTTTCAATTACGGAACAAAAAGCCAAAACATGCCACACGGCAACAAGATTCAATAAACAGGTCTTATAGTGGCGTTCATAATTTATTCAGAAGCTGCCGCCCTGATGATGCTTCTAACCTTCGTCTGTGCGAGTAGACGCCGACCCAAACCCATAATTTTCCTGCCCGGCTAAACCAAATACAACCGCCAAGTGCCGCTTTGATTATGGACGAAACCGCACATTTATTGCCGGACAAATTGCCGGTTAGGGCGGGGAAGCTTCTACCCCATCCCCAGTCTGAGTATATGTTACGGGCACAAAATGTATTCAAGTATTCGCGGTTTAAATTTTCAGCCTTGGGGAGGCGCTGCACCACCGAGAGTGGGAATAATCAGTTCTGTCCGTTGACAACATGTCCAACTGTGTCGAAAGCTCAGTGTAAATGAATGAGTTGGTAATTGCTTATTCGCCTAAATGAAGATCTGGGTCTCTAGTCAGAAGACAAGCTGATGACAACTCGTGCTGGGATGCAGCTTTAATCTAATGCCAGGATACGGTTGACAGTTGATTTTTTCAAGGGAATACAACTGCTTACCGAATAACGAGTTCCATTTGCATCGTAATGTCAGCCGTAGCCTTTCCGCGGCCAGGTCAAAAAATAACATATCAGTGACTACTCATCGCATGAACTGTATTTGTGTGCGGCATATGATGACCACAACGGGCTATTTGGATTCAAAAGGTTAAAGACCACCTTGAAACCGCAAACGAGAAGCAACATTTTATCTGATAAGAAACCACTGAAATTGATGGCATAAAAATTGCCATAGATGATAAATCACACTTAGTTTGTAGTAGACATAAGTTAAATGACACGCATCACAACTTGAATAGTTTGTTGGAGTGGGCCGATACTACAACGTGCAGGTTGCAGTCGTCAATATTCATATTTCATTCAAGGTTACAGGGGAATATCATATTTACTGCCAATCTGACATTTAATACCGCGGAGAAGACTTCGTCGCGTCCTAACGACGACGAAGAATATTCAACAATCTGTTGATGTCATATAAAGATTACCGAGTTGAACTTCTGAACGATAATTGTGTAGTGAGCTTTTGTTTTTAAGACTTGAACAGCGAACATTCAAAATTACCGCCATCAACCTGGGTCGGGTGAAGCATCAATAAATCAGTATAAAGATAAATGTACAGATAAATATAACGCGAATCTAGATACTGAGTAAGTACCATGGTCCTCCCATGCTGTTCAACCTACTGAACAGGTCTCTAAAAACACAGCACATACAAGTTCGCGTTTGACATAGTGGGTACTGTACTGCGTGCAATGCGCAAACAGTTGTAGAAGATCGTTCGCAATAGAAATGGAATCTTCCTTGTACTGATATTTCTTAACTTAATTGACGATAATGAACCTTTTTGCTGGTCTGAAGGTTAGATACATCAATATGGAAACAGTATATTTTAGTTTACATTTCATCAAATGACAACATGGCTACATGCGGGTTCACCTTATTTCAAGGGATGTTATTTTTCTCGAGATACATGCATATTACAAATGCGTAAAGGCATCTGTTCTGTTCAGATCTCCTGTAGACATAGAAAATTCGTTAACTACAGTACCTGATACAAATATGACAGGTTACACCTTTATCACGAGCCATTTCAGTTCCGAGATCATAAAACTGTCTGGAAAAGGACCGGCTTTGGACGATGTATAAATATAACACTGTCAAAGGCCTTCTCTGTATTGTTTATTATCTACGAGACGAGGTCTTGGGTACATCTGATGTTGGCACAATGGGGAACATTGTGGCGTAATCGATGCGAATGGCAAAAGAGCCAACGTATAATTCATTTGAAATAGAATGAATGGCGAGTGGATAAAGAAACTATCTTCCTACTTGTCTCAAAGACGCGTAGAAAGAGTTTTGCTATTATAATTATGTGCTATATTTAATAGTAGTCCTATTATATATGGTCTGTCAGTTGGTGGTGAAAGGTGCAAATATGCCATTTATATGGGCTATACCTTGTACAGGACAAATGATTATATCGTAGCGTTTTGTTTTAGTGACAAACAAAAAAAGCCGCCGTCGTATGATAACAACAGATGTCGTGGGCAGGTGAAAGTTGATAGGTTGGTTACTTCGGCTAATTTCTACTTCTAGGGCTAGGGGTGTTATGAAATGTGAGGCCGCGCGGGCTAGAGATTCTACTAGACTAGGCCAGGCCAGGGATTGCCACCTGAATGAATACATGCATGTCACATTGTATTCTACTTATTTAGCCGCTGTACTTGAGAGCAATGCTACACCAGGTTTGAGAGACTTGTTAGCGCACTGTCACGAATAGCTGGCTGCTTGTTAAGGCCCATATATAAGGGTTATTGCAGTGCAACATAACAAATAGTTCGTCGGCATTTAAGTAGCGGAATGTGTTTTGTAATCATAATGCGATTATGTCCCTTTAAAAAATAGGCACTGTTCATTACAAATGCTTATAATAGAAACTAGGCAATACAAGAAAGTGTGTTGTAGATCTAGATGTAACAGATCTTTCAAGTTTCTGTAGATATACACGTGACGTGGTGGTGTGTGTGTAAATACGAAGATCTAGAGATCTATATACACACTCACATGCCATCTAATGGTCCACATGATTTTATATAAGTAGCAGTCTAAGCAGACTACACTGCTGATTGCTTATTCTTAACACCTTTAAGATTATTATTATCATTAGTTTACACACAGATGAGTGACATAATTTGACATAATCAATGATAGCCATAGCACGCCATCATAGACAAAGTCTAGATCTACTTATTCTATTATCAGACTAGACTGTCACTATATGACATTTACTATGACAAACTCTTGAGGCTTGAAACAGTGTTAAACAGATGACTCACGTCGATCTGAGATGGTCATACTCATAGATCTCGTAAACGAGTTAATGAAACACACAAAATTTACATCCACTCTAATCTGAATAGAACAATTAGATCTATAGACTCTATCTAGATCTAGAATATAAATATGTTATATACTCATTATCAGATTATGACCACTCAGGCCTCACCGCCTCAGACTCAGTAGACTGTCTAGAGTCTAGTCTAGATTCTAGTATATTTATTAACCAAAATCCATTCGATATTTTATGCATGATCCATCCCTTTTCATTGTTTTCCTTTTCTAAAATACTAAATACATTCTTTCCTTTGGTTTCTACGTCAAAGAGCAAGCAAAGGAGCTGATAGACTAGACTAGATCTACAAAGTTTACTCACATCAGATGATCAGTGATCAGAAACCTCATATTGATCGAGTTTTATGACTGAAATTAGGAACTTTAAATTAATGTTCCTAATAAAACTTCAGCTTGGTACTTACTGGACTTTTTATTCTTGCTGTTACTTTTTCTAGTGCACAGGAACTTCGACATAATCTCCACAGAAATCCCGATGTTTTACTCGTCCATGGTGACAGTTTTGGGCGCAACAACGACGACGGCTTCGATCCTCCACAAACAACGTGTGATGTCCTCCAGTGAAAACAGCCAACAAGCGGCAATGGCGAAACACCTAGAGTCTAGACTTTTAGCCACTATCTCTAGCTTTATCAAGCACCAGAAAGATGACCAACAACCCAGCGGAGTTTAACAGCTGCCAGACTCCAATCAGACAGCACCAGCTGGCGATTCGGTGATCAGATAAGCATTCAAATGTGACGGCTGGCTGTTGTTCTTCAGTAATTTGTTCACCACCATCGACGACAACGGCCTCTCTCTCGCACTGGCACCGGCCGACGAACTATCTTAGCCAAGATACTTGTGTCTCTTTTTGTTGACAGATTGTCAAACTTTTTTAATGTGGATTCCGCCCGTTGGACTCAGGCCTGCCTCAGGAGTGAACGACACAAAATTCGCGGATGGCAATTCGTCGAAAGCGGTCCTTATCTAAACACGTCCTCTACTACACACGAACACTCGAGACAATGGCAGGCAGAGAAATATTTCAACTTCCAGCTACAAAATCGACTATACCGCCTCGTCAGAGATGCTCTGCTAGACCCAGTATGTGTACCAACCGCTGCTAGCTCACTATGTGTGTGTATCACCGCTACTAGGCCCACTATCTGTGTGTATCAGTGTTGCGTTTCATCGGCCAAAGAAGTGGTTTCTAGGCAAAGCTCTCCGCTTCCTCAACCAGCGACAATTTCAAAATAGCCACGCTTTCATCGCGGGGGAGGATTCCGCGCTTTGGCAGTTAGTGGGCGGTCCTTCTAACTGGTCGGTTTGATTGGTACACCGGCACACGTCAGTGTGCCATTCAAGGGGGGGGGGACATTTTTAGACAACCTTGTAAAGTTGGAACACGGGGGGCTACAGTTTTGGCGGGGGGTTCTTCGTTTGGTGGTGAGGAATATCTAGTTGGCTGGCGGGGGGTTTCCTCGCGACGGTAGTTTGGATGAGGAGGGTGGCATGCGCTTCAAAATTACCCTCACGCTCCATCAACCCAGCTTACGGTAAGCTCGTCGTTGGTAACAATGGGATGGAAATTTCGGATGGTTTAAATTTTTGTCCCTCAACCGACGCTTTAACAAAGAACTGAGCACGAGTCGCAGGCGGAAGCGTCTTTGTTTTCGGTTTTTGTCACGATGATGAGTTGGTTTCCGTCAAATAGCATTCATTAATCGAACTTCTTGAAATATTATATTTAGCAATCTGATGAAAATCAAACATTACTTAAGTTACACAGAACCGAAATGTTAATGACGTCGTTCTCCTCAAACTTGGGCGTCAGCAAAAAAATGTCAGTATTGATTGTTATGAATTTGATCTGCAAACGTTAACCCGAGTATTCTGTTTTAAAATCGAAATTCAAATTCCGCTAGCTGATACTCTACATGTGCAGGTTAAAACAGATCTACATATTCATGAGTCTTAATGAAGAAATCCGCCACTCATGTGAAGACACTCCCCCAGCACATGGATTCTCCCCCGCGAAACCCCTCCACCAACCACAACCCCCCGCCCGATACGAAGTGCCCAAGGGTACAGTAAGAATGTGCGAAGTGCCGGCCAGCGGGGCCAGGGTAACACCCACAAGACAACCCCCACTCCGTGTTCCCATAGAAACGGTATGAAAAGTAATCCCTTTGGGCATTTGCTATTTCAAATACCTTCGCAATGCTAGTGAACTAGTGATGTTGAGACAGTGTGTGTGTGTGTGTGTGTGTGCTTGTACGGGGTCAGGTTGAAGTGATTAAAGTCTTAGATTAATTAATTATACCATAATTTTAATTAAGTATGATGATACATATATTGATATATATATATATATATATATATATATATATATATATATATATATATATCGTCTTGGCTTAGTGGAGCATTGATTTCAAGCGACCTCGTTTTGGTGCTCATGCTTCCTTGAAATGAGAAACAGATGAACGGGTACTTCGTTGGATGTATTATTGTAATTATAAAATATAGGCAAATACATAGATACACCCAATCTATATGTGTGTGCACGCACGCGCGTCTAAGGCACCCTGAAACATATTGTATTTATTAAACTTAATTCTGATAGGTATGATATAGTAGGCAGCGGGCATGCATGCATTCACACACATCTTCATGCACACATGAATGCACAGGCGCGCGTGCATGTACGCACGCATATATGCACGCGCTTAAAAGGGATGTCATCTTGTTATAAGGAATGATGAGACATTACATAATCTCAGTGGTAATTCTCGATTTACGAATACCCTGATGACTTTTCCAGATGGATCAGTGACGATCTGTGCCTTTGGGGGGGGGGGGCATATTAATATAAACAAACGGATCGGAATCGGTCATTAAACTATCACAGCAGAGAGTCAAGACCGCACGCTGACAATAAACTAAATTATCTAAATTAATTAGATTTAACTTCATTAATTGTTCCCAAACCAATACTAAGCCATAACAAATACCTGTCACTGACAGTTATCCCGGATTTCCTGATTACCAAGATGTACCCGGTGTTGTAATAAACATTGACTAATTGCATTAACCCGACTGACCTAATGCTGTGCTTGTGTTCTGTTGTGTGCGCGCGCGTGTATGCGTGTGTGTGTGTGTGTGTGTATGTGTGTCTGTGTATTGCGTGTGTAAACCCATGTACTGTAAATTAATGCTCCGTGTAAAGTAATTAGGGCTAATTAGAAAGCCAGGTAAAGCGTACCTCCAATGCTATGTGTTAAGACGGAGATGAAGGTATAAATTTAATTCTTGCTAATTAGAAAATGTTTTGTGACAACAGAAAAGATGGTAATTACCTTACATCAGCTCAGAGGCTGATCATATATAATTAAGTTTCCTTAATTCCCAGCTAACAATAGTTATTATGGGTCTCAAAAAGGGCATAAACATTAGGTTGGAGTTTCTTCAGCTGTAAGTACACGCGCACTTACATATCCTGGTATCGTACATTTAATTAATTTCGGTGTATATTTTATAGGAATATATGTAAAATGTTTAACTTGATGGGTAATAGTGGTGGTGGTGATGATGATGATGGTGATGATGATAACAGGAGAAATTAAGAAAGAAAAATGTTATAGTGTCCTCTTCGGGTATTTTCTAAACACAAACATCCCCAATTTAAGAATATTATTATATAAACTAACCTGACATATGTTCGTCCGTTTATTCGTTCAGTTAATGCATACATTGTTACTCATCTGCCTAAGTAAGCAAAGGTGTAGAACGATGGATATACTCGCCGGTAAAAATAGGAGGAGTCATTATCACCCTTCATTTATACTAAAAATCACATATACACATACACATTCTGGCGCAACCACATCTAAAAAGATACGGGGGGAGAGGGCAGATTTATACACAGAAACACAGCGCGCACATACACACATATTACTTTGTTTAACCAATTCACTTGTAAGCACTGGACATCGTGTGACCCAGAAACACAATACTTGAGAAGTCGCCCCTATCTTACTGTACCCAAACAACACGAATCGTACCTTCATGCCCATAAACATATACTCCTAGATATAGGGGTAGATGTGCCAAACACAGTTCAAGGGGTATTCTTAATTACATTTATAAATAAGATAAATACATAATTCAGTATATATATATATATATATATATATATATTAATATTACGGCGTATCACGACACACTCGCGCGCAAGAGTACACACACGCACGCACGCAAATATAATATACGTGAATACAAGTTAATATACAAACTGACATCTGTCTCAAGACAATCTGAGACATTTTAGCAGAGAGAACAGATGAAGACAGACAGGCTGACATCAGATAGCCGACATCTAGCCATTAACTAGTCGCGTCACGGTAGATGTTTTGGGTCAACAATCTACTCCCAAACTCCAGAGATAAGTAGATACCCGAGACTACCTACTGGAAGCAACTACAAAAAGGTGAACCCTATCAACGTAACTAGACCAAGATACTGATAAAAAAGGTTTATTTATTTTTAAAAAAAATGCATTTGTTTACAACTGGTGTAAGTAGTAGCGTGTTGGATCACAAATCACTACCACCCGTTTCCGAATCTCGTCGGCGGGGTGCATATATGAAGGGTGTTTCATCTTTGACTTCGTTTCTTTGCCTTTGGAGGGCGCTCGGCCCATTTAGCCTACCATGTGCACAAATGTGGCCGTAAAACACCAATCATCTCCCTCCCCCCCTCTCTCTCTCTCTCTGTGTGTGTGTATGTGTGTGTGTCACTATAACTGCGATGTTGCAAAGTTTGTAACATATGATAATCGGACGTGATGGGCTTGAAATGTTGATTATTTTGGGAACCTTCTAT
>JAODUP010000831.1:62500-189496 GCA_025642065.1 Paralvinella palmiformis
AAGACATGTCAGGGTTCGGACAGATATCATCTTGACACATCACGATGGATGAGATACCATATTTATGATATAAAAAGGCAACCGTTTAACTAACAAAGGAACTAGCATTCGTTACAAATTAATGCCATAATTGAAAAGACAGAAAGGCAGGTTTTAGATTAGTATCGCAATGACTGGAATAGGTATTACTAACCTACTAATGTGTTATAATTTAACCATTCAAGGTTGTGGCTATAGAATGTTTGATTTTGATGGAGTTTGTAATTAACTACTGAGATGGAATTTGTAATGTAAACAAGTCTGATGGGATTTGTAATTAAGTGCTAAGATTGAATGAAGACTGTAAGAGTCTGGTAGGATTTGTAATGAGTGAGTATAATGGAAGCAATTATTGTGTCATATGGTACTATAGCGTACAGGGACAGGAAATTCCAATATGGTTCATGGTTGTCAGCGTGGAGCCACCACCTTAAAAAAGGTGGTTGCAGCCTCACCCTCCCCCGAATTTGTTGGATCTCCCCCAAAAATGTACCATTGCCTAATTATCTCGGTCATTTCACGAAGATGCTCATATTCCTCTAAAATCTGATTATATTTATGAACAGTCCCGGTGACTTAATTATGGTCGTCAACAAGATGACTGTTGCTCCTGTGCAAGAAAGGGTCGCCACATGCAACCAGATGACTGTAACACAATAAGATCAATGATAAAGTGTTCACAGAGTGTGTTAAATAGGAACTGGTACTCAATATCTATAACTTGAAAGGAAATCCATACCCTCAAGCGCGATAATACACTTTCCTTTACACGTATAAGCTATACCAGTGTAACAAGCTTTTTCGAAGTTATAGACTATCAAGCTTAAACTTATTTTGCATTTAAATCTGCATTTAAAATGCTGTTTCAAATGAAGTTCATCCAATCGCACAACTCGTACATCCATCTGGTGCTACTTATATCCAACCAAATTAGTCAACCAACCAGTCCATCGATCAAATAATTAAACAATCAATGATTGATATATATTAATAAGCGTAAACAAACACGGGTAAAAAGATAATTATGCGTAACTTACCATTGAGAAAACTCATTTTAGACCACAATTAAAGCATCTATCGGAAATGTCGCGCTATCTTGAAATCCTGCAGAGATAAAATAAAAACATACTTATAATGCATATGCGACAATGAGGTATGCGATTTATGTGCTTCCAAATCCCAACCCCCTACCTTCTGACGGTGCCTGGACAACTCGGCCCAAGTGACAACTCGGTCCAGATAGCTCATCCGGGGCCGGGCTGTCTTGGACAAATCGCCCCGGAAAATTAATTAATATTTGTGTGTGTGTGTGTATATATATATATATATATATATATATATATATATATTAACAGCTTGGTGATCAGACTGATATGTAATAAGTGCATATGTAGCTTGGTGGTCGTTTACTTGCAGCGTAAGACTGATATGGAATAAGTGCATGTAGCTGTTTGAAATGTAGCACTGTATTATATTCAGAATTCAACCGTCCGATTCGCATTGGCAATCCCACGAATCGCTACATGGAGCGAGCCGTTTCGTAGCATTCGCAGATCGCATACGCAGTCGCATATGTGGAATAACGCTCGAATGTTATAGATACACGTTTTCCATTTTCTGTCGCATTCGTATAACGCATATCGCGCATATGGACCTTTGTAATAGTGCTGCTTCTACGTACAGAACACAATGTCTTACGAGAATAGTCAAATGAGGGTATGTATGCTGGAGTCAAAATGAAACAACCAAAATGTCCACCACCAAAAGGTCACAGGGTGACCTATAAAGTTATCCAAGGACACTGACTATTTGCGCTCATCATCGGAGTGATGGTATCAGCTGACTGTCATTTCGGCTCAGAAAAACTCATCGACAAATCAATTCTAACGAGCCCCCCTCACAATAAAACGTCCGGACACGACTTCGTTCCAGAGTCATTCATTCCTCGAAATGACATCAACGAATCCGGAAAAGAACACGATTCAGATTGAGGACGGGATCAAACAATTCATTGACAAACTTTATATATGACATCCATCAACGTTCGACGGAGCTAGAAGACAAATTGGTCAAGAAGCGATTTTCTGTTTTCTTCCGACTAACTGTCGTATCATGTGTGTTTTCTTTCACTATTTTCATATATATATATATATATATATATATATATATATATATATATATATATATATATATATATATATATATATATATATATTTAATGGAATAGTTTCCCTTTACACTGTATTGTTTTGAGCTTAAATCTATTTGAGTAGTAATTAAGCTGACATGACATTGAACACACAACAGAGAGCGATTAATGGAGTTTAGTTAGCCTCTGAGCTATATACATAAATATTTACCTTTGGAGGTCGCTCGGCCCATTTAGCCTACCATTTGCACAAAAGTGGCCGTAAAACATCAATCAGTCATCATCATTTTTTATATATATATATATATATATATATATATATATATATATATATATATATATATATATAAGCTTGTGTTTCTTATTTCGATAATTTATCAAAAATTCATAACTAGTTTTCAACAGGTAAGTGCTCACCTGTGTTATTCTCTTCTAGGTAAGCTAACTTCGGTTTCTAAACCCAATATTGTGACGGAACCATATGAAATACCATTCATCTATCACACAACCTTCCTCCGTACAAGAAGCCCCACAAGCCACGCCGAGCTTATATATGTAGCCTCATTACCTGTGTAAATCAAGCGTTTATTAATGGGTGGACAAATGTGCAGGTGTTCTATAACATAAAAGACAAGAAAAATAAATACGAACCTGGCTGAGGTCAGGTAGATCGGATTTAAGCTTTCAACAGGTGCTTGGACATTAACTAAAAGTTGGCGAAGTATCGTTGTTTAGAAATGTTAGAAGTGATCATTGTAACGTGAAAATGTTCGGATTTATCGTCGCATAATTCAAGTCGGTGCTTTTTTGGCGGCTAATCGGTCACGAAAAAGATACCCGAAGGATATTTTGCGGGTCATTGAGCATGTAACAAGCTTAGAGAAGAACCCTCTATATGTAAGGTAATTACTTTAAATGAAGAGGGCAGGAGGAAAACGAGGGAGTGTGTGAACGTCAACGAACGACACACACACACACACACACATATATATGCACACACACATACACACACACACACACACACACACACGGCGCCTCCGTGGGCTAGCTGTGTTCGAATCTCGTCGTGGGCATATCTGAAGGTTGTTTCATCTTTGACTTCGCTTCATTGCCTTCGTGGGTCGCTCGGCCCATTTAGCCTACTATGTGCACAAAAGAGGCCGTAAAACACCAATCATCATCATCATCATCATCTTGCCTCCAATTTGAGCTGTGTCGTACAATTTTAAAGATTTTTCAAACTTTTCAAAAGCCTCGTGGCCAAAGCTCCCGCCTCAGTAACCGTTGCGTTGTGGGCATATTATGCTGTCCGGGTAAGTAAGGTCAACACCCCCCGCTGATTCGGGCTTTATTATGGAAAACATTAAATGTCCCACCAATTTTAACGGGCTCAGCGTATCATTGATGCGTGGTCAAGGAAATCCGGACATTAAACAGGTGCCCTGTCTATAAACTGGAGGAGAGGGTAAATTATTAGACAGGAGGAGAAGCGAATAAAATTGGGAAAGTATGGCCTTTTAGATAATAACCTTGCACGATGATTGTGATGGTTTTAGGGAGGGTAGGGGATATAGGGATATATGTCAATAGTCAGTCAGCTTAATATTCAGTGACTGGAGACCATTTTTTTTTGCGCAAAATATGGTCCACATAAATAATTAAAGGTGGAGATGGAATTTGATAGTAGTACAGAATTCGGAGTACGGACAGTTGTTCACCCGGATAGTTGTTCACCGGACAGTTGCTCACTTGTACACTTGCTCACCAATTAACTGATTTTTAATTCAAAAATATATTTCTTAGTGTCTATTACCTATATAATTATTGGGATGAATATTACCAATTATTAGGGAATTAAAGTTCAGAGATTATTTTATTTTATTTGATTATTATAATATGTGATTTTTTTCTCTCATTAAAAATTCACTGGTGTGCAAGTGTCCACTTTTTCATTTGCTTTGTGAGCAAGTATCCGGGTGAGCAACTATCCGGTGAGCAACTGTCCGGATGAGCAACTGTCCTACACCCCAGAATTCCGGGACTGCAGTTATGTCTGTAAGACATTTCATCCTTCACTTCGCTTCACTGACCTTTGGAAGCAACCATGTTCACAAAAGTGACCATAAAACAGAAACATTTAAAAATGTATGCTCATCACACACACACACACAGAGAGAGAGAGAGAGAGAGAGAGAGATAGAGAGAGAGATTTGTGAACTCTGAAAAGAATTATTTTAATTATCCGAGTTTAAAGTTCAAAGCCGATGCCATTTTATCTTTTCTATAACCGTGAACTCTCAGTAATTTAGTCTTTCATTAGGTACGACATTGATGGGTTATTATTGTTATAAGTCTTCAACGACTGATCAAAATACTTCTTTTAAACGTCTCCCACCGCCTTCAATCCGAAGGTTACACTGATTCCTTACAAATAAGAAATCACCACCAATAGAGAACACCTTGAACTTATTAGCCGAATTAACTGACCCCATCAGCATCGACATTTACACCTCGCTACAAACGACGTCGGCAGATCTGAATTGCAAATGGCCTTCGAAATAACGAAAATCTGTTGGGATTGAGATAAAAATGTTCTCATCCACTGCGCGGTGTGAACACACCGCGAATGTTGTTAATTGACTGACCGAGACATCCAACACGCGTGTGCGGTGGGTCATCAAAATCATGCTTTTAGCGTCAAGACCCATCAAGTGGAGGCAAAACCTCAACACAAAGTCATCACCTCGTTGTATAGCGTCGTCGCGTCGTCGTATTCGGTGATTGAAGTGCTCCACCGCGAAGTTGCAATGAACGTTGCCTTCCCTTGCGTTGGTTTATTTAGCCCGGAGGCCTTTGACTCAGTTAGCAGCGAGCGAAACTTGGGTTAATGAGTGGCCGAAGGGAATCAAACAGCCACTGATATATATATTTTAGTGTAGACGGTGGCGAGACTATATCACTATATAGTAGCGGATGGCTTCTGTTAACGAAGGTGTCCTGCTTTTGTTTCGCCTTTATTTTGAGCAATACTCCAAGACTATTAAGAAGATGGCCACATTCATCATCAGCCAGTCGAAATGGTCTTTTCTGTCCAGTGTCTTGATTCAGTAAAACTGATAACTCGACGGATGGACGATATGAAGCAATCAGAAAGTAGCTTTCATCTAAATATGATAGATTGCTTATTATATAAAGGTGAGTCGAATGGGTGTGAATAGGTTTGTTAGAAGTCAAAAGCTTCATGTAATGGATTGCTCTATGATGTGTGTGTGTGTGCACGCGCGCGTGAGTGTAGAAGAAATAAGGCAGTTTTTTAGAGTTCTGCTGGTCTTGCCATTGATTTACAGGTTCTGAAAGTTTTGGATTCCCATACGTGATATATTGATATTCCCATACGTATGAATTCCCATACGTGATATCATTTATAAAGGTATATATTTATATACAATACCTCTCTTGGAATTATACCATTTAAAGCATGTAATCTGTGATATATATATATATATATATATATATTATCACAGATTACATTATTTAAATGGTATAATTCCAGTATACTGTGCTCATCACAAAAATATACAGACAGGTATTTGCGTATCGATAAACCCCCGCGCCCATGCTCTACTGGTTATATTTATTATGTAAAGTGCACATTTATAACAATATTTCTCCACCCTTCACTGCAGCCTGATATTCTCTTGATTTAGGCAGCTGCCAATATAAGAAAGCTTTCTTGTTCACATCGTTCACAATTATTCATTCGATGCGATTTCGGTGAATGCAACATATGGTCGGCGAAAATATGAAACTACGTGTAACTTGCCTGAGGTTATATACGATGACGCTCATTATATGCCATATATATACTCTTATCCATTATGTGCAAGCAATTCAGTACACTCTTTTATCGAAACCAGTGAGATAGATGTGAGTGAGATGGATGTGTACTTCGCAAAGACGTTCTCGTCTCTATATGTTTTAACTCGGTTACTAAAGTAGAAACTTTAATTTCCTTAAAAATCATACTTCCGTGTTGATGTTTTTGTGCTAAATCTCTGGAGTTGTTAAAAATATTTGACAGAGTGCACAGGAAATTATTTTTTAAAAGAGTAGCTTATTTCCGCTTTAAATTTTGAGACTCCAGATAATCTCGTATGCAAACTTAGAAATACCCAATGTCCACTTAGTTCTGTTTATTAAGCTCACTGGTCAGTAGTTAAGTAAACATATTATCTCGAGAACTTAGTGTTCTTATTTAAATGGCTTTGGCAAACCGGGATAGTGTTTCCATGTCGTTGTCTTGGAAACTGAAAGGGAATTTTAAAAGTGAAAGTAAATATTTGCAGGAAAGATTCAGATGCTTGATTGAACTGAACCGAGTGTAAACATAATTGGTAACTATTCGTTGGTCAGGCAGCCAGTCAGGCCGAAGGATACCTGTGTGTTCAACTCGAAAATATATATTGATCATGAAAATTATGTAAACAGGGTTATCTCCTCCTCCCCCTGACAAATAGGAACCGCCCACCAATTCAGATGGCCAGGGTGTAAAAGTGATGCAGTTCAGACAACGTGCATGCTGCTCACAGCCCCAACCAAACATCGCATGAATAGGCAAAGTTGTCTTGAGGGCAAAATATGATTCAAACCCGAAATATGATTCTAACCAATTTGAAAAAATATTCAAAATCAGTCAAGGTTGTGTCACGTGGCTTCAAACGGGGGAAACCATATTATGATATTTCACTTTATACTTGAGCAGATAATACTACTAGTAACATGTAACAAATGTGTGCGTATAAATGTGAGTAAATAAGGGTGTAGGTGAGTGAATGAGTAAATGGGTGAGTGAATAAGTCAGTCAGTCCTATCTTTGATGAGTAAATCTGTTAATTTAAGAAGATAATGCCCATTCTTTTAGATTAGATTACCGTAAATATCATTATAGTAAATTAGTTTCAAGTATCTCTTTTAGAAATGTATTGCTGTACTATACTACTTCAATCAGAACGAACTGTCTATTGCAATTAATATTATAATTTATTTAGTAAAATATAATATTTAATGGCATCCTATCCATTCAGCTGCTTCTTCTATATCAGATTCCTTCACCGCGTTATATCAGCTGTTCCGCCCGATTATAAACATGATATATATATATATATATATATATATATATATATATATATATATATAAAAAGTGCACACACACACAGACGGGCTAGAGGTCAACACCGAGAAGTGATAAATCTCTTCACAAACGGCAAAAATCAGCCCGTAACTTTTGTCTGACACTCCAGACAGGTCGTCGTACTACACACGATACGATAGGAGGTGATAGCTGCAAATTGATCCTAGACGCCGGGTTATGCCGCTAGCATCGCACTTCAATGCTGCGAAATAGTGGCCCAGTCAATAATCACTATTGGCTGATAAGACACTGCCCGCTGATAAGGCCGCGGCTCCAAATTGTTAATAACGAAACGAGCTAAGGCCTTTCTGAGTGTATATCGCCTTTGTGCCGTAAGGTCCTGTATGGCGGAGTGTTTAACATCTGTCAGACTTGTCGAGTGCGTCGAAAGCTTGTCGAAAACCTTTCGGCAAACAGAATCAAAGGCCTCTATATAAGTGATCAAGATAAGAACAGAGCTGAGAAGATGTCACCCAGAACTGTGATAAATGATGTTTGTGTGTGTGTGTGTGTGTGTTTGTGTGTGTGCGCGCGTGCGCGCACGTCCGCGCGCGTGTTATTCCCTCCCTGTGTGTATGTTATTATTTGTGTGTGTGTGTGTGTGGGGGGGGGGGGGTTCGTGCGTGCCAGCTGATGAACTTACGTGCGTGCACGGTGTAGAACTACTTGGAATTTTTTTTAATGATTATTTCAAATGTTTTAATGGGATCAAGAGGCTGGTTATATGGCCGCCGTTAAACAAAGGACATTAAATTTAAATTTCAAAATCGGAATACTAATCTTTGACAGATTAGATTATCGGTTTAGATATAAAGGCCCTATCTCATCGATCAGAAAATATGTCTCACACACACACACACACACACACAGTAAGGCCACTGTATGATTTAGATTAATCGTATATGATCTACGAAGTGATATATGCCGCGTTTGAAATGCGTCGCTATAGCAACCATATACTATAAACACCATTCAAGAGTGCCAGGTTCAATGACCGTTAAGTAGTAGATAGTTGTAGTAGGTAGTAACGTCCGGGGATTGGTCTGCTTGATCTACTTAATTTAGAGGAGAGTGGTTTAATCGGCGTCATGTGATCGAGCTAACTATCCAGAAGAACATCTGGATTAGATGTATGTTCATAATATTGTCCAAGCCGAGGTCAGTCGGATTACTCACTGGCACTTCTTTTATCGCCCGTTTAGAACCACTCAGTGGTGTAGACATATGTGTACCCTGGAGATTGTGGTAAAGGGAATGTGGCCATATATCTTCCCTGCCAGTTCCCCCCCCCTAAATCATCGCTCTTGATTTTTGAAAGATGCATGCTGTTCGATATCACATCGTTCTACACACCCTTTAGTGTGAGTGTGCGCGCCCTCCTCACGATGTATTTGGAGTATACAATGGTCCTTTTCACTCCGAAGATTCCGGAAGTACTGACCAATCAGAGGCTGACTAACGTTTGACCCCTTTGACAAGAATCCAGTTAAATCAGAGACTTTGGTTAAACTATTTTCAGCCACGCCAGGAAACACCGGTTGTGGACATATAACCAGTCTTTTTCCAGTGATGAAAGTAGATAACGTTATTAAAAATATATTATCATACTCTTCTTTCTAAATAAATAGGTGAGAAATGAATTAAATTTATATTTTACAATGTGTGTTTGATAATACGAAATATCCGTGTGTATTTCAATTGTTTTTTTCCACCTGAAAGATCAATAAAATCTGTCCTATTTGTTAGGCCACAGTTAGAAATAAGTTGTAAGCTCAATAGTTTATATTATAATGCTGAATTAACCCTTTTTTTACATTTCCCAACAAATTTGAAGTGAAGGGACCGCGAACAAACGGTTATTTCAGTGAAGCAAATGTCCTTAAATAACCACTTTGACCTCTGACCTAGCTCGAACCGCCACCAGGGAAACCCAGCTGAACTTTATTTGAACGGAGGATATTATTAGAAGTTGACAATAAATACTACACGAATACAAATACCGAAATATTACAACTTCACCGCAACAACTTTTACTCATAGTAGTATTTTCTACTAAATTATATTCTGTCAAAGACGGATTTATCGCTCACTATATTAATTCAGCCTACTTGGTTTATCAGTCTTGGTAAATCTGTATTTATTTTTTATAGTAATTTAATCAGTCCACCTATCACAGGCTATTGTATTCCTTCGGTGTTGGCTGCCATGAAAGGTGCTAATTTGCGCATCACTTTCCGCGCAGACAAAGTGCGTACATTAAAAAAGCCATTTAAATCCGAATGACTTTTGACCATAATCACGACCTGGTGACGGCTATGTATACCGTCCCAAATGCGTGAACTGTCATTAGAATATCAGGTAAATGGATTTATTGGTCTTTTCCCATCAAGAAATGGGATAATGACATTTACTTCGATGGCTGTGGAATTTTTGTGTTAATTAACTGAAAATAAAACGTATTATACGTACACACACACACATATATATATATATATATATATATATATATATATATATATATATATACAAATATTTTAAAATAAAACGTATATATATATATATATATATATATGTGTGTGTGTGTGTGTGTGCGTGTGCGTGTGCGTGCGTGCGTGCGTGTGCGTGTGCGTGCGGGCGGGCGGGCGGTGAGCGTTTTAGGATACATACATATAGAGTCCCTGGCTCCTAACGAAGCTCAGTAGATAAATAACTGTAGTCTATTCTATCCAGTATCTACATCTAATCTAGTCTATCCAAGTAGAGATGAGTAATTAGAGCAACGTAATGGAATAAATAGAAATCCGAAATATATAACCGTATTATAACAATCCTTTAAACAACTTTATGTTATTCAGTTATACTGTGACAATAGGCATTTAGAATTATAACTACAGTAGTAAGGACAGCTCATGTTGGACTTATTTATATACGATCAAGTTTCTTGATGAATATGACAGAGCATAGTTTCCATTTTAAGGGAAATGTGGAAAAGAGATCGATCGGTTGGATGGGAAGGGGATCATCTTTGGTCGAAGGTTAAAGGTCTCCGGGAGCATCGCTTTCTTATCTATCAAACGATAAAGAGAGGTTGATCATACACCACCCCCACCCGCTAGTGGGCTCCGACGTTGTAGTAGTCACCGCTGTTGATCTAATCTGATGTGGTTTGCGTGGAATTCAAAGCAATCAGGAATATTTTGTTCACACATCGGCAAGCTACTAGCTAATTTGATCCCGAACGCAAATAAACGTTCCCTACCGCTGATGGAGCGATTCCAGAATGTTACACTTTTAGTTTTACTCGTCAGAGAAATGTAGAAAGTTTGAGGCGATAAAACCGAACTTTGGTCGTATTTCGTAAATGGCAACTTCATGATTTGTTATTGGCCTGCAAACAGTTTTAGCACACACACACACACACACACACACACACACACCGCTTCGGATGACGGTTGGAGCTAGAAGACGGGAAATACTGAAGATGTTAACACCAGATTGGTTTATTTAAAAAGTAGCGAAAATGGCCAAGAATAATCCCGAACAACGTAAAGTTGCACGCAGAATCGGACTGCTATTAACAACTGAATTAAAAAGGTTCTTCAAAGTAAAGTTTTTAAAATAATTCAAAACGTGAATTAGCTTACGGTTCAATTGGATATTTAACTTTTCAGGTGTATTATGTTCAAAACGGTTGGTTTTCGAGATGAAAACTTATATTTTCAATGGTATAATATCACACCAACAAAGAACAAAAAAACCCAGAGATCAGTGAAGAAACTGACCAATGCGTGATTTTTTATTCGTTAAATATAAAACTATGAGTAACAGAACATATTTGTCACGATTATCAGGAGGTCATACAAAATCCATTCGTTCTCCAGGTTAGTTTTAGCTGAAATGGTGACGCTACCAACCCAAACAGATGAGCAATGAAGTAGTATTGATTTCACAAGAGACTAGATCTTTCTTTTGTAGATCAGGACTCCAGAAGGATCAGAATGATGCCTGCGGATAGTCAACACCCTGTCGCAATAATCCCTGCACCGCATGACCTGTGGCTACATAGGTGAGCTATAAACAGCCGTATTGGGATCCGCCACACACTTCTGGGGGGGTTAATTGTGTTTAGTTTAGCCAACAACGGAGTGGGTGTCTGTCTGGATGTCGCCGCAGGTGGTTACGTCTGGGTATCTGTTGCTGGCGCGGCAGGGGAGGGGTCTTTGGGACAATTTGAATATTTTCTTCACCGTTGAGGCTGGCGGAGTTTATCCAGAGACCCAGTCTGAGATTCTAGGAAAGAGAGAGAATGCCTTCGTTCTCACTCCGCGGATATGGCTGATGCTGGAGCCTGTGGATCAGCTTCTCGTACGTGAACTGTGCAAATTATAAGGATTTGCAGAAATTTTTATTATGTGGCGTAGGTGAGTTGACACACTATTTCACAATTCTGTTTCTAAATAAATCATTAAAATATAAAATTAATTAACGAAGTGGTTGCGTAGCCGAGCATGGGAACCTTGTTCCTCAGCGCTATCATGCTATGGCGGTATAGATTTAGATCCGAACACTCAACGCGCATGCACTGGCTCCCAAATCTGACCATAATAGATCTACTTTATCTACATTTTTATTTGGTCTAAAGTTAGGCTGAGGCTTTTTGACAGCTTTGAAGGTGTTCAAACAAGATTAAAGGAGGTCGAAGATACCATATCGTCAGCATTATAGATCTAGATGTCAGAGCGCTCAATACGCATGCGCCAATTATTCATGGTTCATTCGTTGGCTCTTACTTCCGCTCAATTTACAATTATGGCGGCAGATCACGCAGTAGACTAGTTACATTTGGATTGAAAATAGATGCTTTTGATAGTCTAGTTTTGAAGAGGACAGAGGTACAAACGAAAATCAAAGGAATAGAAGATAGAACAGCCGTGCATCTTTCTTATAAATGCTAAACTTTCTTTTTAATCTAATTATAATGCCTATTAATTATTTAATGGACCTAATCAAGTAATATCATTATTAAATACTAGATACACAAATCATACAGCCGTAACTAGATGCAGTAATTACAACTTGAACTACTCTCCCGTACTGAAGTTGATGGGAGCCGATGGAAAACTAAATCTAAGTAGACTCTAGTCTAGACCACGATCACGAAACCGATCGGATCTAGACACTCATCATGAACATTGTTCCGATGCTGAATGCTCGGATCTTTACCACCAACGAACACTGTTCCAATGCTCGGCTTGTGGTTCCGCGTCCCAGTACCGGAAACAGCCAAACTTGGCACAAGCGCGTTGAATGCTTGGACCATTACCATCAACGAACACGATTCCGACGTTCGGATACGTAACAACAGCCTAAAAATTATGAAAGTGATTATTTCCCAGGTTGTTAATTAACAGGATTATTTCTGCCATGGAACTGGTTCTGGTTGCTCACAATATTTCTTTGCCAGTAATCCAACTCTTGCCAGTGCTATGCCATCTCATGGCAACTGCATTATTGTGAGTTATTCAAATTCTCTCTCTCTCTCTCTCTCTCTCTCTCTCTCTGTGTGTGTGTGTGTGTGTGGAGTGGAAAATCCAGAAATAGTAGCTAAAATGCTTGAACCCCTTCATGGACCTATACATTTTGTCGCATACGCATCCACAGCACTATGATGACTATCGTATTCATGCGCCAACTTACAAACCAGAAGAGGAAGAGGAGAGGAATCCAGCATATGAGATCAAGGACGTGGGATTCCCAAACAATTTAGCGGGATTTCACAATGAAAGATAGCAATGCCAAAAAAATAAATATCAAGTGACAAAAAACCAGGCTTGGGAAGACGTTTATATGGATTTATGCATGTCGCTTCCGCGCATCGGCGAATATGGAAAACTGAAGAGATAATAGATCCTCACGCCGGCGGACAGGTGGCGCTGGTGGTTTTTCACAGTCAGTTGATATTCTGGATCAGCAGAACGGAACATCCTAGTGTAGCAGAATCAGACCAGTTTTGGAACTGAGAAAAATTAAATCGTAGATAAATCCACTAGCTTCCTGGTCTTTAGCATAAATAATAAACCTGTTCTTGAATTTGAAATAAATTTCTCTACTGACATCATAGATTTATTATCAATATGTACAATTGGCTAAAATGTATCAGGACACAGTTTGATCGTGAACTTCACCACAAAACGGGTTAATCGAACAAGTTGGTGACGTCACAACAGCTACAACATAACCACTTCGGTAAGGACCACCATAGTCCATAGTTTGTTTCGTTGTGTGATCGGTTTTGTTTACAGCGTGAACTAGTGTGTAATCAGTGCTAATATCGTGTTTTGTGTGATACGACCAGTATATTTAGAGGTATATGAGTTTACAGAATCATTGTGAAATGTGGTTTAGCGTTGTGATGCGTACCAATGCGGCATATTAGATTGGAAAGGCTTGAACAATATCGAGAAAAAAAACCCTGAGGGCTGCTTGAACGGGTTTTGTCCAACGACTACATGACAAAGTCTCCCCCCCCCCCCCCAGAATACATACTTAAGCTGAGATTCCACATACGCGGGATGCGGCATGCAGATACGTCAAAAAATGGAACAGCATGTAAACAGACGAGCGCGATTCCATATGGCTTAAGCTGAGATTCCATATACGCGGCATGTGGATACGGCAAAAATGGAACAGCATGTAAACAGACGAGCGCGATTCCATATGGCTTAAGCTGAGATTCCATATACGCGGCATACAGATACGGCAAAAATGGAACAGCATGTAAACAGACGAGCGCGATTCCATATGGCTAAAGCTGACATTCCATATACGCGGCATGCGGATACGGCAAAAATGGAACAGCATGTAAACAGACGAGCGCAATTCCATATGGCTTAAGCTGAGATTCCATAGACGCGGCATACAGATACGGCAAAAATGGAACAGCATGTAAACAGACGAGCGCGATTCCATATGGCTAAAGCTGACATTCCATATACGCGACATGCAGATACGGCAAAAATGGAACAGCATGTAAACAGACGAGCGCGATTCCATATGGCTTAAGCTGAGATTCCATATACGCGGCATGCAGATACGGCAAAAATGGAACAGCATGTAAACAGACGAGCGCGATTCCATATGGCTTAAGCTGAGATTCCATATACGCGGCATGTGGATACGGCAAAAATGGAACAGCATGTAAACAGACGAGCGCGATTCATTAGGCTTAAGCTGACATTCAATATACGCGGCATGCAGATACGGCAAAATGGAACAGCATGTAAACAGATGAGCGCGATTCTATATGTCCGGATGCGGCATACGATTTGTCCTGCGGCTGCGTATCGATGCGGATATGGCAAACTGAATCGCTCCATGTAGCGATTAGTACGGCAAAAAATAAAAACCGGACCGGGAATCCAGAATATGACGTCGGGGGCAGGTATTTCCCGAACAATTTGGCGTGATTTTAGATTATCTGGTCAACCTGACGTATTGCTCGAATTTCTCCACATCAAATTGTAGTTCAAAACTTCGGCATATTGCTGAATAAACATTGTAAGGCTGTAACGACAGGAAATTGTTTTAATAATAATTTATTTTATAAGTATTTTTTGGAATTTAGATCTATTATGCGTATAATCTGTTTTGGGGGAGTAACTGACCCCCCTCTACACAAACCCACACCTGTTTTGTTTTTGCTATCTGTATTTCTGTTGTATTGCCATATTTTAGCATGACAGACTGAAAACGCATGGGAACATAATAATAATAATAATAATGCCTCAAATAAGATGGCTGTAAAAACCGTATAATAGATTTAAAAGATTATTATTATTAAGCAACATTGAACAGGTGTGTCGGATTAAAATTTTTAACATTCTATAGTTACTATATCTTAATGGTGACTACTAGAATGATAATGGGATATATCTGAAATTAGGTATACAAGAAATCAGTCTGAAATAGGCTAAATAAGTCAAAATGTGAACAATCGACATAGAATAAGCACTGAGCACAAAATGAGTAGCGTTATTTGGCATGCAATTTATGACATCCGATATTTATTTGTGGATTCCAAGTTTCGAACTGTTTTTTAATAGCAAACTGTCTGTATTTATCTCCACAGTAACGTGAAGATTTTCCTGGTATTTAGCAAGATTCAAGAAACAGTGTTGTCGTAACTGGCCTGCCGTTTTCAGAACTAAGTACTTAGTCGTCCATTTTATGATATGTTCCACTGTAAAGGGCTCTGAAGTTTAAACATCCAGAAGAACGGAATAGAAAAACTACAAAAGCCGCATATAAATTTGTGGTTTAGACACATAATGATATCACCCATAATGGAGATCTAAAACCGACCTTTCCATCGGTAGTAATAAATATGCGGCCTGCGGCTTGGCCATCACCCAAAGGGCAGCCAAAGATAACGATCTGGATTTAGACAGGTTGTATCGGTTACTGATGTCGATGATATTCCGAGGACTGTAGATGACCGTTTTATATTCCCACTAAATCCATTATGACCACCAAAATGGCAGACTTGCCGTCTTCGAGGGGTAGTTAAAGTACAATGAAGGGATGATATCTCGGGGGGGGGGGTTGTCTTGATGTCTGGTTTTGAGGTAATTCCCCCAACACAAAATGTTGTTTACGATCATTTTGCTTGAAAGAGTCCGGTCTGGTAACTCGCGTTAGAAGAGAACAAATACGTACACCTCGTGGATGGAACAAAATAAAACACCAATGAAATGGGATGTATACTGGGATGTATAATTTTGGGTGCTGTATAATATTTTGGGGGATGTATTATTTTGAGGGGATGTATAATTTTTGTCTCGCATCAAATGTCGCAATAGCGTGAAGAGTTCTTCATCTTTAGTTTCATAAAATGCACAAGTCATCGTTTGCTCAGTAAGAACGTAAAAATTAAGTTAATCTTCAGAAATATGAAATATTAATTTTGAATACCAGAGTAGACAATCAGTAGCCGTACTCGTGATTAAGATTTGGAGGTGACAGCTACTTGAACCACAACATTGATGTTACAACGGCCAGAACGGTGCATTATAGTGTATGGGGGGGGGGGGAGTATGATTCCCCGTATCTAAAGAACTGTTTTAATAATCGTCGCTTAAACCACGTTTCTGGTAACATATCCGTTTGATGTTAATGAAGTTAACACGTGACTGAAGGAGCGGCCTAGGCTTTTTGCCAGAAAAGCCGCTATTCGCTACATCTAATCGAGTCCCGGTTGAACCCGCTCCAGTTGGCATCATTAATAAAGCTCGGGTTCCAGCCAATTCTCCACGCTACAGTCTGGTTGATGGGCCATACATGAGTGTGATGGAGTGACCGTTTGGGCTCCGGGGTTTTGAACTGTGGGTCTCTCTCTCACGTACACACACACACACACAAGACACGAGTTCCTGTTCTTTTAGCTTAGTAGCAGTATTATTTCGAAACTCTTCTAATTAGTAAACAGCTCAAGACAAACGAGTGATAAAAGGTCCTTTTCCACTTAAAACCCCCAGTAAAAGACGTTAATATTTGGCGATCGGTATGCGCGCACTGCGTTATAACTGTCACCGCGACCTCTGGCGGTATGACTGGATAGCCAGCGACCCCCGACCGCTGACCCCTAGGCCATAGTGTGGGCGAGATTCGTCAGCGGAAAGCTTCCCAGTTTCAAATGCCGAAGCTCGCAGCAGTCGTTTCTCCGAACCGTGCCCCGGCCTGCCTAGCTTAACGCCTGCCCCCTGATTCGCCGTAGTGGACAAAACACGGTGGCTGGTCGAATGCTTTGTGCGGATGGATGTGGTGTCTCTAGCAGCTAACTCGTAGTAGATGGGGGCGGGCTGGGCTAGCGTTAATTAACTGAACGGCTAGCGGAAGGTCGGACCATGGCTGGGTATTTGATCGATAACTACGATTAAGTTACTGTCTTAGCTTTCTTACGTTTCCTCGACGCGCAGCGTTTGACGTCATATACTAGAAACGTTGGAGCGGTCTGTGCAGGTTGAAGGATTATGGACTAAGAAGCGCTTGTGATTAGCTGTATGGCTCTGAGATACGAATTATATTATTCTCTATATTATAATCTTATACAGGTTAGTGCAATATATTCATATCGTTATCGCAATTTTTTGGGCATATGATAATATATACAGTTTCCATAAATCTTATTCAGTGTGTGTGTGTGTACGCGCGCCTACAGATATACTAGTCTAGACCATAGCCTAGGCCCTAGTATATGTTTATTAATAATTCTGACCTGTACCCATAGAATAGATGGTTAGTGTGAATATGATTGTATGACACATACTCATAGATAATGACATATGTTATGTGCGTGCGTTCGTGCATGCGTGTATGTGAGTACTTAATCGTGTGTGAATGAATCTAGCCTAGACTAGATAGTCTATAAAATTATAAATGAGGGTACTGTGTCTGAGACTAGTCACTAGAATATCTAGATCTAGATATATAGTCTATACTCTATAGTTGTACATTTCTATTAATCGTGTGCTTACTTTTTGTTTACTTTAGTCGTTGGGCTAAGTTATTTTTTTATGATCTAAAGTTTGATATAAATCTAGATAATTCTATATGAAGGCACCAATAGTCTTGGATAGACTGACCAGTGAATAGCCTAGAACATGCAGATGATTGTACAAACTCCAAATAACGACCAACAATGCTGCTGGTGGTTGCTAAGTAATACATAATTTATCAACACTATCATGTGCAATGAATGAAAGGGGAACAGATCTGAAGGAAAAAATAATATCCTTTTCACATTACCCCATAAAACAGAAATTACTTGAAACTAGTCCTATCCGTTGCCCTCCCGGGGAATGTTTAGCAATAGATTGTCTAAAAGTAGGAAGCATTTCCTGTTGCTAAGTAGTTGATAATAATGGTCACATTGTCCTGGGGGCATTCAGGTGACAACTGATATTTGACCATTCAGATATAATTGTCCTAGCTCTATTACTTGGTGAGCGAATTCTACAAAGGGCCTATTTGGGACTTTGTGCAACATCTTCTGTATATTCAAACATGATTGTGTTGCTATGTTAAAGTGATGTCGAAATGTCGCTGTTGTGCCATCGTCATGCACCGTCCTTAGCCGGTTTGATTCGTGCTGTTGACATGCCAGAACATGCCCAGCTTTGGATATTATGTGCTTCAGACATCGCATTGTGATGTAATAGAAGGTGGACAACTCAGTTTCGTCAGTAGATCTCTACACACAAAGTCTACACACAAAGAAACGCCTGTTCCATCTGCAGCCCTATTGCAAATGTGCAGTACTATATTGCTTGTCAACTTGACACCTCATATACTTCACCACATAATTATAGCAACAGTGCTGCGTTATGCGGCGTTTTGAGGCAGCTTTTGTTATTATGTTGACCAGTCCGTTGCGGTTCTGCATTCCACGACCAGTCACCCAGTCGAATGCCTTGTTCAGAGTCAACACAAAGCCTGCATTCAGCTTCACGCCGAGACTGAATGCGTATTGGTCTGAAACAAAGACGCGGAAACCGCATGGGTGAAGAATTACAGCTATGTCAGCCACGATCTTCTGATAATTAAAAACCCATCAACCTATATTATCTTGTCGTCGTCGCATCCGACACGGCCCCTCTGGGCCGATGACCGGCGATGCCCGTCCTGACGGGGGGCGAAATACCCCTCCCCCAAGTCAATCACTGAACCGCGCCTACCACACAGTACTAGCGTCTACTCGCGGACGACATACAATCGTCTATTCCTAGCTGAAAGGCCGACTGGAGATGACGAAACGAGGCGCAGGCCATCTCCTTTCATGGCTATGACATAACACAGACGTTATCTGACGTAGAAGTGAACTCGGAAATTTGTCCTAAGAACGCGCCTTCGCCCGTCGGTTGTCATTCTCTACGAACTGTGATGAAAGTTGGGCTTCAGCGCGTTTGTTGTCGTAAGAGCGAGCCGCCGCCGCCGCTCAGGTTCCTTCGTAAATGGATAATTGTCTCGGCGGTTTGCTTAGAGAACTTGGATAAACGAGACGCTGGAAGAAGGTCTATCTGTCTCCGACTTAGCCAGCTAGATAATATTGATGTGCACGTCGATAGGCCGAAGATGGGATAAAGACCACTTAAACTGCGTAAGTAGGGACCGACTTTGCGTAAGAAATTAGTGTTTCATTAAAATGTCGAGAGAAGGTTTACATCAGTAGAGTCCGCCTCCGCCCCCCCCCCACACCTCCCCCCTGTTCGTTGAATCTTTGAAATGGACAGTCATCGAAGGAATCGGACATCGGGTCCACAAACACAGCAAAAATGTTATAGAAACGGACATAGTATGGTTGGTCCATAGGAATATACATACTTAATATGTTATTGACATTGCTCTTGTCACGACTTGTGATTTCTAAGAGATAGCAGAAAAAATTTAAATTGTAATTGAGGAATGAGAGGACGTTATGATATGCTACTGAACTGGAGGCTGATTGGACCATTTCCTTGAAACATATTTATGTTTTCATTAATTTTTATTTATCATTTTATTGATATTGATTGGACCTATTATCCTATTATAGCAGATAGGTTATTCAATATTAGGAGAAAAGTGTAATATTGGGAATAGGAAGTTTTATTACTTTACCTAATTTATATTGTAATGCATGCAAATAATATCTACTAGTCTAGTATATCATAGTTAATTATAATTAAATATCAATTATTTTCCCAACTGATTTTCGGTTTAATTTCTGTGTTATCTTTGTCATATTCTAAATCAGACATTTGGCCCCTCGGTTCAAGTCAGAATTATCAGTTCTTTAAAACCCATTTAATACCGACAATTCCATTTTTGAGAGAATCAGATATATATATATATAGTCATTTTCCAAATTTGCGCTGGTCTCCTGATCAGTTTATGAAGCTTTAGATAAGATTTACAAATACTCTGTACAAGTCTAAGTCAATGACAAGCACCAAAATGAAAATAATTTAATGAATGGTTTTTATTGAATTTTATCATTGCCAATTCCTTTGCAATAAATAGGAGATTGGAACTACCAAGATTCACTTTTTAAAAAGCATTCCCATTTTTACAGAACTTCATATGGAGTTGACAAGACTAAGACTTCTTTGGTGAGATTCCTGCTAAGATGGCAATATAAAATTACCAATGGTAATTTGGTATTGTTATGGTAATTGTATTGTTATGGTAATTTACCATAACACAAATTCCACATATTGATATAGGCAATGAACGGATTTTGGTTAATTAGTCTCTAAAAAATTACAATCTTATTTAGATAATCTTGATAAAATCATTTGTAATCAAATCTATGTGTATGTGTCAGCAAATACACCTGTGTGGAAAACATTTTTTGTTGTTGTGTGACATCAGTGACATACCAGATATGGGATTGGGTCAATTCTATTTTTGTCAATTCCAAATTCCATTCGATCAATTCCGTAAATGCTCTTAATAATTTCAATACTAATCCAAGCAATTCCAATTTCTATAGATTTAATACTATCATCTTTTTATATCACATATAAGAATCTTACTCTTCCAGTGAACAAATCATGGCTAATTAGACGAAAGTGAATAATTATTATGGAATAGGGGTAGATACTTAAAGTGAAAAAAAATGGGTATAAAGCAGTATTTGAGGTAAAACCATAGCAACAAATTTATATTTTTGTTTTGTAAAGAAAAAGTAATATGGTAAGTAATTTTTGTGGACATGATCCATTGAATTGAATTTTTGAATTGAATGATTTATTTCCAAACTCTACAATATTACCATTACAACAATAGTTATGTACTACATACAAATATATATCATTGTAATTACAGTAATGGATAAGAAAAGTTATATATATATATATATATATTAATATATATATATATCAATATATATATTTTGATTGTAATTAAGTAATGGATAGAAATTATATATATATATATATATATATATATATATACATACAATAGTTATTACTACATACAAATATATATCATTTAAAATGTAATTACAGTAATATAAAAAAGTTATATATATATATAATATATATATATATATAAATTAATTAATAATACATAAAGTAATTACAGTAATGGATAAGAAAAGTTATATATATATATATATATATATATATATATATATATATACAAAAGTAGAAATTCATCAATTCAAATCAAATTCACCACCAGTTCATACATTTTTCACATGTCTTTGAGATATTGTCAGGATCTAGGCGGCCATTTAATCTTTATCTTAATGACATATTTAGTATGTTTGTTTTATTTTTATACATTAAACCAAATGGCTTTATTTTGTCAGATTTACACTTTATTGTTCATGAAAAGTCAAAGACCAGGATATGAGCGATTTGACCAAATCAGTTATACACGTAAACAATTCTTATATCACGTGGACTGAATCAAGTCCCATATAATTAGCTATATGTTTTTGGTAAATGAGATGATATACTTTGTATAGTTTAGTCAGTAATACATTATGGTGTTTTGTTCACACACACACACACACACACACACACGCGCGCGCGCGCGCATGGATGAGACTGACATTGAAGGCTTTAGGGTCTAGTAAGGTTCATGCTAACATGCATTTATGCCTGTTATTATAATCTAATAACACCAATAACAAAAGTCATATGGCAATATTATAATACGTATCGGTTTACTTTGGCTAATAATACTCGTTGTTTATTATGTAATTATGTAATTATGTGAAAATCTAACTTTTGAGAATCTTCACTAGCTGCTGCTTAGAAATTATATAGTTATCATTAAATTTGACTTAGTTTTGATTTAAATACACTGTGTGGGCCTTTAAATCATTACGACAAGGCATTATGTCATGCAGCTTGAGGCTGTTACACAGACTTCCTTTTCATCTCTGAGAAAACGCGTTGCCGGTTTTCTCTTTCGACTACAGATCAAAGCAACCCACGAGAAAAAAGGGGATGAAATACGTCACGAAAACCTGTGAGGCCGTTATTTATCGACGAGAGTTTTTGCCGTGTGAAAAAAGAAGATTATTCTCGAGTGGTTTGCGAAGAATCGTTCGAATGAGAGCTAATTTGGCTATTTCTGGGTTCAGGTGTTCTGAGCGATAATGCCCATAATTAGTAGGTATCGTTTGGCAGGTGATAACTAATTATACATCGAGATTTCCTGCTCCGACTCGCGGTGGTCCTGTCTTCGGGACATGTGCGTCCTCTCAAGCGATAGTTCGTTTCTTTGTGGTGAGCACACACACACACACACAGCGAGAATCGGGCTTTCATTTTGATGTCCGACTTTGGTGAAACAAAATGAGATTATCCCTAAAATTATAAAAAGGGTTACATATGATATCTCTATGCCGAAATTATAATCAAGCTGTGACAAGTTTAAAATGGAAGTCTACATATGAATGGTTTCGTCTCAATTACCAGACAATCCTGTTATATCGTATTCTCATTTCGACTAAACTGCCACAATCTTGCGTGAAATAATCACCAACTATCAGATTTCAATTAGCAGGCGTAGATAAGGCCATTGATGTTGTGTTTAATTTCATTTTAGGCCTCGTCAGTTTGGTTTTTCCAGGATCAAGTACATTAATTGGCTGTAAGCTACAGAGTCGTTTCTATTATACCGACATAAGCCATATATCGTCTTTTATATTTCATCACTTTGATGTCATTCCGACGTCAGTTGATGTAAATGATCTCGCATCAGCGGTTACGGCTGTTGGAGGTCCATTCTCTAATTGCAATCAGAGAAACAAACGTATCATATTCTGTCATCTTGTTTTATATATATATATATATATATATATATTAAAAAAAGATTACGTATTTCTGTCCTTATTACTTTTCAGTTTCAATGTTGCGATGTTTTGTTTGCTGTTTTTTCCCTTCTAATTTATGAGTAGAATACTTATATATATATATATATATATATATATATATATATATATGTGTGTGTTTCTTTAACTTCCTTTCTGGTTGTCTGTTTGTATGAAAATGTAAATTCTAATGTTTACGGTCACTTGTGCATATGTCAAACTGAATCATAATGGACCCCATTTCAACGACCACAGATTGGCTTTTCTGTGGTCGGCCGCGGAGTCTGCGGTTCAGTGATTGCTGTCCATAATCTTGGCCATTAGAAATAAATTTACATTAAACGGCGTACTCTGAGTGATTTGCCGTTGAAGGTTTAATCTGCCGAGCCGTTAACATCCTCTAAATTGGCCGTCTATTTCAAATCCTAGCCCGGTAACATTACTCGGTGGTGTGGGAACATTAAGACTTCGCCGAAATGAAGTTTTAAGTATATGACCAGAAACGAGACCGGCCCGACCGTCTTCAGACACCGAACAAAACCTACGTTGGCTGGTTAATGCGTGTAGTGGACAAGGTTTTGATTAGCAGTAATTATAGACCACTTCAAGGTCTCCGTCATCTGGCCAGACATGTAATCACAGATAACGACATTAGTTGCCATGGTACGGGTCTACTACTTACCATCCCTATTTTAATGCTGATGTAAATTGTAACTCCTTATTATTCAGCTCGTACACTATGATGTCGGCGGTTTTCTACTTATCCTCTTATAAGGACAACTGACCCGAGGTTAAATAAGAGGCTGTTTTAATTCTTCCGGTTGGTTACTAAAAATAATATAAACCATTTTGAGGATTTTTTAGGTTGACTAAATTAACAAAAAAGATTACGTAATTCTGTGATAATTACTTTGCTGTTTCAATGTCGCGATGTTTTGTTTGCTGTTTTTTCCCTTCTAATTTATGAGTAGAATATTTATTGAGACACACGATACAATAATTCCGATTAAGTTATTATGATTAATGTGCAATAAATGGACAGTGAAATTTGAAGAGCTACGGTGCGGGGTTAATATCATAATGCACTAAAAATAGACTGTCATAATGTCATAATTGATAGTTCAGATTTCTTATTGTTGGGTTTTTTAAATATATTTTATTCGGTTATCGCTGGCTTCTTGAATGGCTTCTGCTTATAAGAGGTGTCTTATTGTTATCGTTATCATCATTATTAACGATTCGAAAATGTACCGAAATGACGCAAAGGATCCCCCCCCCTCCATCGATGGCTTTGTGAAAGAAGCTCTCAGTAGAATTTCGCATTAATCTGTTTGTCTTGTGTTCGACGTCAAATTACCACCTCATTAGGCTGTCAGACGGGCCTACCTAGAAAAGAAGATTACTTTATATACACAATGTGTGTCAGGGAGATAAACCCTCGCTTTCACAGACTGTTTGTAGTTCTCGGAATATGGAAACAGTTGGTGAAAATGGATGTTAGATATTTGTGGAAACGGATTAGGGCTTCTAGTGGTCTTCTGGCTGTTATTGTAGTAGTTAGAGCGACTTAATGCCAGCGTTTTATGTGTTTTAGTTAATAATGAGATTAATTAGAACCAGTTAACGACCGGCCGGTTGAAGTGCAATTAACGTCTGACGTGTAAACAACGCTGTAACGAGTCTTTCTCGAAAGTGGGTTACAGAGATGAACGCGTTCTGTTACAGCACACAGGACAACCGGTGTAAGCTAATATATGCAGTTTATAGCACAGCTAATCGTTTTATACACAGTGCGTTGTTTTTACCCCGGTTACTAAATACACGATGTAAAATGCGACACACATCTTTATTGTAATATAAACAATTAAAAAATATAAGAAACGAATTGATTCATAATGTTGACTATGATAGTAACTAACCTAGCATTCACAATGATAATATATTCACATTGACATCGATATTAAATACTCCTCCTATAACCAGTACTTTATTCTCACAACTTCCAGTGCAGGATTATACACAATATAATGTACTATGGATCTTTATTTAGGAAGTCAGCGTTTAAAGCACTCAGCCACCCACGATGTTGTGAAATGGAAAAATTACCACAGTTTTAGGGTGTGTGTTCGTAATGACCGGATTAAGTGCCACGTGCTCAAGCCCCCCCCCCGACTAACCGAGTTGAGTATAAAACTCCCCCCCTCGAGTTGAGTATAAAACTTCGACATTATTAGTTTAAAATCCATTTTCTTTCATTATAATTCTACCCAAACATTACACCATGACACATAACAGCATTGTAGTGCCTAGTAATGGTGATAGACGATTCTGTACTGTACATATTTCTTAGAGGCGCATGCATCCAACACAGAAACTATGCCCCCTGGCAATGATTCAAGAAAATTGGTAAACTGACTTGTCTAGTCTGGGACAAATGGGAGACAGGAAGGAGGAAACAAATCATCAAAAATACAGGTATCAGGTGGATTTGACCCCACAACCTAGAGATTTATAACGTTGTACTCTAACCACCACGTCATTGGAACCCCCGAGAGCGAGACAGATACAGAGATGTCTGCAGTTCAACTTGAAGTCTGCCCAGTCATAAAACGAGCACGCTCTTGCCGAAGAGAAGATTATTGCGAATTTTACGCTGAAAATATATGCCCCACGACGAGGTGAAGCCTGTACCACAAGTAAAGTATTCCGGCCGCAAAACTTCCATAAGAAAACGCAGTTAGAATCAATATCCTCCGGGAGGGTTGTTCACATTTCAAAACGTACTTTGATATGAGAAACGCCTCTTCATCCCCAAAACACGTTCTTGTCCTAAGAACCCAGTAATACTTCTGGTAGAATTTCTTATTCTAACTGTCTTACTAAAACTCAAAACTGTTTGGTCTGTTGGTAGTTTTGTCTTGAATATTTATTCTGTTTGTATAAAAATGGCTCCTCCAATAACCTTATCCATATTTAAATGTCATTGTTATCTCCCAGCTGCCATTTACTGCTAGGGGTGTGGTAACCATAGCAACACAGGTGGTGGGTTTTTATTGGTTTCTAGGTATTACAGTTGAGTTGGTATATGGCGGGTCGTTGTCTCTCCATTGTCAAGGCTCACTTCGTAGAGCTGGAAATGCATAATTTAGGAATGCCAAATTGGTTGTTCAAGAACAAGGAATATTGAGGATTGTGAATAGTTTATACGGTGTCAAAGCGTTTGTGTGGATCAGTGTGTTTGTTGTGACATGGTATCGTCACTGTATGGGATAGTTTGCGGATTTCTTACTATGACAAAGGAAAACAGATGCTGTAGTAAGTAGTGTTAGCGAATTATTGTGATAGTGACTTGCTTTGTTTTTTAAATTTCTGTCTCACTGTTTTAAAGTATTTGGTGCTCTCATTGTCTTTCACTCCCCCCCTCTCTGTGTGTTTTAGCAGTGAAGATTAAGGCACTGGCACGGATAATCTCTAATCGTGAATTCAAAATTCTGATAAAAGCGGCGACTTTTCATGCTGAGACACGTCTAATCCATAACCAGTCCCTGTCTAACACACACACACACACACACACACACACACCACGTGATGACATACGATGTTTTCTGATAAAGTATGTCACACGATACTCCTGTTATCCAGCTAATCCAGTCATTGTTCATTAAGACGTTAATAACGTCATTTCCGCTATCGGAGACCAGATCAAAGCTGGTCGGCGTATGTGTATGTCACAGATTAGACACGTGACAGTAGACAGAAGTCATACTCGGTATACATCATCAGAGTACATATCTTACATTAGACATGCCACAGCAACATTCCCGCTCCTAGCTGCACATACATTTCACTGTAGTACAGACCGAGGAGTCTGTCACAGAATCGAACGCTTGACGTGTGACACATCCCTCATTAAATAGACACATGATTGAACATCAAAGAATAGTCACATTAAAGGCATGACACACGGTGTGTCCTAGGTCACAGGTATTGCGAGTCAGAAGCTGGTTAAAATATCTCTGATATTTTGTTTGATTTTAATATAAAATATATGGCGGATGTTTTGTGTGTGTGTTTTTTTGACGGGAGGGGGGGGGAGCTGTGGATTGGTTCATAGGTGACACTACGATAAGATGGTAGTATAAATAAGGAACGTTCCTGTGAGACACGGCCAGGTTGTGGGAATATAATAATTTGTGCCAAATCTGATAACTATAATAGCACAGTTTTCGATCGGATATTAATGTTGATGCTATCTGATTTGATAAAAATTCGCAACCATATGTCGACACAATTCGGAAGTGTGCTGAATGTTCAAGAGGCCGCCTCTGTTTAACCGGCTTTGCAATAGGTATATTATCGGACTAAATCGTGCTTTAAGTTTGAAAAAACACCATCTGTGTTTAAACTTTTATCCGGCATGACCCGAAAACTAGTCATTGGAAATAAGTTTGGAGTCATCTGAAGCCCTTGCATATCGTTAAGTTTCTTTTATTCGTGTTTTCGAATCTGCTAGAACACGCCCTGCCATTACAATTTATTTTCAAATTTCCAGTTGGTGATGATTTAATTTTCATTTTTACAGAATCCTCAGAACAGTGGTGAATTGAGGGAACGGCTACTGGCAAGGGGCGCTAATCGGCTGCACTAAGTAGAAGACAGCCAGGTTCGGTGCGTGCCAGAAATAGCTGAAGATGCTCTGTGGTCGTGGCAGGAAGAGAAAGTCTGTAGATTTTGACCAAGACCAGGAGAATCTGTTGAGGATGGATAATGGAGATTACGTCTGCATGCAGCGCAGAGACAGTAGGCACAAACGGCCGCTATTGGTACGCGCTCCTCTACCGCGGCACCACGCCGCAGCCAGGTGTTACGATAATGAGGATTACGAAGTGTGTCCTCAGCGACACCGTAAACCCAGAGGATTTCTGAAAAGCCGAGGTTAGTTTTAATTTCTACGTCCAGCTAACCCTCATCTGTAAATTGAACGAGTGTTGGAGTAGGTGAGTGAGAGTGATTGGTGGCTGGGCTATAGTAGTATCCAAAGGGCTGACGGGGTTGAAGCCAAGGGGCCCCGCAGGGACTACGAGCCCCTCATTTGTTTTTGCTGAGGCACTTTTACCACTGCCTTTCTCCCGCTGTGCTCACCTCGGTAGCTTCCCTACCTCTACATTTGTCCTGCGTTTCTGCATTATGTCCTATGTTAACAACATTAACATAGGACAGAATGTCAGACAGTTTCAAAACTGCCATAATTATATATTATCAGTTACCTACATTATTTGTAATTTTTATTTATGCAATAGACCCATTGCATGATGACGTCAAAAACCAAAACAAGCCAGGTACGCTTTGCATTGTGGGATTAATAGGGGGGGTCTGCTGAGCGATAATACGGTGATAATCCCGCCATTTTAACATTAAACGTCAACGTTCCGGATCTGTTATAATTATGCCAAAAACTAACTCCTGCGTACCGTATTGTCATGCTACTAGTAAGCAATATAAACATTTAAGTTGGCATGTGTTGGCCGCGGGATGAAACGCTGAGAAAGCGTTGGGTAGTTTTAATTCGAAATGACAATCTGCGAGTCAAATTTTTATAATTAATGTCAGTGTAAGGATTGACTGAAACAGTGAAAGGCGCAAATACAGTGTAATTTAACAATATTATTATCCATCAGATCATAGATAATAATATTGGTAAATAAAGTGCAATTTACCATATTATTATATCCATAAATAGTAAATTAAATTTACCAATATACTGGACCAATATACCTAGTGCCAACTATACCAGGTTGTCAGCTGGTAGTCGGGTGAAAGTTGGTGCTGGGTTTGGTTAGGCTGGTCACTCACCCTGACGGTGACAGCCCCCCCCCCCCCCGGGGAGGGGGTATTCCTTACGAGGAAAAGGAGACAATGAAGCAGAAGCCTTTTACCGAAGGATGATACATCTAACAGATGATATTCAGTCCCATAACCTGTAGATCTTCAGTGCAGTACACAATCGAGGATAATATTGGAGTGTTCTATTTATGCCGCTTGATTAAACTAAAAATAACCAACTTCTGGTACCACCTCTCTTACGAGTTAACGTTTTTGCTATTAAAATATCAAATATACGGTGAGAGGCTAACACGAGAACGATGGTCGCTCTACTGAAAAGTTAGTGGTCTATATATCAATTATTGGCAGCAGTTATGACATATAATTATATAAAGTTACTAGGCTTAGTCACGTAAAGCACTTAATATTAATTAGCCACGTTTCATTTCAGCCAATGAGCTTATTAACCTAGTCCACTAAATGTGTTATTATTTCTCTGATATCTGTGTCGGCTTCATATAAACAGGAGTTTTCCCCCGAGTTTTGTCGGGTGCAATTTCTATATTTTTTTTTTTTTGGTAATATTTCATAAGTTTTATAGTAAAACTCCACACAGTATACTTGCTTTTGACAAAAACAACTAGACAAACGGGTTTGCTAACAAACACTGACACCAGTTATATTTAATATGGTCACGATGATTGGATGAATATGGTGTGTGTGTTTTATCTTTTATCAGTAACGCTTTACCATCGTATAAGTTGAATTCAATCAAGTTAACTAAGAGGAACTGTTATGGGTAATATACGGTACAGGTCCTTGAGTTGAACATATAATAAGTGTCATACATGTATAATTGATTTATTGAACAGTTTGGTGTAGGAATGATTCATGTATTGAATAATTTTATTGAAAATCTAATACAGTAGTAGCCAACTAAATGGATTTATTTAGGTAGCGATGCCCAGAAAACTAAATCCCATCTTGTAACATCACCAATTCATACATTCATACGCATATCAATATGATTATTCATAACACTTCATTAATACAAAACGCTTTTATTAATTTTGCTCATCTTTGAACTGAACATTTTAAATTCCAGATGGTGATCTGTATACAGTAAGCGACTGGTTTGCCTGTTTTCTATGTTCTTTTTAAATGAAACTTGTATAGGTGTTTATAGCTACCAAGTTTCATTGAATTCTAGGGTTAACTCCACATGCAGTGCCAATCTCCTAGAATGTGACTCGTAATGTTCACCAGATGTCAGCACAGTCATTTACGAAACTGGTTTCTGGAATAATGATTGAAAGTGTTATTTAAGAATTATCATCATAATATAAGTTTTCTGGCTCGTTGATATGTGTTATGGCGTTAATATTAAATCCGATCAGCAGTAACAGTAAATAGTACATCCGCAGTCGTCCATACGCAAACGGTGTACACAATCACAGATCACTGAAATATAGTACAAAAGTGTAGTACAGAAGTGACCTAGATAGTGCCGACATGGGGAATAACGCGAAGAACGTAATGTGTTCAGAGATCTATGTCACAATCGTAAACGTGATGCCTTTTTTTGATAAAATACTCATCCAAACTGAATAAAGGTTGACCCAGATTATTATCGGGCCACCACTAAGTTTCAACCGTGCGTGAATGTTTTCAGAAAGATTTCATATTATTTTGGTCTAAATGGTCGTCTTTTTAGTTGAGACTGGTCACAAGCGCGCCCGTGTGTGTATGTGATTGTGTGTAGTTTATATGCGCGTGTCCATTAGAAGCACCACTTCATTGGAACGGTCATGATGTGGATGAGGAAAGTTTGGGCACGAATTGTTGTTTTGCTAGAAATAGTACCGTGCCCGTGAGTGTCTATCATGCCAAAGTGTACAGAAGTCGGCGTGTTCCAGGATTATATAACGTATGACACAAAGGGAGAGATTCTATAAACATCTCACCATCAGTACTTCTATGTGTACGCTGCTCATACTTAGGGGTCATTAAAGTGCGCAGCAGCTCTGAATCTGGACTGAAAAATCGTTTGGCACAACGTCAAATAATGCTCATCTTCTGTGAACGAAGCGACATTTATTTGGGATGGAAAAATGAAATTGATTTCTTATGAAAGGCAATAGTCTGTGAAGTTTGCAATTCAAAGGGTGGCTGTTTATTGGAAATTTCTAACAAACTGTCTTCATTTGTCTACAATTAATGTAGGTTTGCTAAAAATAACTGTTTTGGTGAAAGGAATCTGTTAATGGCCACAGGCTGATAGAGTAATCCCTGTAACAGATGACTGCAGATTGGGTACATGAGATTCATTAGGAACGACAGAGTTTTGAGACAACGAGGATAACATTAGTCTGGAACGTATGAACCACATGCTCTTTGCCGGCGAAATTCCATGATACACGTTCGGTGAGTTAGGGATGTATTTATGTACAACTGAGGTGTTGCCGAATAAAATATTGCTCCCGATGACGGCTCATATTTTAATGTATAGCCATGGGGCAGTGTACATCTATCAGCGAATGGTGGCTAATGAAGAACGCTGATACGTGATTTCTAAACTCGATAAAACAACAGTTTGATCAGTCCCCATCTTCACGAAGTCAAATAACGCCACTCGCCTGCCGACTGCAGAATTTGGCATCGTACCGTATATAACACAAACATCATAAAACAACTTTTCATTTATATGTGTGTCATGTACACCCACAACAGCGGTAGTGTAACACTTTGATGACCTCTTCATTGGGCTGTCGTCAGCTGCCCGGCGTGAACAAGTCACATTATGTCAGTAACAGCTGATCCGAGACAAGCTGTTAGCAAACTGGTATGTGTGTCATGGAGCGTTTTGGCAACCAAATCGCAGCCCCACTTAGCCTGGTTAGAACCTCTGGAGGACAATAGGGTGTCATCTGCTGGATATTCCATTTCCCCCCTGTTTGCTTTATTTCGATTCCGTGTTGGAATGTGTTCTTGTCTGTCACAAGTCAGTTCTTGATCTCTTCTGTGTGGACACAACTGATGACTTTTATCTCTGCTGGACTGGCCCGGTTAATGAACTGAACTGGTTTTTGCTTACAATTTCCATGAAACGGGGTAGCTAATAATAACAGTAGTCCATCGTTTGTAGATAATTAAGAGATTTTACAGATTAAAAGAGTGTGGAAAATATTGGCTTCCCGGGATATACTGGAAACATGTCGGGGAATTACAACAATTAATATCTCAGTGTTTAATACAATTTCGCAAAAGATAATGGTGTTGAACGAGAGAGCCCCAACCAGCCATCATTATGCATCGATCATCTCATTGTATTGGGCGAAGATGATTAACCAACCAACCAAACAAACAAACATTATGGTGAACGAGTTAGGTTTCTGTTGTGTGTGTGTGTGTGTGTGTGTTTGTGTGTGGAAGGGGTGGCCTAATTATTTAGGTAGCTATGCCCGCAAAAGGAGACCCCGTTTCCGATCACACAATTGCTGTTATAATGCGTAAGTTGAGTCGAAACATGTTCCCCTGGGCTACCCCTTAATTGGCTTGGTTCCACTTAATAACTTTATCTCGTTCCGCTCAGTAACAGCATTGTGAGGGAAAGTGGCTAGCAACGTTATGTTTGGAGAACAATTGGTTATCGCAGTTAATCTCTGAACTTGAAGGCCATCCATCAAAAACCATATTGATGTCAGAGTTCCTTACCTGTCGGCTCATATTTGACGAAACAATACTCTCGTACTATCAGTTTAAGCCAAAGAAAGCGTTAAATAGATTACGGTGAATAGACGTCACATACTGAGCACTAGTTACGGTGGCTTGCCAACAAATGTGCGCGTACAGTAAATTCGCCATAAAAGCTGCACTTTGGCAGCCATTATAACGAAGAAAAATATCTTGCTCACCTGGAGCACCATTTTTTGTTTGGTTATTCGCTAACTGTACCATGGCTTGTGGGACCTGAAGTCAGAACCACCTTTTTTTGGAGTAGTTTTTGTTTTGAGTAAAACAACAACTATATGTCCGCGGGGAGAAATATTATTCACGTGCCTGGCAGATGGCGCTGGTGTAGTCGATGTTAAGTGGAGAGCCTTTTGAGAATGCTCTATTTCTAAGATGGAGGAGCCCCGCGTCGGCTCGGTAGCGGCCCGTTGTATTGGTCGTTTGACCGGCGGCCTCCCCCGAAGTTGATTTATATGCCTCTGTTCGACGGAGATGGCTCTCGATCATTCAGGACGATGACGGTGATTGGTTATGGCGGGCCCCGGTGAGATCATCAAGAGTGAACGCTTGTTACCACATCGACGCTAGCCGCAATCGGCACCGGCCACCAGCGCCACCTGGTGGCCGGTGACAAGTACTGGCGCCGGGCAATTGGATCGCGGAGTTTTCCGACAATGGCTCGGAGCTCGGTATATGCTGGAATGTGGCTCTGGTTTGATCTCCCGATTGGAAATAAACTGTTGTCGGCCGGCGTTTGAACAAAAGACTAGAATCAACTGGCTTCCTTTGGTTAATGCGCCTCGTTTATAATGGAAGATAACCTCCACCAACAGCAGAGCAATTATTTTCAAAATCAGAATCATGTTAGCCAGCTGATGGGGTCTTTGGGATATGAGAAATTCGTGCCATGGATACGTTTTGAACTATCCCCCAACAGACTCGATACAAGCTAGCTCTGATTGACTCACCGAACTCGTCTGGTTGCCCAATATGGATTGTATGCACCCACGAAAACCTTCCGATCAGATCTTCTTCAGCATTATGATTCTGGTCCATGGATTAATCAGCGAGCATTGGAAGTGATATAAATATTATGACCGAGGTATGCATTCTCCGTCAAAGCAACACAGCACCAGACCTGTAGTTTATCCAAACAGAGGTAATTATAAGAAATAAGCTAGATTTAGAAATCTAAACCAAACGTTTATTATGGCATCGGATGGCCATTCATTAATTCATACTGTTAATCTTGGAATTTTATCTCAGTACGATGTCTCTGGCAATCAACTTATACAATTTATCATTATATGTTTCAAGAGCACGTTTCTGAACTTATCTGGCTTCCGACTCATATCTGGCTTCCGACTCATAACTTATCATCTCAGCGTTGACTGGTTCATTACGAAGTTTTGCTCTTATTATGAAATGTAACCAGCTTATTTCTGAACCCACCTAAAACCAGTAAATTGTTATCATGATATAAAACGGCTTTTTTGTTCAAATAACCCTATTTTCAACGACTTGAGGCGGTAACTGTTGCATTTCCAGTCTAGAACACAAATCACATCCGTCAAGAGTGAAAATGTACGCCATCTTTTCACAATTTGCGTTTCGACCTTTTTCTGTAAACAAAACATGGCACAATTTTTGTTCTTCTACTTTTCATTTCATTTTGCATTCGGCAAATTCCAAAAACAACTTCACTGTAAAATTAATTTCAGGGCAAATATGATGTATTACAGCCGTTTCTTATAGCTCCTCTTAGAAAGGCTGGACCATTATTTATCTTCTATACGTTTTGTATAAAATAACCAGTTTATAATTACTGAAAAAAATACCCTATAAAATTGACTAAGACATACAAATATCAATTCCTTTTCAGCTTGGCTTGCTTCTCACCATGTAAAAAAACTGTTTTCTTGAAGCTCTCTGGCTTTGTAAATTGTTCTTTCAACTGAGTGTTGTGCTTAACAGTTGTTAGAATGTTGAGTTCTGCAGGAAAACATTGTAGGGTATAGTTGAGAATGTGACATGTCAAATGATGTGTGCAACAATCAGAAAAAATAAGTTAATTTGAATTCAGTGCTAAGCATACTGACAGTAATTTATGAATATTCAGCTAAATCTTGTGTGTGCGTGTGTGTGTGTGTGTGTGTGTGTGTGTGTATAAACTGATATTTACCCGGCTGCCAGTTCTGTTTTCTGACGAATTAATATATGCATAACCCAGAATTTGCATAGATGAGGCAAAACTGTGGGTGGGATTAGCGTAGAATGGGGTGGGGCTAAATATCACCTAAACGTGGTAATGATTATCTTTAAATTAAATACTGATTATGTAATATTGTGTTATATGTAATAAAGACCCTTAAATTTACTTCATAAATGGACGCACACAACGGGCATAGACTGATGTTTCTTCCATTGAGTGCAGATTAATTTCTTTCTATTGGTAGTATGTCGTAAGCTGAAACAATTAGATGTGTACAGGAAGTAGGGGGAAGTTACCCAGCCTGGATCAATGATCGACACATTGGCGTTTATGTATAATATATACATGGATCCCATCCAGGCGAAACCGAATGTGTGATCACACCAAGTGCAGGCTACCTGGATCACATTTCACAGGGAATTGATCTCTTGATCGGGATAAATGAGTGATATATTTGTACACGGATCAGTCAGGCTTGACCGAAACATTGCCCACTAGGACCATTTTAATTTCTGGTCTGACTGGATATATTCGCACTGATTAAAAAAGTCGGTGCATTTAGCAAAATGGATACAAGCTTTTTTTCTTAATCTCTGATTACACAGGTGGGCTATTGGTGTCATATATGCCCAGTTTGAACCTAAGTGGTGTTCCGGTTCCTTGTCTCTAATAGTTTCTGTGTGTTCTGCTCAATTTAGATACAAAGCTCAGAGCAACCATTAGCGGACAGTGTTTCTGGCATTAACATTATATGGCCTTAGTGTGATGTTTGTCAGACGGTTGGTTAATCTGGTAATATGCAGACGTTTGGCCACATAACACCATAGTTCATTTAAAGCGGGCTATGTTCTTCTGTTCTGCTTTTCAAAGGATCTGTGCAGCAACACTGCTGATTGGGAGCCCAGTAAGGGTGGTAATTATTTTGGATACATTCCGGAGGTTTTTTGGCCTACGGCTTCAGGTGCTTGATTGGTGATTAGTGAAAGGTAGTTACTGATAGGAATGTTATGCAACTAGAGTGATGGTGCTGACATCACAGGACAGAGATGTAGATGGTTGAACTATCTCTCTCTCTCTCTCTCTCTCTCTCTCTCTCTCTCTACCACACACACACACACACACACACACACACACACACACACACACACACACACACACACACACATATATATGGTATGTTGTGCTGTATCAAAACGCACTGACAAAGCATACATTTTTTTAAAAATAGTATCATGTGGATGATTGATCTGGGTATTGGTTCACCTTCACGAACTATTAATATTAAGACAAACAAAATTAATCCGATCAGTTACAGACAACAAACTGAGAGAGAGAGAGAGAGAGGGGGGGAGAGCTGATAGAGAGAGAGAGAATGATGGTTAAAGACCTGAAAGTTAACTGAGAAAGCAGGACTTCCCCCCCCATCCAGCTAATCAATACCATCCAGTTCTATTGTCCTCCAGTTCCCGTCGTTATTTGTCCTTTCAAATTCGAACGACCCCCCCATCCATCTATAAATGATTTCTCCCCGTCTCTGGTATCGGATGTCAATGTTTACAAATTGCTGATTTGTTTAAGCTAGAACACTGTCTTAAATTAGCTTATCTACGTTTATGTAAACCGAACCACCCCCTCCTCACCAACCTCATAGTTACTGATCAGGCAGACGATAGACGATGATGGATTACGCCATGGAATATTTGCACTCTCAATCCAGGCCTCGAACAACGTTGATTATATATGGGACCGGGACAGGTAGATGATGCTGAACCGAATGGACTGAAATAATAAAATCCTACTTCCTGACAAAAATATTCCCCAATCTGCTTCGCATTAACTTGGGTAGAAGTGCGCGCGCGCTCGTAAATAGAACCGCCCGCCGGGAAATCGAATTGAAGAACGGAACTTGATTTCGGTGTAATAAATACTCGATGTTTGACTAGCTAATGATTTGTCGGTGCCCGAAAGGTTGTTTCGTCTAGAAACCTAGGATCCTGACAGTTTGTTGCGTGTATACGTGCGCGCCTGATTGAGAGAGACTGTAGCTTTTAGGCAGTATTGTATGTCTTACCTTTTTTTGCTACATAATTCAAAGTACATGTTGTCAGTTTTTATCCGTGAATTTAATAAAGCTCTTATGAATTAAAGATGGGGGGGGGGGTGCGGGGTTGACATGTCTCAGTACATTATGTAACAGTCTGTTTCGTGTCATTTTGTCACAAGGTCGACTTGAAAAGTTTCGTTTTCAATCTATTGTCTAACGTTTATTGTATTTTTTTTATCTTTTCAGGTCAACTACACCTCTCAATCTATGTTAACTGTGGCCTTCTCACCGTACATGGTGAGTACATGGTGCACATCTGTGTGTGCAGGAGTGCATGAGATTTCTGGTATAGATACCTAATATATGTACAACGGAATTGTGATGTCACTCAAACACGCTAATTGTAAATTGAAAACAAAACGGGCCGAACTCTGCTCTCTCTCTCTGTGTGTGTATTCATCTCTCTCCCTCTGTGTGTGTGTGTTTATGTTCAACTCTCTCACTCTCCCCCTCTCTCTGTTTGTGTGTGTTGGTTCAATACCTCTCTGTGTGTATGCGTATTTTCTTTCTCTCTTCCTCTCCCCCCTCTCTCTGTGTTTGTTTAATTCCCCCCTCTGTGTGTATTTGTGTGTGCTTTCTCTCTCCTCTCTCTCTCTCTCTGTATATGTGTGTGTTCAACTCACTCTCTCTGTTTATGTTCATATCTCTCTCTCTCTCTCTCTCTCATGTGTGTGTGTGTTGGTTGGTTCAATTCCCCCTATGTGTGTATGGGTGTTCCCCCCTCTCTCTCTGTTTCTGTGTGTATGTTCCATTCCCCCTCTGTGTGTGTGTTCTCTCTCTCTCTCTCTCTCTCTGTGTGTGTGTGTGTGTGTTTAATTTCCTCTCTGTGTGTATTTGTGTGTGCTTCTCTCTCTCTCTCCCCCCCTCTCTCTCTCCCATATATATATATATATATATATATGCGTGTGTGCGTTCAACTATCTCTCTCTCAGTGTGTGTGTGTGAGTATGTGTTCAATCCCAGCCCCCTCTCTCTGAGAGTGTGTGTGTTAAGGCGGCTCACAGGATCCAGTGGTACCAATTTTCTATCCCAATCAAAATTATACACAATAAACTCTACAAAGAATAAAACGTGTGCGTCGGAAGCTTCACTGATGCACGTTCCCGCTAATGTAGAACACACAATACGAAGTTTTATTTTGTTTGCTATACCACCTAAAACTTCCTAGAATTTCTCTCCTTGTTGGCAGCTGTAGCGGCTAACAATTGCTTTTCGTAATGCACCAGTGGGCACCTAACAAACTACAGATGTTGGGGGCCGGAATATTGCGGAATTGGTAAACACGTTTTGACGCCATGACATTTATGTCGTCCAGAACGGATTAAAGGGGAGAGACTTGGAGCGTTTTGATCCTGACTTTCGGGTAATTGGTGGGAGGCGCCGTTACTCTTTTGACACCAGAGGTTAAATGTGACCAGCGTCTAACTAATTATTGGGGTATTGTGTCAGGTGAAGTATACCTTTGTTTGAAAAAGAAGAAAAAAACACTGCTCATTTAAAAATCCACCCCCTTAGTCACTACGCATGTATGTAGCTTTTAATTTGTTAAAAATACCAGACCGAATCGCAATTAGATAAATGTTATAGTTAGATAAAACATAGGTATATATATATATATATTATATATATATATAGAGAGAGAGAGAGAGAGAGAGAGGGGGGAGAGAGTATTACTATGTTGTGGACAATTTCCGTTAATAATTCATTTGAACTCATCAATAAGTTTGGCGCTCTGTGTTCCCTACAAAACACGCTATGATAACAGTACCTGTGTGTAAGGACCACCCCGCCATTAAGCGCCACCGTGTGGTCTCCACGTACAGTTGCTACTGTAAATGTTCTAAAAGTTGGGGGTGCTGCTGGTGGTGGTGGTGGTGGAGTGGGAGGGGGCGGTTTTCACCCTATGAACGAAGTCAGCCCAACAGAGCCATCTGTCCAAATCGTGGCAAGTTTAAAAAAAGAAAAAAACATTCAGCGAATGATCGACTAAGGTAGGAGTGTTTGTACAAGCAGATGGTATAACTGTTATCTTCATGATGAGTGTAAGTGGTTTTGTTAGACCGGTTGGCATGGTGACCATTCAGACTCAGCTAGCACACACGCCTCCACTCACAGCTGTCAGCTAAAAGACGAACTTCTCACATTAAATGACTATATGCAAGGTGTGTGTGTGTGGGGGGGGGGGGTATGTTTGGGGACTGTTTCTATCCTTTAGCTAGTATTACCGCATTCCGTGACCTTCATTGTTCTACTGATTTAGGTTAGATGAATAGTTGACTTTTATTTGGGAAACTGCTTCAGTCTCCCGCGCCCCCCCCCCAAATGGCCAGAATATATTTTTTGGTGCGGATAACTTCCCTAGAAAAAATATTCTTCATTTTCCTCTACCCTTTTTGGTTATATGCTGTAAATTTTGGATCACTTTTGAATGAATATGTACTAATATTAGAATCATTCATCTCTGACATAATTGTGATGCAGAACAAAGAAATGAAAATGTAATTTTCAAATGAATGTTGCACTCAATACCTTTGTCTTCTTGGTTTAAAAGTGACAGTTATTAATCAGATGATGTCTTTTAGGGCATTTTATCGTGTGAACATTTTCTGTCACAAGTTGAAATAGGTATTAATATATTACACATCATATTATTATAATAGACGTAATAATAATGATGATAATAATAATAATAATAATAAACATTGATAATAATGATAACACTGTATGAAAATGAGGTTAATCCAAAGTGTAATAAATTATTAGCTGTCAGAGGTATATTAATATTGCTATCCCATCTTAAAGTTTTGATCACCTACTCACGTATTCCTCATTAGACTGTTATCATTTATGGGATAAAACCAACAAATTGGTTTCAGGTAGAATCAATACACGTTTTCGTTTCTTTCAGTAATTGAAGCTAGCCAGTTATCAGTTGGCCAAACAGGTGAACCACGTTCTTCCTACGTCAAGGTGAGTCCCGAACTTGCCCTTTATCAGTGTAGCCATCTTATTCAAAATTACGTTTCATTGTCATTGTCATAATAGCATTTTGTATATTTAATGTTGTTTACATTCTTATATTTATTTCAGATTCGCTTAAGTCCGGATCACAGCAAGCGATCCAGGTGTAAGACAGAAGTGGTCAACAGTAGTTGTAATCCTATTTTCGATGAAAAATTTTCATTGTGAGTGCAGTGTGTTAAAGTGTGTGTGTGCGCGCGCGCGCGCGCGTGCACCCACCGAACCTATTAGTTGAATAATCCATCAGTTTGTCAGTCAGTCATTCTCTCTCTCTCTCTCTGTATGTGTGTGTGTGTGTGTGTGCGTCTGTGTGTTCCTAGTCCCACCATGTAGACTCCATAATGATTATATCACATTCATTATATTTTCCCAACTGATTATAATATTATTTATATTGCAGCGAACTACTGGATGAGGATTTGAGGAAGAGGATCCTGATATCTGTGTGGAATAAACAGAAAAATGATGAGTAAGTAAACTATCAGTTACATACTTTGTTTACTGTTGTTGGCATACCCCCCCCCTCCCCGCTCCACCCCCTAATGGTTCTCAGTCTACATTCTCTAACTGGCAATAATTGAGTACAATGACCCTCAAGCCACTTCTTATATAACTAACAGCGACCGTGTGTGATGACTCTTAGTCTTGTTCCTGTACCATAGCTAACACTAGTAACAAGGACCGTGTGTGATGACTCTTGGTCTTTTTCTTATACTACAGCTAACACTGACTGTGCGATGATTCTCAGCCTTTGTCCTGCAGGGTTCGCACAGATCCTTGGAAACCTGGAAAGTCCTGGAATTTGAAAATTTGGATTCCAGGCCTGGAAAGTCGTGGGATTTTTGTAGAGGTCACTGAAAGTCCTGAAATTTTGACATATTTCTATTCTAATCATAAGCATACAGGAATTCAGTCATTACACTCCCGAAATATGGGTGTATTTTTGCACGTTAAAAGTTCGTGAATTCATTGAACAGGGTCCTTGAATTTGACATTGGAAGGTCCTGGAAAGTCCTGGAATCTGAGATGTCAAAATGTGTAATAACCCTGTGACCTGTAGATAACATCCTCTATATCTTGTACATAACATCCTCTAATGGTGATGACATAGATAACATCCTCTATATCTTGTACATAACAAGTGTGATGATCCTGAGCCGTACCCTATCTCCTATCATGAACACTGACCAAGAAGAGGACCCCCCACCTGTTTCACATCACTAACACTAAATGTATGCCGTACTCCTCCGCATTTTCCTTATGATTAACAAACATTGGATGCGATGATTCTCAGCTAATCTCCGACAGCTAACAATGATCTTTCTGTAATTCATAATGTGATGATCCTTAGGCTTATGTAAACACATAGAATCAACTTTGGTTACATACCCATTTAAAAGTGGTTACCTTTAATTCGGTATTACTGTAGAAGATCTGATAAATGAATAATACCTGCAAGTAATCTGTTGAAAGTATGTTGCCCATAATAGATGAACTCTTAGGAGGAGTGCTCTAATTCTAAATGTGGTTTAGGTGGAGTGTTTATGTGATTTTTAATCTATTTAATAGATCTGTTCGTTTATTTATATGTAAACCGATTGCTGTCTGGTTGGTTCTATTAAAGTGAAAGATGACTGGCAGATGTGATTGGTTCTTTGGCACGTGTTGAGTTTGTCATGTGACTTAGACTTCCTGCTGTGGTTTTTAAAATTAATGGTTTGTCTAATCTGGTATTTTTTTAACGTTTCATATAAATGTTCTCTGCTATAGGCTTTTGGAAGTTATTTTTGGAAACGCTGCAGTTGTTTGAGTTCTTTTTGGTAATTAAAATCTTGCCACACACATTGATGTTTGCCGACAGGGAGAAACAGACCTCAATACAGAAAACCAGACGGGCAGACTGACAGACAGACACATATAGACAGGCTCGCGCGCACACACACACAGACACACACACACACACACACACACACACGTATGATCTGGGTACGCTCTTGCACTTGCACACCATTATATGCTGCCATATAATTGTTCTAAGGAGTTTTACCATTATTTATTAATCTGTTTATATATGAGTAATCATTGTTTGTTCAGCAAGGATTCATTCTATCTGATATTATTGTTGGTGGTCTGCTTGATGATATAAGACGGAGCACATCACAGTCTATTTATACAAGAGGGCAAGATTATGGAACATCTAAAATAAACATTAAGTATAATCTTGTAGGAGATAGGATTTCACCAAAATGGAAAATCTACATATCAGACTTAACATTGTCCCTTAATATGTGTATTCCCTTGTGTGTGTGTGTGTGTGTGTGTGTGAATGTATACCGTCCAGCCATTGTTCATGATATGCTAAAGACATTGCGTAAATAAATTTGTTTGATTCTGTATAGTACGCTGGCGAGCCCAAATAACTTGTGTACGTCATGCTAACCAGTGCCTTCTGTCCTTCTTCCCAAATAACCAAATGGTAATGTCTGTATTTATATAATATTATCTATTATATGTCAGGTGCTTTTAGCAATAACTAATATCATAATGGTGTAGCTAGGTAAATTCTGCAATCACATAGTATAATTTCAGGTAATATACATATTACCTGATTATATATCCTATTATATACTTATTACATCAACATATATTACATGTTTTTGTACAAGTTATGTTTTGCATACTGTTATGCTTTTCATGTCATTTCATTTTTACCAAAAGTAACATACTATCATTGTTTCAGCGAAATAATAATAGTGAACTTTGGGTGCTACCGGTCAAGTGCAAGTCTTTTTTTGTTCAAGTCCTAAAAGAATATTACTAATACAGTCTTCGTTGTACTTAAGACTGCAAGAACTGGTGGAGATGAAAAATTAATGTGCTGCCACCTGGTGGCCACGTTTGACATTATGTCGATGGCGACCCCGTTTAAAAGTCACTGTCACAATTGTATATCTGAACACTTGCTGGTTCTCAAGCTTAGATGGGTTCATTTCAGCTAATAATCACCTATTATTTGCCTGTTTTATGGCTGATGTTTTCATTTGGTTTCTATTTACAGGCACAGTGAGTTCTTGGGCTGTATGTCATATGGTATCCAGCCAATCCTATCACACAAAAAGGTCAGAGTCTATATTGACGCAATAAACCACTGAGATTCTTCCGAATAACTGACTCTGTTAATGATTAATAATACCCGTGAGAAAGGTAGATTTTAAGATTTGTATGCATTCTAAAATTGCAGCATTTTGCTTGGTGGTTGTCAAATGTGTACACAGCCTGGGCTGATAATTTTCATTCATGATATGCTTTCTGCCTAACATATGCAATAAAAACTGTAGCATAACACTTTGAAGACACTAGTTCATTTACTGAGTAAATATGAAAGAAAAGAACAAAACTGATTGAAGTGAATCTATTTTCAGACTGTCAATGGCTGGTATTATCTTTTGACTGAAGATCTTGGGAAACGGAAACACCTCCAGGTGACAGCACGATCTAGTCAACCGAGTCCGACGAGGTTACCCATGGGACAAGACACTAAACACCAACCATCCAGACCAATCCAGTATCCTTGGTGTCCAGAAGAAAGGGTCAGTGTACAACAAGCCCATCATGATCACCCTGGATTTAGGAAGCGTTCAGACGTACACCGACAATGTTCGCCCATACGAGGCACTCTGTGCAAAGATGACAGTTTAGTACCAAGAAGTGTCATGTCGTATCAGTATGATATATCAGACACACATGACCTAATTAGCCCTGTCTCAGGCGTGAGGTACAGCTTTGACAGTCCTCATTGTGCCAGTCCGCGGAGGGAAAATGATGACTTTCTTCACTGTAGTCCGATCACGCCAAACATGAGTCCAATACACAATGAAGCCAACATTGTACCCAATAATAGGTCAGTTGAATGCACTGATAAATGTTCAGGAAATCTGCTTATCAAATGCATGGAAACTCGTATCAACTGATCCGTGCAACCATGAAATTGATGGGTGATATTTTGAAAAATTATTATCATAACGTTTTATGCATATCATTTACGTTTGTTTCTCTATTTGTCTGTAGACCAAAATTTGTTTACCGCAAATTTAATAATTTCCTAACTTGTTGCTAAAGGACATTGTTTATTAGTTCAATATTGTACAAGCTGCCACGATCTTTGGCATATCAATTCTTTTTATGATTAATTCACCATTGGCTATCATAACGTTGGTGATCAGATTCCTATAATGCAACCTTATTTTGCAGTCCGTTAAGCAGCGCACCAATGACTCCATCAAAGCCAATTTGTCATCACTCATCATCAGATCATCATCGTCCGTCAACGTCTTGCAAGGAGACGCACCAGATGAACTCCACAGATGTGAAAGTTGATTTTGAACCTGTTTATGCAGAAGTCACATGTACACCAACCAACACCAGGAAAGAACTCGTCACCTTGGAGCCTCATGTTGTGAGTCTTTCTATGCTGTGTCAGAATTAGTTTGTTTGGCTGGTTCTTGGTGATAAGAACAGATGGCGTTGAGCTTCAAGTGTACTGCGATGAATTTGTGAATTATGCAAGACTTACATATCTGGTGATTTGTCTGATTTCAAAAGGTTAACGTACATGCTTTGTGATTACAGTTTGTCATTAAACGAGGGGATTATGGCTATGGATTCAGCATAACAGGTGCATGTCCAGTGAGAGTGAGCAGAGTTGATAAAGGTGAGTGAACATTCTGTTGTTGCAGCAAATTACTATTATTGAAGAGATTCTAAATACTAGTAAGGGTGCTTTATTAAATATACATTATTACTATTATTATGATTATGGCTTCCATTTTATTCACCTTCATGCGGAAGATATTACGTCGAAAGAAATATAATTAATAACTATTTTGTATGAACATTAAGACATTATTATAATTGCACGATTTCCCAGAATTTACCCATTCATCTGTGTTTTCTTGAATAAACCTGGGTATTAGTCGTGTATTCCATAGGATGGCATTTTGGTTTTGTACGTTTGTATATTTCCATTACCACATAGTGCCATTCTTATTGTACTAGTATTTCTCCTGCTGTAAATTCAGTTACGATCATGCTGCATCATTTAGCTGACAATTTTCTAACAAATAATCTTTATTTCTAGGTAGTCCAGCTGAGTCTGTTGGCTTACAGAAAGATGATTTAATTGTTCATCTAAATGGCAAAGATGTGGTTAAAGCCAATGCTGAAACTGTGGCAAAGATTATCAAGTACGTATTATTGCTTTTAATAATGTCTGATCACATTAGGTTCTGTATGATTTATCCTCTCTTAGGTATGATTCAACTGGGAAAATTTGAAAAAGTGTTTAAGTATTAAAGGACACCATCTTTTGTAACATTAAAATCCTTTCCTTCCATATATAACCAATCTTGTGATATCAAGTTGTAAAGGGACATGTATTAACATTCAAATATGAGTTATCACACAGATTAATGTCATGATGGTTTAACCCTTAACTGAATACTGATAGGTAGTTTATAACAGCATCACTGCAAAAGTTTCATAGAGTTTAATTCAGCCATTAGGTGATTTTTGCCAAAATGTACGTTTACTACTTTCAAACTTTAATAACACTTGTGAAAATAATAATTTGGAGACGTTATGATAAGGAGACGTTTTTTTTAAGAATAAACCTGCTTAGCCAGACTTGTTTGTTGGGCCATTCTTAGAATGGTGTAGGATTTGGGTCAGTCAGTTAGTATGACTATTCAGCTGCACACACACACACACATACACACACACACACACACACACACACACACCTAAATCATGGTGTTCTACCATTCATTTTTGATTTTCCTCATTCAGATCCTCAGACCGGAAGATCATCATGGAGGTAGAGAGGCTAATAAGGACATTACCTCCAGGTCAGGAAGATACCCCAACATTTTCAGATTCCCATCCTCAAGTTAGCACACCAGAGTACACGCCCCTCATCATAAGGAACAGAGACGTTAAGCCGGTATCTGAAACTTTGGGCTCTCGTGATGTGGAAAGAAAGCTGAATAAAAAGACCCTAAAAAGTGTTGGAATATGCGCTGCTCTGCCTATGAGACGTGTCCGATTCTTTGTACGTTTGTATTGCTTTATATTTGTTTGTACAGGATTTAAAATTATTGTTTCATGGGGTTTTACGCCACAGTTGGAGATATATAGAGCTACTTTGCTAAACCAATTATTTGGATATTTTCATTCTGATCTGAAATATACAATTTCTTACTAATATTGTAAATAAGACCAAAACTAACCATTTGATATTTTAAAGTTTTTTTTATAAAGTACTCATGACATTGCTATGTATTTGTTTTAATTATGTGCATGCAAATAATCAAGCTAATAAGAGCAATCACGAATCATGGAAGTTATCTTGAAGAATATTATATTTTGTTCGTTTTCATTTGGTAATTTTTATTATTCTTATGGCTTCCTATAGTTGTGTACTGATGTAATTAAAATGAGTGTGTTGGCATAACCTAAAACTGGGGGCTGACATTTTGCTCAGTTGGGCATGTAATATCACCACTCACCACTAGGTATGCGTTCATATTCTGCCCCACGTCAGCCATCACAATGCAATCCGCGTAAACACAAACTTGAAAGACGTTTCTACCCACCAAAACGGGGAGCTTCCATGGCGAAACTGGTAGTGTGGTAGCCACAGATCTATAGCAGCTTAGTTCAAACTCCAGTCAGAAGGGTGTTTCATCTGTCACTTCACCTCATAACCATTGACTTTCCCATGGTCCATTTATCCTGCAGTATTCAATTCAATTTCAGTTCAAATTGTTTATTTCAACATTCATAATTTAATCAAAGCAAACCCATATAAAGTGTTGAAAAGGAGGATGCATGAAGTATTGCTTATATAATGCACCCCCCCCCCCTTAACATAACATTGAAAATTCAGGACAAATTTAAAAATAAAAAAAAGATGTGGAATAGATTTGCTTTATAAAACAACAACATATCCATATAAGTTTAATTTTGAAATAATAAATTATTGTAGCAATAACGTATTATTGTGCATATTATATCATATATGTTGTATTTGTACAGTAAATAAAATTACAGACTTACCTCAGCATCATTATCAGTCATATAAAGAAATGAACATATTCTTAATTATGTCCTTATATTAATTGTTGTAACATTGCGAACATTTGAATCTAATTGGTTCCATAATTTAACACCCATGATACTAATTGATACTAACTTTTTTTGTAGATTGATAGGTAACATGGTATTTTTGGCTTTATAGATTATAATTAATGTTTTTAATTTTACACTTACAATGAACAAACAATGGATGGGGATGATCTAAATAACTAGCTTTGGCAATAATACTGATTGCCTTATTTTGTAATAGCATCAAAGTATGTAATTGAGACTTTCCACATATCTCACGTAAGTAGGGAAGTATTAATGAACAATATAACATGTATAAGTGGCTATTTTCAAGCATGTGATTCACTTTATAAATAACAGAAATATTTTGCGAGACATTTTTACAAACATCATTAATATGATTAGACCATGACAATTTTTCATCTACCAATACTCCTAGGAATGTAATAATTTTACTCTACTGACTTCTAATCCATCAATCTTGAATTTACAATGATCCAGATAAGGGACAAAACTGGCCATAAAACAGCAATATATATATATATATATATATATATATATATTGTGACCAAAACTTTTTTTATTACACAAGGTTACCTGGGGCAAGTCAAAATTCAGTTCAGGCAAGTGAAAATAACTCCTCACTTACCTGGCCAGGCAAGTGGCCGAATTCCTATCTTTTAGTAATGAAAAATTAACAATTTTGAATGAGAAAAACTGCACATAATTATATTAATAAAATAAAATAATCTCATTAAAATTATTATTATCTATAATAATTATATACTATTTATCATGCTGATCTTTAATGCCCTAATACTTGGTAATATTCATCCCAATATTTATATAGGATACTAAGAAATATATTTCTGAATTAAAAAAATTAAATATTAAATTAATTTGTGAATTGACTTTTTATATCAAACTTCAACTCTAATTCCATTAAAAACAATTCTAATTCCTAAATTGAATTGACCCCACTTTTTTCTTATTAAAAATTTACTGGTGAGCAAGTCCACAATTTTATTTCCTTGGTGAGCAAGTGTCCAGCTGATCAACTGTCTAGTGAGCAACAGTCCTGTCAGCAACTGCCCGTACACCGTAGTCTTGGGGCGTAGCTTTAAAAAGTTACCACGTGCCACCGAACTACTCACTTTGTGTAGTGGCTTAGTCAGCCTCAGTGACAGTAAGATAGCACATAGACAATTAGGCTTGGGACGGTTTGGCTTTACAGCAACCACTAGTAGAGTGCAAACTATTGCCATGAAGCGAGAATGCCAACAAACAGAGCAAAACAAGAAAGATTATGAAAGCTGTAAGCGAGTTCGATCATTTATTCCATCTTGGCAAATAGAATATCCGGGCCTAGTTGACATAGACAATGCTGCTTCTAGGATGTGTTTTTGCCGGATTATCGCGATATTTTAACGTATGGCGCAAAATTAAAATAAATTCGCCGGCACCACATGGCACAGAATAAAATCCCATGACGCAATATTGTAAGTGTTGCACACAGTAACGGTCTCCCATTAGTCATGTTAAACACCAAATATTTATTATCCGGTAGTTACCAGATCTGAAATAATGCCATGTTTGAATGTTTAAACACTTGTTAATTTATAAAACAATTTGCAAACACATTGGGGAAGTGAAGTTCGGGTCAGGGCAAGTGGATTTTAGGACCCACTTGCCCGATGGGCAACTGCCAAAAAGTTAAAGCCTGTTACAACTTGCACAACATAACATATAGAACGATTAATCACGGCACTAAAAGCTACAACTATTAGAGTGATCAAAGGCTACCAAAGTAATTTTTTAAACGTGGACTTTTTTCTTTTTTGACAGGATGATGAGACGTAGAGCTGCGCCATCTACTGTACGTTTCCGCACGATAGATGGCAGCACCAAATGGTCGCTGCCAGATCACACATCTTGGAGACAGTCTTCCCTCTGATAATCATAATGTGTATATAGAAGATTTCTGCTGGTTGGAACATTCATTCATTTGCTTGATATTCAGCGTTATAATGCTATTTATTGTATGCACCATTGCTGTTTAATGGCAGTAAAGATTTATTTGTATCCATGTGACATTTATTGGAGTAAAATTGCTGAAAACGGTGAGCAAGTTGTTTGTGTATGGAAGTGGGGGTCTTGTATTAAAATGGAACAATGAAAAAGAACATTTACCGGTTTAACTACGTGTTGCTTTGTCATCATTCTATTAATTAAAATATGACAAGAGTTGTTTGTATATTTTCACATATTTGATACACCTCTCTCTCTCTCTCTCTCTCTCTTATCTGATCTTATCTTGGTTAGCCATCTCCCGACTCAGAAGGAGAGTGCTCATGTTGAGATCATCATTTACCGAGCTCTGGTACAGAGACTAGTGATATCTTGTCTTAAATAAACAGAGCGTAGCTGCCGGCGTGAACTGATACACTGCCACATCAGTCACGCTACCGGTGGCGTAGAACCACCTGGCCGATGAACTAACCGGTGAACTGCCGCAGTGACCGAGGGCAGGTATTCATGGCGCAGTTGATTGTGCACTACGCTACATACCTGCAGGTTGTCATTTCGCATCTCAGTAAACAAACCCAGTTCGAATTTCACACTGAACAGTAACCCACCAATCTAACCAACTGATTATATATATATATATATATATATATATATACATACATACATACATACAGTCAAAACTGCTCATAACGCCATCTGTCCGTAAGTGCCACCTGCTATTAAATGCCACCTTTCCAAAGTCCCGATGTAAGTCACATTCAAGCTGACCTGTCTAAAGCTGCCACCTGCACGACGCAGCCAAACGCAATAGTGTCGGTATTACCTGTCAAGCAATCACCAGTTGCGATAATTTGATTGAAGATTTATTAGCATGATTGAACGTCGATTGTCATTGGCCGAACATCATCAACATATTGACTAATGACAGCTTTCCCCCAGTTATGTCTCCGACGGTGTGTATGACATTTTGTGCTGAGGGTGTCTGTGCTAATGGACAGTGCTATTTGCATTGTTATATAATTGTTATGCGATTTCAACACACCTTGAGTAAAGTTGAGCAGCTCTTGTTAGAGATATGCAAACTTAAACTGATAAAGGCGTTATTTTACAATTGTAATGGCAATCTCAACAAATATTTTGGATATAAATTGTCAACACATTTATTAATTAATCACTTGATACTTTTGATATTCCAACATGCGCTCTATTCCTGACATATTAAACACTGTGATTTTAATAAACGACGATTGTCTGTAAGGATTCCAAGATGTTTCGTAGATCTCGATATATATATATATATATATATGTTTTATACTTGTTGAAATTTGGGGGTAGAGACACAGGCTGTCGCTTATTTCAGTATTGGGCACACCCAAATTATGTTATATATATATATATATATATATATATATACATACACACACACACACATACAGCCAAAATTGGAAGGTTTCAAGGATATATAGATATATAGATAGATAAATAGACAGACATACTTTAGATAGAGAAAGAAATAAGGACATATCTGTAAATACTGTTTATTCGAGCTTAGTCAAAATATACGAGCGGATGAATACATAATTACCGCTATTTATTAATAATATGTATGTAATAATTATGAAAGTCTTTCATTTAGCAAAAAAAACCAAACAGTTACTGGGTTTGATACGAGCTAATAATTGTAGTCTATAAACATCTACATTAAGGATTCGTTATTTAAAAACAAAAAGGAATATATAGATATGTTTAGATAGATAGAAATTTACTGCGGATACATATTTCGGACAAAAAATCAAGAACACGTGTTAGTATTGTATCTATATGAAGCGGATTGCAAATTTGGCTGTGAGCAATCGTCGTTGAAGTCACCCATTCTTTACTCATGTTGTGTCGAGAGTAGTGCGTGGTTTTGTTGTCAGTTCACGGGTGTGTTCTTGTTGGGTCAGATAATTAGTGATTAGTGTTGTTTGTGGTACATCAAGTAGATTATCAGGTAGAAGGCGGTCACGGCCAGGATAATAGTCCGGCTGCTGTACATCTCCCATGAGGTTAGCATCACGAATCGAACGAGACATAGGCGTCTTACGGGATACGCGAGTCACCCGCAGCCGTAGTCGGATGACGTTTATGAAGTGGGACATGGTTTCCCGTTCGTAGACCGTCTTCAGCGATTCTCCAAACATCGGATAGCTCAAATCAAATATCTGCTGCTGGCCATTCAGGTCATTCCAATTGTAACAGTTCCCGTAGGTGTCCCCAGTCCTCATGTTCGTGATTTTGTACTGAAAGCGATTAAGATGTAGAGATTAGCATTAATTATGGGGACAGGGTGTATATAGATTGGAATAATGCGATCATCGACTTAAGAGCTCAATGGATGGGCCTGTTTATGGCCACAATCGTTCCTACTTACCGGCTTAGTGCTACTTTGACCCTTTTTGTCGTTTATGCCATAATTTCGTATGAGGTACGTCGTTGAATCCTCCGCGAATAAGACAGCGACAAATGATGGTGAAGAGGATGGACGGCTGGACAGCGAGATCGATGATAACAATGGTGATGGAGCATGACGACAATGGTAATGGACGTTGATGACAATGGTGATAGACGATAATGACAATGGTGATGGACGACGATGATAATAGTGATAGACGATGATGACAATGGTGATGGACGATGGTGATAATGGTGATAGACGATGATGATAACAGTGATAGACGATGATGACAATGATGATGGACCATGAAGACAATGTTAATGGACGATGATGACAATGATGATGGACCATGAAGACAATGTTAATGGACGATGATGACAATGGTGATGGACGATGATGACAATATTAATAGACGATAATGACAATGGTGATGGACGATGGTGATAATGGTGATAGACGATGATGATAACAGTGATAGACGATGATGACAATGATGATGGACCATAAAGACAATGTTAATAGACGATAATGACAATGGTGATGATGATGATAATGGTGATGGACGATGATGACAATGGTTATTCCATGATGAAACCATCGAGGATGAAGTCTTGCTGATTCTAAAACATAGCACTTGAATTGCCAGTTTCGTTCCACTTTGTCCTGTAGCATTTACCCAGGTAAATATGTAAGCTTCCTTCGTCTTGAAACCAGTGAAGAGACAGTCGAAAATAGCTATGTCCGACAAGAGAGCTATCCAGTGATAGAAATAGTATCCATTTTTAGGATTTGGTTGATCTAGTAATTTATTAGAGGTCATAAACTCGGCTAGCTCGGTCAAACCGTTCTCGATATAGACTGTGCCATTTGATGGGACCTGTGGCAGAAAGAATTAAGGACAAAGGTCATTAGTCCACTGGATTGTGGCAGTCGTCAGCATATAATATTATCCGAGTCTCTCTCGTCTGTTTGTTGTTGTTGCTATTGTTTGTTTGTTTTTCTCTCTGTATATGTAAATGTTATCGTTTTATGGCCAATTTTGTGAACACTGTAGTCGTCAAAGCTCGGAAATGAAAGATGAAATACCCTTGAGATAAAGCTCGACAGCGTTTTGAACACAGGTACTATATATCTGAATTGGAAACGTGTGTATGTGTGTATGTGTGTGTGAATTAGTCATTAAGGCTAACCATCCATAGATGTGATCTACGCTAAAATTCGCGATCGGGAATTCTGAACCAGGATAGCATTCATTACTCTGTGTGGTGTGTTTCGTGTACGTCTCCGCTGCGGTGAACGAATTATCTCTCGAATGTCTAGTTATGCCCTGTTTGTACTTTAACATTCAAGGCTAGCTCTAGTCTGCTTGTCATAAATTACATTTAAATACATTATTATGACAATAGTTTGAATAGCAGACATCAGGTCTGGTTTGAAAATGTTAAAATATAGTTTTAAAAGTACCGAAGCTTTGATGCTATTACGGTCTGTTTTGGTCAAATGTCTTTTATTTAATAGCAATTAAGCTATCAGTTTCAATAGTAGTCACTTCATGACGCCTGCCCGTTATGCAAGCTGACCTTTGAAGACGGTGACAACTGGGGTATAACGTTTGTATAGTATTTCTTTGAAGAAAGATACAGCAATTGAAAAAAATAGCTATAAATAGGGCTGGTTAGATAATTAACAAACATTATCATAAATGCTGTGGTCTGACTTGGGTGTTTTAATTTTAATATTATTAATATCTTTTTTGTACATTTCTTGACGCGTTGGCATTTTAGAGTGCGCAAAACGGTGTTTTACTCTCAGACACCACGACTGTAAGTGATTCACTTTTTGTTATTTGACCGCTTAGTCATACGCATATGACAGTAACGCAGCCAAGTCATTTAACATATAGTACTAACACACAGCTAAATCACTACGCATGTAACACTAACACGCAGCACAACCATTACCTATATATCGGTAACACACAGCCAAATCACTACGCATATAACAGTAATGCACAGCCAAATCACTTTTATGTAGGTGTTATGTAACTATTGTGAAAGTTGATGCATGGCGTTATATCAGTAGCATGTATAATATTTATCTAATGTTTGATACAGAATCGAACTAACCATATCCGGTCGATGCAGAACTATGATTGGTTGGGTTGTAGTACTTCCGGCTGCTCACGCTAATCGTGAACTATTTTTATAATAAAGATCTGTTCTCGTCATATGCTGCTTGTTATAGCTACACGCCATGCAATATGGAGGCATGGACAGTTATAATAGTATAGAAGTGAAAGAAGGGAAGATACAACCGGAGGTGCTACTATCAAACCATAAAAGCATTTGAAAAGTGACCCCTTGACTCTATGAACAATAATAGAATACTTTGTCAACTAACGCTGTGGTTAAACAGCCTCCGACCCATTCTGTCGACAAGCAATAGTTCGGCAAGAGGACAATGCGGTTGAATGCTGGAAATGCTTCAAGAAACGGTAGAATAACAATGCTAAGGAAAGAGCTAAGGAAAGAGGACAATGCTATGCAGATTGCGTAGTTCGAAAACTGTCTAGCTGACGAAACCCCCAAGTCACTTCACTAGAGGTTTTCAAATTCGATACTCACGATGAAGGCAGAATAGTAATCACACTTGCTAAAGCATTTGAAGCCTATGCAATAGGTGAAGTTAATGAGACTTTAGAACAGTTCGAGTTTGGCAACAGACAGCAAGCAGAGGGTAAATTATCGATGGAGAAGTTCATTGGTGACTTTAGAATTTTAATGAAAATTTGCGACTATTGTACTACATATGCGGCGTCTATACTCGAGAACGACGCATGTGAATACGAGTTGCGGTCTGCAATACACTCTTAAAAATAAAACAACCAGTTCAATGGATATATATATATATATATATATATATATATATATATATTTATCTTTATAGACTAGTGGGATCATGGATTTAATGCGTCGGCCTAGTAGACGTTAGGCAGGATTCGTGTAGAAACCTTCGTCAATTATTCTTAATAATAAAGTTCTGTTCTCATTATATACCGCTTGTTATCTCTACACGACACGCAACAATGTTCACTTATGAGCCAAAAAGGCCAAGTTTGCATAATATTTGTTCATCTTTAGCGTTAGTATACCAAGTGAACAAAGAAGTTGTGTTAAAACTTAAATAATGGCCACTGCACCATGGTAACCATAAGAAAACCGCCGTAGCTATTATTCTATCTGAATTAATATCTTATCTAACACAAATATCATTGTGTGATTAATAGAACTAATTAGGTATAATGTGATAAATATAAAAAAATTAAAGATTTTGAATCTAAATAAAATATTGGTATGTACTGCACATGCTAAATTAAAAGTGGATGATGTTCAACTTTATAAACCTTATGTGATATATAATTGCACTTGTGATGTTGATTACTATGCTTGAGGTACAGCCTATTGTCATACTCTATGATCCATTGATCATCTTCTATTGCAACGTTTCCATTATCATCTCTTATGTAAATCAATACATTCTCATACAGGTCTTTTTTGACAGGTAGTACAGGTAAAACGAGTCTGGCATTGGATATTGATTTTCCTGCTGATGTTGACTGCTCTATTTTCCCTGTATTCTTACACTTCTTCTGGTGTTCCAAGGGTCATATTTGATATATAATGCCTTGCATTGACCACATGGCACGTGCTTGCCAATTGTTTTCTCTTCTGTAGACTGATAAGAGTATTTTGGGATTAGTACGTCTTTGCCATTGTTCAACTCACCAACGTTGTGGCTATAATCTCCTTTGTTCACCAATATTTCCCAAACCTTTCTTCTTTCTCTGCCCATCTTAGCCAAATCTAGTATTCTTGCTACTTCAGGTTTCTCTAAATGAACTGTACTTAGATGTCTGGATATATATTTTGATCTAACTTATCACATAACAAGCAGGCACGATGTTTGTTTCCTTGATTACTCTCAGAGTTAGGAACCGAAGGAACATATTATTGTTTTGCTTGCTTCTTCATCACAATCAATTTCACCCGATTCTGCACCACTGAGAGATTTATGTATAAGAACATAATGAGCATCAAAGGTCGTCCTCAACATCAGCCGTATCTAAAATGACAAAGTGAAGACAAATGGATATCGAATGTGAAGCAGATGAATCAGCTATAATGCTACATGAGATACAAGGTCTATATTTTAGTTTCATGCTACTAATGCATTTGCTAGGCAAACAATGAAATGTATTGAACAACTCTAGCTGACATATACCATACTTATCAATGAAATAAACAACATATTATTCGGTTGATAATTAAAAGTTGGAAATTTGAATAAAATAGCAACTTGTCATTTAAAAATAATTATGCTCTCATATCATCAATGAAAGCATAATGTGTTCCATATATGTAAGGGTTCCAAAGTAAAACTGATCACATAAAGTGCACCTACTGTGCTATAACCGTGTGGTAGGAACAAGGGTTGGAAGCATATGTTGGAACATAGATGTGTTGCATTTTGGTTTGTATAATGTTTTGAAATAATTATGACAATAATAAAATATTACAATTATGTTTGCTTGATATAACATAAAAATTATCATAACTTTCAATGCATGCTATTTATTACATTTGCATAAATATAGCACTTTCTGAACTAATATAATTTAAGCCATCATCATATAGTCTTCTTGGAACATTTGATTCAGGATCACGTCTGTCGCCCTATATACAATAAATACATGTACACTGTACTTTAAGATGAATGTTACATTACTGAATACAATGCTATACATGAAACTAATGTTTTTGTTACCATTCATTTAACAAAATTGTGTATGTTCAAAGAACTTCTTGTCATTTAGAAGTAAATAAGCCACAAACTGCAATAAAGATACAACAACATTTTAGTAACAAAGGGAGTTGGAGAAAATTTTCAGGATTCTCACTTGTAGAAATCCACCGGTCAGAGATCCTTCCACTATGCTGCGCCTCACCTGTGGAATCACCTGCAAAATGCACTTCGACGATATTCCTCATTTAATATGTTTAAATCTAGTCTAAAAACTCATCTTTTTAATACTGCTTATTCCTAATTGTTTTATCATACTATTATATTTTTAGCTGTTTATTTATTACATATGCATATATATTCTATGTTTTAGTGTGTGAAGCACATCAGAACAACTTTATTGAATGAAGTGCTATACAAATCATATATTATTATTATTATTATTATTTATCAGGTAAATGCGCCAGAAGATGTTGTCCAGGAATAAAAAACACAGTTATTCTTTAGTAACTGTTGTAGTATTTGGTACTATATAAAACAATGTTTAATTGGTTTACTTCAGACTTACATATTCTTGCGAGAACCAGTTTGGGGATGGGACACGTCCAGTACATGGAATGACGTACAAAGCAGGGGTGTGTCCATTAACAGTAATAACAGTAGCATATTATCACAGTAACCTTCAGTCATCATTTGGAAAACACTGATTATCTTATGACCCCGGATGATAGAAAGCTGCAACCTGGAGATGTCTTTTTAAATTAAAAATCCCTTTCCTCATTTGATTCCATCCCATTAGTATCTCCCACAACAGTACATTCCTGGCATTTCAGTATTGGGGCATCTTCAGAATTCTCTATAAAACACAACACAGAAATGGAGTGCTATTTCAAATTTATTTTTGCTACTACCAAAACTAATTTTGTGAGACTAAGCAGATCTCCTGAATTAATGATTATTCTTTGCCATTCATGAAATGACAGTGGTTACAAAAAAAAACATATGACATTTTCTAGGTACAGTAGTGTAGAAATATAAATGATGCTTGGTCTACTTCATACAGAGTTATCTGTGTGTTTATGTGTGTGTACATAAATATAGTGAGTTAGTTGTGTTTTTATGAATGTATACAGAAAAGTAGTGAGGTGATGCATGGTGGATTGAATTTCAGTTATATTTCAACTCTAAATAATTGGCTCTATGAGTGAAAACAAATATGTATTCTTGAAAGTTAAATCTCAAATTCGGGCAACAACTAGTTTTAAGATCAATTAGCAATTAATTGGATGTCAGTAAATGGAACAGTACATTTTATCTCCTGCAAACCATTGTTTTAGATTGAATTTGTAATATTTAGCAGATATTGTATCATTATATTTGTAAGCTTGTACTCAACACCATTAGAATGTTCTTGGAAGGTACATAGCTCATTCTATTCACTCTGACTTGGCCATATAGGAGTCATTAGGCCAATTATGGTTGTGGTGGCTCTCTGAATTGGTGTTATGAGTTCCTGCAGAATTTCTTATGGAGTTTAGTTAACAAAACAAAATTAATTTTGTGAATGATTATTTAGTTAATTTTCTGCATAAATAAAATATTTTAAAACATCAAACAATTTATATATTCAAGTGCAAATTCATAAAATTTCATTACAACGTTATTATTAATCAGAATTTTCTTTTCATTGTTAAGAAGCATATTATTGAAATTGGCTGGACCACACAGCTTTATGCATATTTCTTACCAAACACATTACAGTCTGATATTTAATTGCCTGTCTGCACGTATGTGTACTATGTCCATCACTGAAGTTTACCATATTAATATTTGCTTGATACTTCAAATTAAACTTTGGAAATACCTGAATATGAAACAACTCCAGCTACACTTCTGACATATTGGACACAAAGATCAGAAACAATATATGACTAAAATAAATTTATGCTTCAGATATTATGTCGTCAAATGTTTTTGACAAGTTTGAATTATATTATAAGTGCAGGAATTTCATATGTATAGTATAAATTTAATTGTTATGAGATAAATGAATAGTGATTTCATACGAAAACAAATGGGCCGAGCGACCTACCTTTTCGATGATGATGAACTGTAAGTACTGTGATAATCTTTAATCACGGAATGAATATTTCATATCTTGGAATGAACAAAAATACTCTATGTACAACTTCATAGCTCTATTTACAACTATTGAAATGTTTATAATTATTAAGATAAGCCAAACAAAACAAAAATGATGATATTAATAAATTGATTTAAAACATAGCAATTAAAACTAAACATAAATGTCATATATTGATACAAATGTTTTTCGAAGCATTACAAAACACCACTGGTTAATTAAACATTTTCAAAACTGACCACGCAATGCACTCCAAGATATCCCTGTCGAAATATAGCTATTTAATTTATCACAACGGAAACAAACTGACATTGACAAGATAGTGTGGATATTTGATAGATGTGTGCTATATTTCTTGTCGTGACATGTACATGATTCTTGATGAAATTGCATCGATCGTTCAGCAATGAAGAATAGGAAGAATGTACTACGTAAATATATTGATATTCATCAATCGTGTGAGTGGAAATATGATAAATGTTGATGCAACGTTTTTGTTGTCGTAGAAGTAGTAACTACTGAAATAATAAACAAAAGTACTCTGTTTACAACTTCATAGATATATATATATATATATATATATATGGTTATGGCGGGAAGTATGACCGGCTCTCGATGCAATGGCACCGGAATATTTCTCGTATAATTCAGCTATTAGATAAGTTACACCAGCTAAACTGGTGTATTTTGCAGATTATGTAAAATAGATATAATTTATATTAGTATGTGTTAATTGTATTTAGTTATTTAGTATTTCTTGTATTTTCTTTTTAACTGATTATATGAGGCGATATATTATCGCCCACTTCAGTGTTTACAGTAAGAACGCAGTTTTTGCTTGTGCATGTTTTAAATTTTAGTTTCACTTATTTTCTTTCTTTAATCATGATGAATCATACTACGGATTAGTTGCTTGTCCTACGAATCAATGGTGGTAATACTATTTGTTTAGCGATGAGCCCGCATAGTGGAAAACATCCAAAGCAGGTGGGGGTTTGGTGCAAGTAATTTGATCACTCTGCCAATAACACAATATAATGGCACACCTTTACAAACTGTAAGTATTGGATTTTTAAATTGTCAGTCGATCTGTATTAAATCTGATGAAATATCTGATGTTGTCAAGGGTATGGATTTTTATGCTCTTGTCATTACAGAGAGTTGGCTGGCTGGTAATGTTTCAGACCAGAAAATTGTTGGTGATGTGACTCCAAATGAATATCCATTTTATCTTGCAACTCGGATTCACAAGAAAGGTGGTTGAGTCGGCATTCTTTTCCGTGAATCTTTGAAGTGTGAAACCCATTTGCGCTTTCAGGCAAAGTCTTTTGAAAATTACCAACTCACTTTTGTATCTAGGAGATAAGTGTTCGTGTAGCTATTATCTACTGATTACACACCACTAAGAAAAATGGCCTGAAAGCAGCAGATTTCTTCAAGGAATTTCGGAATTTATTGACTCTCTTGCTACCAACAGTGGCCATCTGTTCATCTTAGATGATTTCAATATACATTAGGATTGCCAGAGGAATGCAGAGACCAAACAATTGGCTGGCATTATTTGATACGCCACTTTCAGGTAGTATATCCAAAAAAGAACACACGGACATGGTCACATCTTAATTTTGTCATCTCCCGTGATGATGACAATTTGATTAAGGGTGGGTCTGTATCGTCCACCTTGTCTGATTATTTCCTTATAAGCATTAATGTATCTTTACAGAAACAATCTGTTTTAGCTAAAGTTATTTCATATAGAAGATAAAAGTCGATTGACAAGGATATTTTACAAAAACTGATATCAGACAGTTGCTGTAAATGTCATCTAATGCTGTGCATTTGATCCTATGCCTAGATGGCTTGTGAAAGATTGTATGGATGTTTTCAAAAGTCCTATTACAAGTATAGTTATTAAATCATAATCTCTGATTGCTTTCCCAAGATCTATGGACGCTGCCCTATTAAAACCATTATTAAAAAAATCACAGTTTGGACTGTAATATTCTAAACAATTACAGGTTTTTTTCAATTCTTACATTTTTATCTAAAGTTATAGAAAGGGTAGTTGCTTTCCATCTAAGCAATTATTTAATTAATAATAAACCTAATGAATCAGTAGTCTGCCCACAAAAGTGGTCACAGCATTGAAACAGCTTTGGCGCGAGTGAAAATAATATTATGATGTTAAATGATCAAGTTTGATACAGTTGACCATAATGTACTTTTCTCTAGGTTAAATGACATGTTTGGCCTGTCAGGTAAAGTAATTGAATTGTTTCGATACTATCAGGAACAACGCTTCCAGAGATTATCTCTTCACAATATTTTATCGTGCGTTCAGTTTTAGTCATCTGGTGTACTACAGGGTTCAGTTCTTGGTCTTATGGTTTTCACAATGTATATCAGTCCTCTTGGGATCATTGCGCAGCGATATGGGGTTAAATATCACTTGTATGCTGATGACATACAGCTGTATATATCACTGGATCCTGACAATGAGTTAAATTTCTCATCTTCCTTGAAGAATTTAGAACATTGCATTGGCTATGGATGACTCAATATCTTCTAAAACTAAATGATAATAAAACAAATATTATATATTTGGCATCACCACATGGAGTTAAATCCCTAAAGACACCAGCATTACAGATCATTGTATCTTCGATTACCCCAATGGGTCAGTAAAAATCTAGGGGTTATTTTTTAGCAATGTATTAACATGCATGAACATTCTGATTATAACATCAATCGCCTACAGCGAATTCAGAAAAAGTGCAGCTGGCATAGTGACAAATACTTGAAAATATGATCATATTACCCCAATTCTTCAAAACCTACATTGACTACCTGTTAGATAGTGTATCCATTTCAAGATTTTATTAATAACTTATAAATCTATTAATGATATGGCGCAAGAATACCTGCGTGAACTGGTGTCCATTTGAAAGTCATCCCGAAAACTCAGGTCATCCAATAAGATACTACTGCATGTGCCAGTGTCTCGGCTCAAGTCATATGGTAATTGTGCGTTTAGTGTTGCAGCCCCCACTTTATGGAATAGGTTGCCGGCAGATATTAGAAATGCGTCGTCTCTTGAAAAGTTTAAACCTTTAAAAAACACCTGTTCAAAGTCTCTCTTATAATTAATAATTATATTTTAAGTATGGTTTTTACAGACATATTATTTGGGCAATTATTATATTACATATTATTTGTACAGCGCATTTGACTGGCTCCTTCTAGTAAGGGCGCTTTATTAAATATACATTATTATTATTATTGTTTACAGCTATTTAAATTTTATGATTATTAAGATAAGGTAAACAAAACAAAATGATGATATAAATAATTTGGGTTAAACATAGCAAATTAAAATTACACAAACAAGTAGTAACTAATGACTGTTCTGAACAAGGACATTTATTCACAATATTTCGCTTACCTGACCATGCGTCATCAAGTATGCAAATTCATGGACGCTTAGGAGCAAAGTCATTAGCATGACAAGACGAAAACGGCGAGATTTGGTGAAAGTGTGTGAATAACAAAAATGACCGTGAATAAGTGTGTTAAATCTGTTAAATATCCACCTTTGCACAAAAAACATGTCAGATATGTTCTAAGACAAAACCTAAAAGAAATTACTCTTATTTGGCGACCAATTCAATACATACGGAGGTTGTGTACATTGTCTCGCCTGTGTAACATACTGTGATTATGGTTAGAGCACCCTGAGCTTATAAAATACCTAATTTTTCACTCGGGTTTGGATGTCTATCGATACCGTTCATAGAGGTAGGACTTGTTTAGTTATTCGAACTCAGAATAAAACTGAGGTTAGCATCTATGGTGTCAAAATGTTGTTTGTATAGTTTTCTTTTGGACTACAGAATATTACTATTGAATGTAAACTGTGTTGTCAAGGTATTTACCTTATGTATGTAGTAACTCGCCAATGAACCACATGCATGTGTTGTTTACTGCAAGCTGTGGTATTAAATGTAATGTTTTTACGTGCTTACGGTTTTGTACATAGACTGCAAGTAACCGCTTTCATGTGGGTGTGACATATTTGTCACGTACGAAAAGGGAATTAGCTGAGTCACAAAGGCTGATGAGTAGCCCAGACACATGTATAGGTCTACGTATATATGTATCGATATGTGGACGTGTAGAACATTTTATATTTAGATTGATGTATGTATAGTTTTATTTATATTTATGGGGGTAGAGGTCTCAAAAATATTTATAGATGATGATGTTGTGTGCCAGTGCCACTATATATGCACCTTAAAACATTGTCTGTGCCAGACATCTTATCTATTTTGATCCAGATTGCCTATTACACCAATGTGAGAAAGGTATGTCATTATTACAACATGTTTAACTCCATTAGATTTGCTATGTATAATGTAGAATCTGTATTGTTGTCCTCTCATGTGATCTGGCGAAACGACCTATTAATTCATACAATGCTACTTGATGGATTTATACTCCATGAGTAGTTTGATACTTTGGCAGGCATCTCTATGGGTGTTTAGCTGCGGACTGTATAGCTATTATAATCCCGTCGTGCCATTCGCAGTATCGGAGATCTGCCTGAAACCCGCTGTTTTCGACTATATGTCAAATAGATCAAGCGGATATGTGCTTTAATTTGTATTCCATCACATCTAACTGCATATACTTAGGGACGCTAAATTTGGAATGGATGAATGTTCAATAGATCTGAATTTTATTCATGGAGGTTGTTAACCTCGTCGTCATCGTGTAGCATATACATGGATAATTTTTACTTTGTATCGCTTGATTATTTTCGATGTGAGTTTTGCTAGTTGTTGGTTCACTCCCATGATTTCCAAAATATTCCATCCTAGACGCCTATGCACTAGGAATGCCACTCCGGCCACGCTTTTATATTTCATTCCAATGTGGTAGAGATGGTGCCTGCGTTTGAGTTCTTCAAATTGTTCTCCTCTTCTGAACAATAACGACACCCTATTTACAATTGTAATGAATGATTTTAATGCAAAAATAAGTAAAAATAAGGGGGCGAAGAAGGAACTGTTCAGTTTGGATTTGGTCGTAGGTCAGTAGTAACAAACTTAAAATTATTAATACCTTCTTGAAGAAAGGTAAGTTAAGAAGATAGACATGGAGAAGTCCAGACGGAATGACTAAGAATGAAATAGATTTTATACTGACTGACAAACCCAATGTTCTAGAAAGCAACCAGCCAAATGAACAGGTTTCTCAACCATCGACCACATCTATACTATAAACCAGCTAAAATGATGATGATGATGATGATTGATGTTTTACGGCCACTTTTGTGCACAAGGTAGGCTAAATGGGCCGAGCGACCTCCAAAGGTAATGAGACGAAGTGAAAGACGAAACAACCTTCAGATATGCCCACGTCGGGATTCGAACACGGCTGGTAGTTATCTGTGGTCCAGCGCGCTACCTCTAGACCACGGAGGCGTCCAAACCAGCTAAAGAAAACATGCCTGGTACACAACATACCGCTCAGAACGGCATTTGATGATTACGAGAAAGCGTTTGATTCCGTGGAAACTCATTCGACTCTAGAAGCACTGGAGGACAAAAAAGTAACAGCATTATAAGACACATCTACACAGATAACCCCACAAAGGGTTGTCTGCACAAAGATAGCAACATAATGAAGATAAAGAAGGGTTCTCATCAAAGTTATTCACAGCCTATTTGGAGAAACTCTTTAAGACTATAGACTGGATGAAAGGGGTATCGATATTAATGGAGAGAAACTCAACAATCTACCATTTGCAGATGATATTATAATAGTAGCTCATACTGTAAAGGTAACTGAAGTAATGCTTCAAGAGCAGGACAAGGCAAGAAGGAAATGTGGACTGAAAATGAACATGAGAAAAACCAAGATCATGGCAGTAACCAAAAGAGCAACCAAAGCAGTATATATAAATGGAACCCAACTTGATCAAGTAGAAGATTATATTTACCTAAGCCAGCGTTTTACATAGATAGAAAAAAACCAAGACAATGAAATAAGAAAAAGGTTCAAAGTAGAATGGGAGGCATTTGGCAGACACAACACAAGTATGAAGGGTAAGCTACCAACAAGCTTAGAAATAAATTTCTTTAGCCAGTGCATCCTCCCAGCAATGACGTATGGAACAGAGACTTGGACATTAACAAAACAGATTGAAAAAGTGGGTGAGGGATCAAACTAAAGTTATGGACATTATAAACATTATAAACACTGGCGTGGATATGGATATGGGCAGGTCACAATAGCCGCAGAACGGATAATAGATGGATATCGATCCAGTTTATATAGGTAGGATTTCTTTAGTTATTAGATTTCAGTATAAAGTTGAAGTCAGATTCTAGAAAATTACAGTTGAATGTAAACTGGTGTCAAAGTAGTTATCTTATGTATGTAATAACTTGCAACTTATTCACACGCATGTGTTGTTTACTGCGAGCTGTGGTATCAAATGGTTTGTTTTTTACGTGCTTCTGCTTTTGTACGTAGCCTGCATGTAGCCGCTTTCCAATGGGCGTGACATACTTGTCGCGCATGAAAAGCGAATTATCTGTAATCGACAGGCTGATGAGTAGCCCAGACATATGTATAAGTCTACATATATATGTATCGATATATGGAGGTGTAGAAATTTTAGATTGATGTATGTATAGTTTTATTTAGATTTTTGGATGTAGAAGTATCAAAATTTATGGTTGTTGATGTCCTCACAGAACTATGCTATATATGTCCTAAAACACGAAGACAAATAACTTGTTATTACAATATATGAGTTTCTGATAACAGCCTAGCAGCATGATATTCCCCATTTAATTGTATACCAGTTGTACCTGTAACAAGATTTAGTTTTTCTTAGTCTTCTCTCAGAAAGAAATATTATTCCGACTATTATCCTATTAACACCCTATGAGCATAAAAAGGTATTATATACGAACTTTCTTTGGTTTGGGAGAAATAAATTCTTAAGTCGTTTTGCTTAAAACATATCTATAAAAGACATTAATAAATTATTATGATTGTTTTCGCTCATTTGACTCCTATATCCAGGGCCACCAGTTTATTTCCTCTTTCCCCACAAAGCCTTTCATGCTATTTCTTCTTTTACGAGAATATGGGTGGCTAATTGTATTTATCAGTTAAGTAACTATAATATTTAATTATCATTCTTTTTACAAAACATCTTTTCCTTTAAAGGTTAAATGTATACAGATATAACTGTTGAAAATGATGATTAAATGTTCCGAAGTTGCGGTTTTGCTTTTATAATTACTAGGCGCCATCTGTTGAACATCGAATAATAATAGCACAGCCAAAATGCTAACTGTATACTGTTTAAATCATTGTTCGATATTAAAAAGGTACGTTTGTCTTGTGAACATAATGATAAGCATGGTGATCCAGTAATAAATTGAGAAACATCAGTTAAATATAAATAGACCTACATCTGTATATTTCTACGAAAAATGGTTACTGTCATTCATAGAGGCATTTTTAAAAAAATACAATTATATTATATTATATAATATATATATATATATATATATATATATGTGTGTCTGTATGTGCATATGTATTTTTTCAATGCAATTTATCATCGATTACAACACAACAATCATGGCTTACAGGTATTAAGTTTTATTTATTTGGATACATATATATATACATATATACAGCTATTATAACGCAACCATAACACAATTCATTACAAACATTCCACCATATATTCATCATGTCCGTTTATCATATATTAACTAAATAAATTTATAAGTTCAAATAGAGTCTAGACCTCAATAACATAGACCAATATAGATAGGCCTGTTCAGCTGATAACATGCAAAGAATACACATGGAATACTAAGAATGTTTATGTTTGCGTTAACATGTTAGAGATAGAGAAACTAGTACTTTAGTATAGGGGATACAATAAGCGGCATCAAATCTCTTCTGTCACTGGCTCATCTACAGTGACAACCAAACTGGTTCCAGCTCTAAACAACCATTACTACAAAATATATGACAGTCCAGATCAGTTAACTGCTGAAAGTTAGACTGTAATGTCCCTCCTCCAACCTCCTATTTACACATGCCATATTCACAGAATCCTTTTTAAAATAAGCCTGTTCTCATTGGAGGATATTAATTTGAGCCTTCCTACTTTCTTGGTTTTGGCCATAAACAGTTTCTTCGCTTTAAACTTGAAATAATAATAGAGGCATCACCTAACATACAACTTTGCAATAGAATTTATGAACTCACCATCCCTGTGCTTTGGACACACCCTTAACCCCCTTGAAGAAATTATGTCATATATACAGGCTTCAACAATCTTGATAAAATACCCTTCAAAACCATAACTTTGTGAATATTTATTTGAAACATCCTTTCCACCCGTTCAAGAAAATTGCTGGTGTCAGTCAGCATTCTTAGACATTCCGAGCACCTGGATTAAAGCATAAATGTTCCCAGAATATATCCAGAGATGTAATACACAAATTGACATTGACTACTGTGACATATAATTCAAAATCATCTATCACATCCAACACCAGTAAATATGTATCGGAGAGCTTGGCCTGTTTACATGGTATCTCATCATCAAGAACACACAATATGTAAACACATGTTTTCCCTTTTTTTCAAGTTGGTTAAAGAATTTGATTTGATATGCATTTATCTTATGACTAGAGGTACAAATTAAAGCACATGAGCTGAACATTGACATTATGCAAAATTCAGGCACTACTTCAGGTGCTGGTAATATTTTTTTTTAAATTAAGATATGAAATGGCTGACAAAATGCCATGGGTTTAATTTCTTGTTTTTTATTTAATTAATTTTAAAATATCAATTTGTAATATGTTTCATGGACCTTTAATATTTATAAATATTAATTAACATCACAGCTGGCCCTGTCTCCTGTACAGGTTTCCTATCTGTTGATGCCTTCCTCTTTGATTAGCATTTCAGACAACTTATCTCTTGTTTGTTTCACGAATTTCATTTCACGTTCTACAATTATTATTCAATTAATTTACATTGTTCCTCATCAGATCTACACGACGGCAGTTAATAACTCATCTTTTACTTCTGTCAATAGCAGCAATAACAAAATGAATGATTTTACCATTACTTGAGGTATTTATTTATTCATTTCATGACTTTTAAATTATAAACAATGGTTTATATCTAAGTCTGTATCTATCTATAAGTAACAAGTGCTTGCTTTAAAAATAAATATATATTCAGATGATCATGTAAATACTCAGCTACTTACTGTAATTAGGGAAAATGATCTGATTATAGTCAAACATTTTACAAATCCATTACATTATTAACAATAACAAATACCATAAGCACCCCCCACCCCCGACAACATCTTCATTGTGTCTAGTACATGTAACTGTAAGCTTATATATATCTTACATACTAATTTTGTGATTAATAGATTGATAATGCTTAATAAAATTTAATAAGATTTTGTCTGAAACAAATATAGATTAAGATAAATCATCTTGCTTGGGGCTAGTGCTTGTGTCATGCCAAGTATTTTTTTTTGGGGGGGTCTATGTTATGCTTATTAAAAATATATCCTTTATTTTAAAAAGCCAGATCATATTTCATTTTATACTAGCTTTCTTTTGCTTGCGGGAAACGAAAGAAATGTATTTATTTGTATATACTTTTCCTGTTTCTGCAGCCGAAAGCGACGCAGAATGAACGAGTGTCATTATACGTCATTTTAACGAAGGGAGCTGTCTGTGACAGCCTGCCCCCGGCCGCTAGGGTCCCTACCATCGACCTAAATATTAAACTAGACCGAGCAATCAGTATCCGCCATGACTAAACAGTTCTGGCTTCCGGCAAGGGAAAAAACACAACAATGAACAATGTTATTGAGTAATACGTTCATTTTCGCATAACGTTATTATTTATGGTGTGATTTGAAAAATTCAAGATGCTTGTGTAATATATTATCATATGAAGCGTAAAGTTAAAATATTATTATATCCGTATGACCTGGTTGCATGGCCTAATAAAGGCACTTCCGGCTAAAGATGTGGAATGTCAACGTCTTGTGTTCTGTCATTTGTATACAATATATTATAGTATGCAAACACGATAGTGAGTTATAAATTAAGCGACTGGGCCTATTATGGAAGCCAATATTCTAAATCACTACGTTAGGAATGCATGCTCTGAAGATACTTAGATAGGACTGACGCCTTTGGTATATCCAAACGTGATTGGGCTAAGATTTTAAAAAAGGAATTCCAAGGGATCCATCCTAGGGCCACTTTTATTTTAAATTTTTATCAACGATCTTATGTACAGCCTTGCACAGTTAGATTCCTGCACCCTTTACAATTATGCAGATGACAATTCCATATCATGCCAAGCTGACAATCTAAATTAAGTGAAGACAAATAATGAACATGCTACAGATATGTGCATTAATTGTTCTACCAAAATCGGATGAAAGCAAATTCATCGAAGTTCCAATCAATTGTCTTAGGCAATGTATTGACTGATGACGTGACAAACTTTTCCTTTTATGTCGGAAATGCCAATATCCCTCTCAGTGATAATGTAAAGCTACTACCCAGCAGGCACCCGATGTTGGATCAATGTTGGGAATAGGGCGATTTTAGACCGCGACGTCGCACAACGCGAACCCAATGCATATCAAATGTAGCTGGGCTGGATTATATCGTGTTGGATTTAGATCGGTGTTGCGATGTTGGATCAATGTTGTATTTTCCATCATATATAATTTTTTTCTATTTTAAGATTATCATTTGAGAAGCCGTTATTGTGTGTATATCTGTTATGTGGTATCTGGTGGAACTTCGCACCTAATTGATATACATTTGTTCAAAACCAAGCCACAACTCTGGCTACAGCTATCAAGCGGCCTAGCTATATCTATCCCCCATCCCCGGATTCTGACGTCACGATGATGGTGAAGATCTTGATATTGGAAAAGACTTTGTGCAGACTGGCAGTAAGAAATGCATGTACAAGAACTGCTTTTCAAGAAGCGATTGGAATCCTTAGACGACATTGGCACCGCGTTCCAAAAGCTGCTTGCACTCTTTTGCATACACCTAGACATGTACAGTTACAGGATAAGTGTGGTAGCTAATATATTTATTTTGGACTGGAGTCGGTTATTTTAGATGTTATTCATACGTTTACAGCTATGGACATATTATGCACCTTTTGTTATTTTGAGGAATATGTCTTTTATAAATTTGGCTATGTTAATAATAATTTCATCAAAATAATGTAAAATGTTTATTATTCGAATTTGATTGGCCATCCATGAAACTATTCAAACTTTTGGCAGAGTGCTATTGTGTTGGCATATAACTTGATTGTGAATTACACTACTGTATGATGTATTGTACAAAATAGAATTGGTATACTTGTATGTTGTCATGTTCTAGATGAATATTCAATTCATTTTGTATTTTGAACAAGTCTTATTGCAGTTGTTTTTAATTATCATGGGTGCGTCATATTGTGCAGCTGATTTAACCATAATGAAATTTCATCCAAAATACTTTGTGGCGGATGTAATTGATGCATATATATATATATATATATATATATATGTGTGTGTGTGTGTGTGTGTGTGTGTGTGTAATGAAACCTTACTGCACCAGTCCCTTACATTCCAATCAACCATGATGCTGGTATAGTAATAATATCAGTTCTATTTGTTGTATATATATTATTGTGTTTCTTGTGTGAATGTGTGTATAAATGAGAAAGATATTGTATAAGCATTTTGCTTATTGTCAATTGAATAACTATGTTTACATCAACCATAATGAAAACAATTGTTATCCAATGTTGCAAAGATTACGTTGATCCAAATTTCAAATCCACACAATTTCAACATTGGTTCTACGTTGAAATCCTAACGTTGATCCAATGTTGTAAATATTACATTGATCCAACATTGAAATCTATTATGTTGATCCAACATTGAAATCCTAACGTTGATCCAACATTGAAATCCTAACGTTGATCCAATGTTGAAAATATTACGTTGATCCAATTTTCAAATCGAACCATTTCATAACATTGATCCAACATCAAAGGACAACGTTGATCCAATATTGATCCAACCTCTGGTGCCTGCTGGATAGGTGTAAACATACATAATAACTTAAGCTTCATTGAACACATCACATTTATGTGTAGAAGAGCCGCCAAACAGTCTAGGCTACGAAAAGTACTTACACAAGAAAACAAGATGAACATTTTAAAGGCATTTATTTTATCAAATTATAATTATTGCCCAGTTGTATGACATAATTGTGGACAGGAAAATAGAAAAGATTCAGGAACGGGGACTGAGATTTGTGTATAATGATTGTATATCACATTATTCAGAACTGTTGAGTAGGTTAGGTAAACGCTTATTATTTGTAGGGAGAATACGAACCATTGCTATGGAAGCCTACAAAATCGTGAATAAGATAGGACCCGCCCTTCTTCATGAGAATATTACAACTAAGGAAAGCAATCTAAGGGACAGGTCTGTCAGAGCTGTCCAACCAAACGTCAGAAAACCCTAAATATGGACTAAATTCATTTAGGTATAATGGGGCAAAAATATGGAATTCGCTACCAATTAATATTAAATGTACCGCCACTTATAAACATTTTAAATATCTCATTTGCAATTGGGACGGCATTCAATGTGCATGTGGAGCTTGTATTTTATGTGTTTAATATGTTGTTTTATTGTTCGTACACTTGGTATACATGATTCATTGTATATTTGCCATTGATGTACATACGAATATGTAGATGAAACGTCATTTTCACATGTATATACTCATTACCTCATTGTGTCATATCATGTCGGTTAATAATTTCTTTTGACTAAATTTATTGTTATTATATAATCCGATGTTAAATAAATGTTATCCTATCCGTAGGAATGTATACAGAAGATAGGACTGCCGCCTTAGTTTTGCCTAGAAGAATTTTTATCGGGGGATATGTTCATAGAAATTGTATATATCGGAATATACAGCAAACAATCATTAATTTAAGGCTATCGGATGAGTACACATACACGCATCCAGGGGTACTATATATCTAAACATGTGAATTACTCGAGATGCTTTATTATCATACCCATTGATGCACACTAAAAAAAACAATGCAGCATATTATATGATAATGTGTACAAGTTATAACTTATATTCATGCATTTCTACCAGACAATTCGGAGAACACCATAACTTAATAACACACAAATTAAGTTTTATTAGCACACCCATTGATGCACATTAATAATATAATATATGTGATGAAATAACACCATACAAGTTAATTGACTCTCCTATGGGAATAGTTATAATATTATCAATAAATGTTTAACCATATCTTAACAAGACATCAATAACCCGGGACAGGTTTTATTAGCACACCAATTGATGCACATTAATAATATAATATGTAGTATATTATACATACAATATTACATGATAAAATGAACAGATCATATTCAGCATATCTATCGGACAATTCAATGATTATATCCATAACATAGCTGGGAGTCGAACTACAATTACAAAAGTCTATGCTAAACAGTACAACAAACAATAAAAGATGTAGAAGAATATGATAACTTTGTGTTATATTTGAAGAAATAACAACTTACAAGTTGAATTTACAATACGAATTGTAAAAATATTATAACCAGTTATATTATTTACTTATATGATTGATTTAGGAGCCGCAATGCACAACTTGCGCCAAACATTGAAGTACCATCAATAACTGCTTTATTGATGCTTAAACAATTGTTTTGTTAAGTTTGTGTCTGATACCATCACCGCGAGGTATAAATTAGTTAGTTTTATTGTGTAAAAACAATGGAGTTTAATAAATTCCGAACAAATAATCTTTACTAACATAAAACAATGTGTATTTATACCCTTAGGAGTTTCCATAAAATATTGATTGAATTCGGGAAACAAATCACACGGCATATATAATAGCATCCTAGAGACCAGCAGTCTCTTTGTCTGATTGTAAGTTTGTTGCCTGCATGTAAGCCTTCTGATGCCTGAAGTTCCTGCAGACGGACAATATCAGTCCACCTTGCTGTCCCTACAGAGGTGTTAATCTTTGGTAAATCATGCAATGCTCCCCTTATATTTTTGAAACGATGACAAGCATCAAAGAATATATACACATTCTGTGAACAACTACCTGAAGGGTGTGGGATATTGCTATTAATAGTATCTGACATTGTTTTACAACCGAGTAAGTTTACCATATTTTGGTTTATGGTATGACCATCCATGACAAGAGCCAATACATTCACTTTAACATCATGTAAAGAACTGATGACTGACAGTACAAGTTGACTTTGAATTTCAGCAGAAATACAATTGATCAAGAAGTACCCCACTGGTGTTCATATTAAGCCGAATGCACCTGATTGAAATGATCAAAGTTTAGAGTCTGCTGAGGTCTGAATGATTTATACGAACAGAAATCCCATCCATTTGAACTTTAATCAGGCTGCTCGTTACATACTCCATCTAATTCGAAGGCAATATTTTGCTATAAAGACTTCATATATCAAAGTGCAAAGAATAATAAAATATATGTGAGTTAGTTATATATACTTTAGAGGCATATTTAACAGCCACATCTCTCATTTTATTATATATAAACCTATTCCATGTTTGTCTGTAAGCATGCGCAAATTGACCTTGATATTCTAACAAGTATCAATATGCTTATGAACTCGAATTGAAATAGGTTTTTATGATTAATTTTGTATGATGAATATGTGACAGACTACAGCAACTCCTAAATGACAAGTTAATGTATCATTCTTAGTCATTGCTTTTCACCACACCAGGCTGCTTATTATCACATTGCTTATAATTACACTGCTTATCACCACATTGCTTATAATAACGATTCTCGTAATCACACTACTTATCATCGCATTGCTTACCATCACACTATTTATTATCCCATTGCCTATCATTACACTACTTATCATCGTACCGCTTATCATCACACTGCTTATTATCACTGATATTCAAGTTTTAATGTACCCGAAACAGGTCTTATGTCTGCAACTGTAAATCTATGAACATTGTTCGTATTAGGATTATCAGAAATAACAAGACTGCTGTGAATAATAAGATTTAGGCGTCTTTTCCTGAGATAGTATGATGATAAATAGATGACGAAATAATACGCGATATTGCTAAAAGACTGCAAAATTTCATAAATAACTATATTAGGTAAACATCATTTGATATTTTCAGCCACTAACTGGAATAGGTATTAATATACGGTAAAGTTGGTTATAACGAAATTCAAGGGGAATGGGAATTCATTTCGTTATATTGAATTAAGCAAGTTTTCGTTGTATGAGTTTATTATATGCCAGTTACTTTATTATGGAAGTGAATGGCCGGACCAGCTAACCACTTCGAATGAAGCTATTATTTCGTTATATCCTAATTGTTTATAACCAACTTTTAATAATGATAATGATGATGATGATGATAATAATAATAATAATAATAATTATAAAAACAAATAATGATAATAAACATGATAATGATAATAAACCTGAAAATGAGGTTAACCTATGAAATATTAATGGGCATTAATAAATAGATCCTTGGATAAAGTCTAATAAATATTTATCGGTCGGAGGTATATTAATATTGATTTTGATATACCATCATTTATGAGATAAAACCAACAAACTGGTTTTAGGTAGAATCAATAAACGTTGTGGTTTCTTTCAGGTGAGTCCCAGATTTTGGAACTTGACCTTTATCAGTGAAGTCATCTTATTCAAAGTTGTTTCATTGTCATCTGGACGAAGCTAAATTTGAATACTTTCGCTGCTTTGCAATTTGAAAGATGTCAGTCCAAATGTTATATGTGTGTCATAATAGCATTTTGTATATTTAATGTTGTTTACATTCTTATATTTATTTCAGATTCGCTTAAGTCCGGATCACAGCAAGCGATCAAGGTGTAAGACTGTTTCTTATACAATAGGTATTACGGGCTGTGTGTGATGACTCTTAGTCTCTTTCTTATACTATAATTATGCAATATATAATAATTATGCCAATACAAGACACTCTGTGCAAAGATGACTGTTTAGTACCAAGAAGTGCCACATCTTATCAGTATGATATAGCAGATACACATGACCTAGTTATAACTTTCTCAGGCTTGAGGTACAGCTTTGAGAGTTCTCATTATACCAGTCCACGATGTGAAAATTGTGATTTTCTTCACTGTAGTCCGATCATGCCAAGCATGAGTCCTCTACACGATGAGGCCAACATTGTAGGCAATAATAGGTCAGTTGAATGAGGATTGTGCACTTAAAGATGTTCAGAAAGTCCGCATATCTATTACAGGAGATATCATATCATATCATCTGATACACATAACCACGGAATTGGTGGGTTGTATTGTGTATGAATAATATCATAACGTGCTATGGATTATATTATTTACATTACTTGATTTTCATGTTCCAATCTAATGTAGACCAAAATGTATTTTTGATGTAGAACCTTGTTTACTATCATCATCGTCCGTCAACGATTGACAAGGAGATGCGCCAGATGAACTCCAAAGATGTGAAAGTTGATTTTGAGCCTGTTTATTCAGAAGTCACATGTACACCAACCAACACCGGGAAAGAACTTGGCACCTTGGAGATTCATGTTCATGTGAATATGTCTAGGTTGTATCGAAATTCGTTCATTCGGTTGTTTCATGGTGATAAGAACGTATGGTGTTCGGCTTCGGATATACTGCGATGAATTTGTGATCTATGCAAGATTTACAAATCTAGTGATTTGTCTGATTTCAAAAGGTTAACGTTCATGTTTTTTTTATTACAGTTTGCTAATAAGCGAGGGAATATTGGCTATGGATTCAGCATAAAATTATTGAACACCTGTAAAAATAACAATTTGAAGACGTTATGATAAAGATTTTTTAGATTAAACCTGCTTAGCCAGAGTTATTTGATTTACATTTGTTTTGTTTAGGCCACAGCAGGAATGTAGTTAAATCACCCGGTGGCAGCATTTTTATCGTGATAAGTATTGTTTTATGGGATTTTACACACCAATTGGACATACGTAGAGCTACATTGTTAATGAATTCATTGGATATTTTTTAATAAGTACTAATGACATTGCTATATGTTTGTTTTAATTATGAGCATGCAAATAATCAAGCTAATTAGAGCCAATCACGAGTCATGGAAGTTATCTTGAAGAATATTACATTTTGTTCGTGTTCATTTGGTAATTTCTATTATTCTTATGGCTGCTTAGTTGTGTACTGATGTAATTAAAATGAGTGTGTTGGCATAACCTAAAACTGGGGGCTGACATTTTACTCAGTTGGGCATGTAATATCACCACTCACCACTAGGTATGCGTTCATATTCTGCCCCATGTCAGCCATCACAATGCAATCCGCGTAAACACAAACTTGAAAGACGTTTCTACCCACCAAAACGGGGAGTCCCTATGGCGAAACTGGTAGTGTGGTAGCCACATATTTTTAGCACCTTATTCCAAATTCGGTTAGAAGGATGTTTCATCTGTCACTTTGGTTATTAACTTTGATTGTCCCGCGGTCAATTTATCCTAGTGTGCACAAAAATGGCCGTAAAACAGCACTTTTTATTTTTAACTCACACATCTTTTTTAAAGACAACTTGCACAACATGACATACACCAAAGATTTTTTTAACGTGGACTTCTATTCTTTTTTGACGTTTCCGCGCGTTAGATGGCAGCACCAAATAGTCGCTGCGAGATCAAACATCTCGGAGACAGTCTTCCCTCTGATAATTATAATGTGTATATAGAAGGTTTCTGCTGGTTGGAACATTCACTCACTTACTGATTAGTTATCCATGATATTCAGCGTTAACATTATATTTGTTGTATCCGCCATTGCTGTTTAATTGCACGCATGGTTTATTTGTATCGTTTGGCTGCATTACCATGTAAAGTCATGGCCGGTTAAGGATTTGATTGATGTGCCGCTTAACGGTTTCTGGCCGACCAAGTGTGGGGTCAAATGGGTGTGAAATCATAGTGCTCCGATTGTTTGATTTTTTAATTTTAAATTATTTTAATTGTTTTTAAATTTTTAAATTAAAAACAAACAAACAAACATGATTTATTACCAGAGGATTTACAACGCCATGCAGCAACAAATGTATCTCATCTCATTCATACATCGTTTATCCACCCCACCCTCTCCCACTGGAAGTTGTGCTGATTTATGTTGATTGGTATTCAAAACCTTTTCATCCTCCTTGACAAACAATGTAATTCTGAACAAAGTCAAATAGTGGTTTGTGGCACCATCCAGCCGGTCATCCCCACGTAACAATATATTAATTAGTGTTTCTTTGGCTCTTCGTGTTTGTAGGTGATGGATGTCCGGCAGGATGTCTCAAACACAGATACTTACCGACTGGATGAGGTTTTTACGGGATGCTTGATATGTGGGACACTCCAAGAAACATATTCGTGTCTGTGATTGCAAGAAGGACATGCAGTGTCATGTATATAATTATATTTCCATCTATGCTGGTTTATGGCACTAAGTTCCATTCTAAGCCTTGCATGATTGACAAGTCCTTCTCCTGAACCATAAGAGAAGAGTCGGTTTGGCTTTGGGAAGAGATCTCGCTTCAAGGCTTCTTTGAAAGCATTATGGGATGTATAATGGCGTAGATTAGGTGTGAGACTATTCCATAATCTCGTTGAGGATGGCAGAAATGAGTTCCTGTATGTCTCAGTACGTATTTGGAACAATTTCAGTTTGCTATAATTTCGAAGCTCATATTGTCCGACAGATATTTCAAGGCGAAGCAGATCATTGACATATGGAGGACATGCTTCACAAATGATCTTGTGCAACTGGCAAAGTTTAAGATAGTTGCGACGGATTTTTAGGGGTGGCCACGAAAGCTCTTGCATAAGTGCTGTATGACTTGTGTCCTTATAGGCACCTGTGCATGCTAATGCAGCACTCCTCTGTGCTTTTTCCAAATAGTTTGAGACATAGAGTGGGCAATTATCATAAATCGTGCATCCGTATTAAAGGACTGGTCTAATTAGGGTTTTGTATATATTTTCCTTCACAATTCTTGGAATAATACGACTACACCTAACCAAAGTATTTAAGGTAGGAGCAGCTTTTAATACCCTGTCTCAAATATCACTCTCCCGGGAGAATATCTCGGTGAATATTATACCAAGGTGGCTGTGTGTTTTCACACGCTTTATTTCAGTTCCATTGAGCTGGAGCTTGGCATAATTGATCCTTGCTGGTTTCCTGGTAACAATTAATTGTTTTCATTTGGCAGGACTAAATTTAACAGTCCATTGCTTAGACCAAGCATTAAGCATTTCCAGATCATTATTCATGATTCTGGTGTCCTCTAAGGGGTCGGTCACAACTCTCATAAGGATGGTGTCGTCCGCATACAAATATATATCTGATCTTATATCATATATTATATCATTTATATAAATTAGGAACAATAATGGACCAAGTATTGATCCCTGAGGGACTCCAGCTTCAATTATGATCCAATTGGAGCTTCTGCCATTGATGACGACTCTCTCTTTTCTATTTGATAGATAATCATACAGCCAATCAATGAGTCTGCCACAAACACCGATAGGTCTCAGTTTATGAAGAGGTCCAATGTGCCACACCCTATCAAAAGCTTGTGGTACATATAAAAAGGCTATGTTTACATCACTCCCGTGTTCGAGAGCATTATACATTTGATGTGTTACTGTGAGGAGCTGATTCATGGCGGGGTTCTTGGGCTTAAACCCTGAATTACGCCATGTTAAAAGCGTATGTTTTTCATAAAAGTCATATAATCTTTTAAAAACTATTTTCTCTTGAAGCTTGCCGACAATAGAGAGTAGTGATATTGGTCTGTAGTTACTCACAGTATGATGTTCCCCTTTTTGAACATAGGAGTGACGTTGGCTTCTTTACATACTTGTGGAACTTTGCCAGTTTCAAATGACAAGTTAAAAATCTTACTAATAGTTCCTCCAATGGCTGCAGCAGTACGTTTTAAAAGTTTGACGCTGAGTAAGTCCGGACCATTAGCCTTAGATATATCTAAGATGGAAATGAGGTGTTTCACTTCTGCTGGAGGTGTCGTAACACTCTCCAGTCTGTGAGGCGTGGTCATGTTTAGAGGTGGCAATGCGCGTAGAATGTCATACAAAGTTGATTGTTTGGCAAAATACAGATTAAGTAAATCTGCTGTAGTTTTTGTATTAACTATTTCATTTCCATTTGTTACCAGTGTACTTATCGATGGTTTCACCTTAACACCCATGACATATTTAATAGTTTTCCAGTAATATTTCGGGTGTTTATAGTCACACGTTAGCTATGTCATGAGTTTATTATGATATTCAATCTTGGCTGCTTGTCGTATGAACTTTGCGTCGCGTCTCCCGTCCCTGAAAATGTCATAATGAAATGGGTTTCGTGTACGCTGGAAAGTTTTGTGCCGTCTATTTCTAATTCGATCAGCCCCCCCCCCCATACACAGTTTATTCTTGATAGTGCAATCAGGGGTATACATGACGGGGTTAGAGTCACATTCCCAGTCTGCACTGAATAAGATGCATAGGGAAGGAAGAGGTTGAATTTGGAATGATCATGCAGTTACATGTCCTCTCAGTTCTCGCGGTCGTTGTTGTGGCAGTTGTTACTGTATCTGTTGGTACTGTATCTGTTGGTACTTTAGCTGTTGGTACTGTCTCGGCTTGGTTATTGGTCAGTGCCGTGTACGACAAAACAATGACGGCGATGGCAGCCATAATGAACCTTCCCAAAGTCGCGACCTTTATAAGTTTCGACGAGTCCGATTTACTTTGCGTACTGGAGAAGAAAAACATAGTGAAAGTTAGCGGCGATGGATAGGATTTTTAGCTGGATTCAGGACATTACGTTTACTGGCGAGAACAACTAACCAATGATTTGTTGCTATTGGCTGATAAACTGCACAAATTCAGTCTAATTATAATTAAGCCTAGAAATAAATTACATTTTCTATTGTGGTATTGTTTGGTGATAACAACGCCCTGATTTCGTATGGGAGTTAACGACGACAAATGGGCAAAATTCTCATCAACTACTACTTTCCTCCATCAAATCAGGACGGCCCATTTAGCCTATCATGTGCAAAAAAGTGGCTGTAAAATATCAATCATCATCATCATCCTACCCCTGGGATATGTTTTTATAAAACAGCAATAACAAATGCAGTGTTTACCTTGAGTAGAAGATTAAAAATTAATTTTTTTTATAGATGTTGCCGTAACAACTATATTAAAAACAGTAAGACTTTGTGTCGAAATCCAACGGGATCCCAACTGATAAAGTAATAGACCCAGATCTTCTTCAGTGTATTTCAAAATTCACATCAGAAATAAAAAGCTTAACCATTCTAAAGGGAAAAAAAATAATAAAACCCAGTCGGAATCATTACCCCTCAGAAATATCCGAAAAAATAAGAGTTTAGTTTTTAAAAAAAAGCAGACAAAGGTTCAGCAACGTGATAATGGAAAAAAGTATTATTAGCTAAAGGTTATCACAAAAATAATACTCACCACTAAAAAAATTAAAAACTCCTTTTTTTCCCCCAAACATCAGTAAAGGTTGCAGAAATATTAAATAGGTAAGAAATTTGGTGTTATCCAGATAAACAATTGAAATTTTTTATTACCGCCAATTAACCCAAAGGGCCCTCGGCGATTCTATATGCTTCCTAAAATTCATAAGGATTTAACAGTTGGACTTTTCCAGATAGATGCCACCTGGTAGACCTATAGTATCTGACTGTAATAGTGAATCAAAAAATGTTGCAAGTTTCATCGACAGTATTCTTAAACCACCTTCAATGAAGCATCCTTCTTATAAAAAAAATACCTACGATTTTGTAGATAAAATTCAAAGCTAGTCATACCTGATGGATGCTTGCTTATTTTAGATGTTGAGACATGTATACAAATATTGACCATGCTAAAGGGCTTAATGCATGGTAAGCACTTCAATTTGGGGGGGCCCTTATATGAGGGTATAATGCAACCCCTTGAATTATCATTAAAAAATAACGATTTTCTCTTTAAGGGGAAATGGTAATTCGGGCCCCTGGACTTCAATGGGCCGGGATTGGGCTCCTCATTATCCCGACATTACAAATTTAAAAGGGAGGCCTTTTTAAAAGCATTTAAACCACATACATACTATCGTTATTTAGATGACATATTTATTTGGGGCCCCCAGGAAAAAGGCTTTTTAGGATTTTTGGATATTTAAAATTTCACGAACCACCGATTAGATTTAAAGCTACATTAAATAAGCAAAAATTGATTTTTTGGGATACAACCATATTTAAAGATCCAGAAAATGAAAATGGATTATTAACAAAGGTCTTTTTAAACCGACAGTCCTCAACCTTGAAAAGGATTCCTTCCACCCTAAAAAACCTTTCAAGGAATCCTGAAGTCTAGATCTCACTTTTTTTTAGGATTTGTTCAAAAATTACAGATTTTGATGAAGCATGGCAGTTTTTCATTTTTTGCAAAAGGAATTATTCAAAAAGATGGCTACGCCATATTAAAAGAAAACTGTCCGTGAACTACAAATACAACAACGTTGTATTAATCCGACTAATCCTACAAAAAGTCAGTGGTGTTCAAAACCATGTGGGATTAGCAGAGTAGATCATGCGAGATATTGTGTTCTTGTCAAAATTTCACAAGTACAGTTACAATAAAAACATGGAATAATAGGCAATTTAAACTGTAGCTCATCTAACATAATATATATCTGTGAATGTTTGCGTTGCTCTAAACAGTATGTAGGGGGGTAATGGCGAACTTCGTGTTTTGAATGAATGGCCACAGATTTGGGAAAATTTAAAAATGATGTCTTCTGCGTTATTCACCATCTTCTAGAACATACACGGGTAAATAAAGACTTGCCCGAACCATCTCTGAAGATTATGATTTAATTCCGATTGAGCAGTTATCTACAGGTTCATACACTCAAGACAAGATAAAAGATTAATTCGGGAAACATTTTGGATAGGAAAATGGAATTTGAACCAGGTCTTAATAAGAAAAGATATGAAGATTTATAAAACCTATACAAAATGAGGACGTTGTCCCATTTTGGTACCATTTTCAAAAAAGGCTAACATAGCAGCAAGAATAATTAAAAAAAAATAAAGTTCTCCAACAGAAAAAGTGTTGAATGATTATGAATAAGAATTATCACAGCTTATTCTAAAACAAAAAACTAGCTGGTTCCTTGGGTTTTTTTGCAAAATGTAGGAAAACTTATATTTAGCAATGTTCCCGGGCCCGAAATTTTCTTTTAACACATCTCAGTAAAACAACTTAAACCCCCCTTTTAAAAACTCAGCCCTGTAAATTTTTAGTAAAAAAAAAGCAATATTTCCCAAATCATCTCAACCAAAACAACAACAACCATTCATTACTGACAGCAGTCAGATTTCAGTACACACATTAATTATATTAAAATGTGTTTTTGGTATCTTTACAGTATAAAAAAAATTTGGGAAAATTGGTTTATTTTCAATTTCTCTAATCAAAACAGTTGTTTTGATTATAGTAACAAGCTTCGTTCTAGACGGCTAAAAAGGGTTTAAAAGTTTCTAGATTCTGGTTTGAAATTCAAAACTAGCTAGGAAATTCTGGTATAAATATTGCTGGAAAGTAAATACTTTAGAAAATGCACTTGATAAATTTTTTATAACCGAAACTAGTCGTGCTATTTTGGGTGAGTGAAAATACTATTATTTCTGTTATTGTCGGAGGGATTTTAAAATTTTTTCATAATATATATTATATGTACTGATATATACTTTATTTCCTGTTATAGCTACGTTATATATGTACTAATATATAAAATTTGTTTTCTATTTAGGTAGTAGTCGTTTGATCATAATTCTGTAAGAATTATAAACATCACGAAAACCTGAGCCCACGCCTTTATTATATGTAACAAAAAAAACACACACACACACACACACACACACACACACACACACACACACACACACACACACACACACACACACACACACACACACACACACACACACACACACACACACACACACACACACACACAACACACACATATACACACAATACACACAAAATATAAAATATATTAACTTACACACACATACGCACACATTCACACACATACACACAACTCCCGCCTTCCTTTTTTAAGGCATCTTGAGGACGCGGTTTCATTTGGCATAGTTAGAGCACCCCAAAACCAACCATTCCATTTTTTTAATTCTTCTTGGTCTAGTTTGGTGTTAATTCTCTCTACACCACAAATATTTGAAGTACTCTGTCAAATTAATTGGTTGTATGAGTGCATATTTATATTATTGACAATGTTTTCAGTACGCAATGATCTTGAGTTCGAGAGCATTTTTGTTTAGATAAATCCCAACGGACATAAGTTACTACTTAGTGAAATATACAGGATTCCAGATACCAACGAACAGATATCTATCCAGCGATATGATTAGATTCTTCAAAATCTGTCCTAATTCAGTGGTAACGTCATGATAGGCACAGATAAGAATTTTAATCATCTTGATATTGAAAGACATTCCAAATACTCGTGATCTACTTGATATCGTTATTTCTTCGGGATTTTTCTCAACGGTGACATAACCAACATGGAAAACTCACAATGCAAGTATATAAAATGTAAACATTATAAAGAACTTGTTTCAGGGATGATGTCTGATTATATTTCCTATCGTTTCCGATTATTTACCCTTGTCAGTCAAATTAGTTACACTAATACGCTACCAAAAGGGTTACATAAAAATACATTATATCCTTTAAACATTATATTTTGTTTAGGAATAAACTTATTGAAATAAAAAGAATATGTAAGCAAAATTATTACATGGAAAAATTCGCCAATGATTTAAAGAAAATTGTGAAAACTCATAATAAAAGTGCAATGTCAGATATATTTATGACAAACAACACTATGATTACAACACCAGTAACTATTGAATACAAGTTTTACGACTATTTTACCGAAATAGGAGATAAATATACATCAACTAACAGTAACTCTAACAGTAATTCTTTCTTTATGATGCCTACATTGAAATTTCAAGAATCATAACGTCCCTGATACAAAAGACAAGTTCTAGACATGACACCATATCCTCAAAACTTCTAACATATCTGACATCATCTATTTCTGTTCAAATCAACATTGTAATTAACAAATCCTTTCAGACTGTAACTGTCCATAGAAATATTGAAATTGTGAAAATTATACCGATTTAAAAAAGGAAAAGAGAAAACTGTAATGGGCAAGAATAGACCATTATCATTGCTTTCCTCAACTTATCAAATATTAAAGAAGGCACTCCATCAGAGATTATACGAATTCTGCAAAAATAAGCATATTATTTTTCAAGTTCAATATGGTTTCCGTCCCAAACATTCGACTACATATGCAATAGCCATATTTAGAGCACATGTTTCCAAGGTATAGGAAAACAAAATTACCTCAATGCTGGTGTTTGTAGATCTCACCAAGGCTTTTGATATTATAAATTATACAATCTTGCTGAAAAATCTTCATTTTATGGTATTTAAGAAGTAGCCTTACATTGGTTAAGGAACTACTTCACGGACAGAACACACATTGTATCGTACACAGACATAAACTCTATTCAACGTTACACCATATGCGGAGTCACACAGGGAATTGTACTAGGTCCACTTCTATTTATTATTTACACCAACGATTTACCGAATGCATTACTGTATTTAAAATGCATACCATTTGCTGAGGATGTCGCTGTATATCATACATCAAACGATCTACAAATGTTGAGTGAAAGCGTTGAGCATCATTTGATTTCTTTATCTGACTGGTTTTCTGTCAATAAACTATCCTTTGTACCTATGCACTGAAAATGAATTTTGTATTATTTGTACCTAAACCATGTCACTGTAAGTGACGAAATCATCCCACGTATAGATCATGCTAAATTTCTCTGTATGTATATTGACGAATTACCCGAATGATCACATTGATCATGTTAGGAAGAAAATATTTGTCTGTTGAAAACCTTAGTTTTGTTCACTCTTATTTGTCGTATGGACCAATGATCTGGAGCTCTTCTAATCAGTTTAGGGTATATAAATTGGACATGTTTCAGATAAGGGTCATCCGTCATTTGCAATGCTAAATACAATACACCCAGTGGGATAAGTGTTCATGTAGCAATTATGTACCGATTACTCCTAACTAAGAAAAACCTTTCCAAGGAATTTTCGGAATTTGTTGACTCTCTTTCTACCAACAGTGGCCATCTGTTGATCTTAGTTGATTTCACTATACAGTGTGATTGCCAGAGGAAGGCAGACACCAAAGAACCTTCTGACCTTAGATCTGCCAATCTCAGGCAACATGTGCAAGAAAGAACACACAGACATGCTCATGTCTTAGAATTTGCCATCTCCCGTGATGATGACAATTTGATCAACGCTGGGTCTGTTTCTTCAATGCCGTCTGATCATTTTCTTATTAACAGTGATGTATCTTTACAGTAACAATCTGTTTCAGTTAAAGCTATTTCATACAGAAAATATAAGATGAAATGACACTCAATCGTGTTTTCTCACATGATGAGATACATTTTCATGGTAAGATAGTTGGTACTGCTGGTGTTCAAGCTGACTCGGATAAAATAGCACAAATCACCAATATGCAGGCATCCAGGAAGGTCTTCAAGTTGAGACGTTTTCTGGGTATGGTAAGTCAGTTAATGAAATTTGTTCCAAAACTTACTGACAAAACTGAGCCTCTGTGTAAAATACTGGGACAAGAAACTGATTGACTATGGACTTTAATTTCGAAAGATAAAGAAGACACACGCCTCAAGACCAGTAATGGTTCTGTATAACAGTGCATTAGATGTGATAGTAACAGCTTACGTAAGCCCACGTGAACTAGTTGCAGTTTATGCATTCAGATCTATCACAACCACCATACTAAGCTATGCCCAAATGGAAGAGGAGGCATTAGGAATTACGTTATCATGTGAAATATTTCACGATTATCTCATTGGCAATCATTTATACAAGGAGACAGATCACAAATCACCTTTTCCAATGATAGGCCAAAAAGATTTCGTTGAGCTACCTGTGCATATTAAAAGGATACACATGCGTCTTCTGTGTTACCCGTATTCAATCATACATATACCAGTAAACGTTTTGTATACGTCTGATATACTCACACGTGCTCCTTATGCTGAACCTACTCAAAGTGATCACATATTTGTGAGTGAGACTACAATATATTATATGTATCTATGATGACTAAAAATCTCCCGGCTACATATAAACGTCTAACAGAAATTCGTACGCATCAAAGTGAAGACAAAGCGTGTTGTTTGCTGTCCAATTATGTTGAAGAAGGATTACTTATAACTGGTATGCTTTAACATTGTTGGGCATATAAATATTTGATGGCTATTCTGGAGGTATTTATAATTTATTCAGCACGTATCCTTATCCCATCTGCTATACGTCTGGACATACATGTCAAGATCCATCAGGGTCACCAAAGATTCAGTAAATATATGGAAAGGACACAATAATCTGTATGGTGGTCTGGCCTGATTAAACAACTTGGTAATCTGATAAATAACTGTCTCGTATGTTGTCAAAATCAAAAACAATCCGTGGAACCTCTTATGCAAAGTGATCTACCAGAGCATACAAGGCAAAGAATTGTTACAGATTTGTTTGAATACAAGCAGAATAAATATCTTCTCCTTGTCGATCTACATTCACGCTATTTCGAGCTAGCACAGCTGGACAGTACCATTTCATCAGATGTTATAAAACAAATGAAGTTGATATTTGCCGGGCATGGAATTCCTGTATCCGCATACTCAGATAATGGACCTCAATATTCAGCAAATGAGTTTGCTGCATTTGCCAGAAATTATGGTTTCAATTATATTACAAGCAGTCCTGGTGACTCTTCTGGTAATAGCGGGGCAGAACGTGCAGTAGGAACGATCAAAGATCTTTTAAAGGGGTGTGATGATCCCTATCTAATTGCATTATCGTGCTACACCACTAGCAAATGAATTCAGTCCTGCTAAACTGTTGATGTATGTTTCGTCGACGGCTTAGGACCCTTCCGTGCAATATCCAGGCTAAAACACCAGATCCATCATTATTGGGTGAATGTGAAAAATCTGAATTTGGCGATCGAAAAACTCAATTTTGATCGCCAACATGATGTTAGATCGCTACCATTGTTAAATACAGGAGATGAAGGATGGCTTCCTTATCGCAATAAACAGGGTATATTGCTGATTCAGTTCACCGTCGATCATATACTGTGAGAACACCGACGGGTATGTTTCGGGGAAATAGAAGTGTTCCATATGAAAATGTCAATCCAGAGGTAGAAATATCTACTTGTACCATCGGGCCCGAAACATCACAAATAGCATTACTACCACCGACGATGCTGCCTAAGACAGATTCACTACATCAATTGGATGTGAACATACCTGGTCATCTTCCAGGTACTAGAAGTTGTCACTCATTGAACATCCCAAAGAGATTCACAAAATGATTTGTTAGTTATACATCGTGTGTCACCTGTGAACTTTTACGTATCATTTTGTGAAAGATCCTCATTTGATCGTCAACTATGAATAGTAAATGTAGTTAACTGAATGTGAATTAAATGCAACAACATTGTTTATTTCTTTAATCAAAAATTCAAATTAATGATCATAATGAGCTTGTTACACACAACATAGATACTTGGAAATATATATAATTGTAAATTATCTTGCATCATGTTACTATTTCTTTTGATATCGATTTTACCCATTTGAAATTGATTATTAGAAGTAAGTGGTGTGTTGTTGTAACATAGTTAAAAGGGGAGATGCATAAGTATCATTGGTATTGATATTAAAAGTTTCTATACGGTATTTTGAATATGTACAGTTAAAAGTGATCGTTACTGTTTCCGAAATAAAGCATGCATGATTCTCAGCCTGGAACTATTATGTTGTCTCTACTATCAGTGAAGATGCACGCATAACTTTGATAGAAAACGATTACAGTGACCATGTCTGTGTGTTCTTTCTTGGACATGCTGCCTGAGATTGGCAGATCTAAGAATGTCAGCCAGTTGTTTGGTGTCTGCATTCCTCTGGCAATCCTAATGCATATTGAAATAACCTAAGATCAACAGATGACAACTGTTGGTAGCGACAGACACAACACATTGAAAAAAATATTATTTTTCAGAAGACAACACACTTAATCTCCACTGACAACCTGTTCCACAAAATAGGGGCTACTACTCTAAATGCATAATTGTCATATGACCTAAGCTGAGAGACATGTATCGATAGTAGCACTAATATGTTTTTCTATAGGAGACGAATTCACACAGATATTCAGGTCCACCACCACCGAAAGATTTATGCGGGTTTCTAATAGATACACTTTCTCACAGGCAACCAATTTAGGCTTTTAATAGGCGAATTGCAGCTTTCTGCTATACGAGCTCCGACATGTTGTATTTCGATGAAGGCGATTGATGCAATTATCAGATAAGTCGTGAAGTAGGGAGTTACAATAATAATAATAATGAAAAAAATAATAATAATAATAATAATAGTAATAATGTATATTTAATAATATCCAAATAATATGTCTATAAAAACCCTATAAGATATGTTTAAAAGATAATTATTATTTATCTGTGAAAGCGACCTTAAATAGGTGTGTTTTTAAAAGAAACAAAATTTTCCAAGAGACGACGCATTTCTAATATTGCTGCCAACCTATTGCACAAAGTGGGGGTTGCAACACTAAACGCGCCATCATCCTATGACTTGAGCCGAGACACTGGCACCTGCAACAGTATCTAACTGGATGACCCGAGTTTTCGGGATGACTTTCTAATGGACACCAGTTCACAAAGGTATTCTGGCGCGATATCATTAATAGATTTATAAGTTATTGATAAAATATTGAAATGGATACCCTGGCTAACATGTAGCCAATGTAGTTTGTTGAAAAATTGGGAGATATATCACTATGGGACATGCACTATTCTGAATTCCCTGAAGGCGATTGATGTTTTTATCAGATATGCCATATAACAGGAAGTTACAATAGTCTATACGAGACTTAACAAAGGCCTTGACTACAGTTACAAGTGCTTCTTTTGTCAATAATGTTTTTTAACAGTGGATGTTCTTAAGATGGTAGTAGGCAGCTCGGCATACTGATGTGACGTGTTCATACATGTTAATACAAAGGTAAAAAATAACCGTAGATTATTTTACTGACTCAATAGGGCTAATAGAACATGCACCCATCTGTAATGCTGTTATCTTTAGGGCTTTAATACAATGTGGTGATACCAAATATATAATATTTGTTTTATTATCATTTAGTTTTAGACGATTTTGAGCCATTCACTGCCGAATATCAGTAATAGAATGTTCTACATTCTTCAAGAAAGAGGAGAAATTTAACTCATTGTCAGGATCAAGTGATATATACAATTGTGTGTCATCAAGATACAAGTGATATATACAATTGTGTGTCATCAAGATACAAGTGATATAGCAGATAACAAAAACAAAACGTCAGATAAAATACTATGAACAGACACTCTCTGGGGGCCTTTTTCTAACAAAGATCGAAACCATTCAAGTACTTTACCTGACCGACAAACATGTCTTTTACCCTAGAGAAAAGTACATTATGGTCGAGCGTATCAAAACGGTAGACAGATCCAGAAGAACAAGTATTACTAACTTATCTTGATCAATTGAAATCATAATATTATTTTCATCCGAAACAAGGTTTCAGTGTTGTGACCACTTATATAGGGAGACGGTAGTGCTTCATTAAGGTTATTATTGATTAAATATTTGTTTAGGTGGAAAGCAACTGCCCTTTCTATAACGTTAGACAAAAATGTAAGATTTGAAACAGGTATGTAATTGTTTAGAATATTATAGTCCATACTGTTTTTTATTAATGGTTTTACTAGGTATCTTTAATGGATTTTTGGAAACCACCCAGAGGTAATGCTTTGATTTTTTAAATTATAATATTCTGATTTAGCAGAGACAAGAGTATTTTTAACTAGACTTTTACTGACCTTTAAAATTTCATAATGAACACACAAACTTTTCCTGATCCACAGCCGCTCACAATACCTTCTGTATCTCTTTGCAGCTTGTATGTTCTTATTGTACCATGGAAGTATTGGTCTTCTTGGCATTTTCTTTGTCCTTAGAGGTGCTTGCTTATCTACAGTGTCTCTCATTGTTTTATCATAGAGATCCACCAGACGAAAGATCCGCAGATAGCAGGAAAAGCCTTCCTTCTCAATCGACTTATATTTCCATATGAAATAACTTTAGCTGGAGCAGATTATTTCTGTAAAGATACATTAATGCTAATAAGGTAATGATCAGAAAGCATGGAAGACACAGACACACCCTCAATCAAATTGTCTTCATCAATGGAGATATCAAGATCTCAGATTTGACCATGCCTGTGTGTTATTTCTGGAGATTGGCAGATCTAAGAATGTCAGCCAGATGTTTGGTATCTGCATTCCTCTGGCAATCCCAATTTATATTGAAATCACCTAAGATCAACAGACGGCTACTGTTGGTAGCGAGCGTCAACAAATTCCGAAACTTCTTTGAAGAAACCTACTGGTTTTAGCCCCTCTTATCCCAAATCGTTGCCAAACCTCTATTGCCACATTATGATGACTTCAGAACGGGATGATCTACTTTCTATGTCTTCTCATTTATTTCCATCGACATGGTAACTACACAAGTGAGTCGTTCATATAAAGCTGAATGCACATGACCGAAATGAAATAAGATTACTGAATCCACCCATTTGGACTTCTATCGATCTGTTCGTAACAAAATCTTTCTAAGTGGAATTAAGAAGTATAGTTAACAGTCACACCCCTTATAGTATATTATATATACCTATTCCAGGTTTGCCAATAAGCTATTAAACTCAAAATTCGAGACATTGAAACGAGAAGAAATTTCCTATTAAATGAATTATTTTGTCAAGGAAAACTACTTTATTTCAGAAGCCGTCGAACTCTTAACCGATCACGGAAAAAGAAACGTGTTTGTTTTTGAAACTGTTGAAGGATAAATGTTGCTTAGAATTAGGAAATAGTTAGGTATCATGTCTACCTTGCAAGCGAGAACTCTTCCAGGTTGGTACCATTATGTATGATACACTGTTCCTATTGTACTCAGCTTATACCCATTCTTGTGGGATATTCTGTGGATTCAGTTGCCAAATCATAGTAAAGTTGCAGCACATAAAGATATATGTTTGTAATGTTCTTAAAACCCTATTTTTAATATATAAACCAGAGTAAAAGTGAAGCGTAGAATGATTTGAATGTGACTATAAAGGGATGCTAATTAGATATAATGGAACTCTGCGTAAACTGACATATCTTTCAAAAGTATCCAATTATTGAGATCATCAGGGAATCTCTGATAATAATAGGGTAGTCTTTATATAGTTAAATTAAATTTCTAACTGATACACACCTACAAACGCATACAAACACACTCCCTCAAATACACACACACACACAAACAATTGTTTGCTTTGGTGCCCAAAAATAAGTTAACTAGCCGCGTCGGTTAAGCTTAATTATATAATATCAACATTTCAAATAATGAGATTTATTGTTTACTAAAAGTGTTCATTTACCTGCCATAGAAACAAAAGTTGTTAATATATTATTTACGGTAATAACATAGCAACAGTAGCAACATAATATTCCCCATTTAACAGGACACCAGTGGTACTAATAACAAGACATAGCCTTTCTTACCCTTCTTCCAGAAAACGATATCGTTACGAATATTATTCTATTAACAGCATATCAGCATAATAAGATATTAGATATAACTATTCCTTGGTTTGGCAGAAATAATTTATTAAGTTGTATATACGTAACGCTAGTGATCGTCGTAGGATGTGGTGTGTGGGATGTGGGGGGGGGGGGAGGGCCGCACAGGGTGGGCACTTTGTAGAGACGGGTCAATACTATAAATGTTATTACTTGCTTGTCATTTTCAGGTACTTTTTTTTGGAAATAGCTGTTTTCCCAAATGGCTGAATTTAGAAATTGGCGCTATTTGTAGTCGAGCTCCCCCCCCCTGGTAAAATTTTCTATTCGTGTGTTTGCTGCAGTCAAAACTGTGTTACGTTAAGTAAGAGGTCGACTAATTAGGTTATTACACAAGGAGGTCAAAACTGTGTTACGTTAAGTAAGAGGTCGACCAATTAGGTTATTGCACAAGGAGGTCAAAACTGTGTTACGTTAAGTAAGAGGTCGACCAATTAGGTTATTACACAAGGAGGTCAAAACTGTGTTACGTTAAGTAAGAGGTCGACCAATTAGGTTATTACAAAAGGAGGTCAAAACTGTGTTACGTTAAGTAAGAGGTCGACTAATTAGGTTATTACACAAGGAGGTCAAAACTGTGTTACGTTAAGTAAGAGGTCGACCAATTAGGTTATTACACAAGGAGGTCAAAACTGTGTTACGTTAAGTAAGAGGTCGACCAATTAGGTTATTACAAAAGGAGGTCAAAACTGTGTTACGTTAAGTAAGAGGTCGACTAATTAGGTTATTACACAAGGAGGTCAAAACTGTGTTACGTTAAGTAAGAGGTCGACTAATTAGGTTATTACACAAGGAGGTCAAAACTGTGTTACGTTAAGTAAGAGGTCGACCAATTAGGTTATTACACAAGGAGGTCAAAACTGTGTTACGTTAAGTAAGAGGTCGACCAATTAGGTTATTACACAAGGAGGTCAAAACTGTGTTACGTTAAGTAAGAGGTCGACCAATTAGGTTATTACAAAAGGAGGTCAAAACTGTGTTACGTTAAGTAAGAGGTCGACCAATTAGGTTATTACAAAAGGAGGTCAAAACTGTGTTACGTTAAGTAAGAGGTCGACCAATTAGGTTATTACAAAAGGAGGTCAAAACTGTGTTACGTTAAGTAAGAGGTCGACTAATTAGGTTATTACACAAGGAGGTCAAAACTGTGTTACGTTAAGTAAGAGGTCGACTAATTAGGTTATTACACAAGGAGGTCAAAACTGTGTTACGTTAAGTAAGAGGTCGACCAATTAGGTTATTACACAAGGAGGTCAAAACTGTGTTACGTTAAGTAAGAGGTCGACCAATTAGGTTATTACACAAGGAGGTCAAAACTGTGTTACGTTAAGTAAGAGGTCGACCAATTAGGTTATTACAAAAGGAGGTCAAAACTGTGTTACGTTAAGTAAGAGGTCGACCAATTAGGTTATTACAAAAGGAGGTCAAAACTGTGTTACGTTAAGTAAGAGGTCGACCAATTAGGTTATTACAAAAGGAGGTCAAAACTGTGTTACGTTAAGTAAGAGGTCGACCAATTAGGTTATTACAAAAGGAGGTCAAAACTGTGTTACGTTAAGTAAGAGGTCGACCAATTAGGTTATTACAAAAGGAGGTCAAAATCCACGATACCAAACTGATTAAAGCATTTCTATAAAATAAATTAATAAAACGTAAATTATGAAGTTCCATTTTTATTAGTTACGTTTTTTACTTATCAAAGTTTATTTTTATTACAACTAGTTTAGGCTATGATCGATCTTATAGATAAATGGTATATTTCATGTTATTGATATACACTGTGAAGAACAAAGGGCCGAAACAGGGCCCTTTATTGTAATAATTAACCGCGAACCATTCCTAATGGTATCATTCCGCTACCAAGATAACCACACCAATAACAATGGGTAGAAATCTCCTTACGTCTGATGTGGGAACAACCATTACATATTATTAACTGCATCTGTTCTATATCTCATCAGGATCCGAACGTATAGACAGCTGTGAATGGGTTCTTGCAAAAAATGCAGCACGACTACCATGGCGTGGATAATAGAGGCTCGATATTCTACTGGCTCGATTGTACAGTGACGTCATTTGTGGTTATGATACCTGGTTTGGTACATGTCTTGGTTCGGGAAGGTCAACAATGATCTTTTATGAGCTTCTAGAAAGCTACTTTGTCCGGAACAATTGCAAATTATATTACAAGTGTATTATTATCATTATGGAAATACTGCATACGAATCAAGCCCGGATGTAGTACAACAGGTGTATTGATAAAGGTGTTGAATTATCTTTAAAGAAAGCCGCATTTCAAAGTTTACCATTTATAACCTGGTTCAGGGTTAGTTACGACATTATTTCATTTTCTCCCTTTCTCTTCCGATTAAAGATTCCATCTTATCTGTTCATTATCGTGTGTCTTAGTAGATGTTTGGTACATTCATTCGCATAGTTATATTAAATAATTAAACTCTGAAAGATATACGACCTAAATCCATTATTTCGCATACATGTACACTCATATTAACGTAAAAATAATAATGGCGATTGCAAATTAGGTATGTAAGATCGACGTTAATAAATCATTCTAAGACATACTGACACTGTTTTATATTATACTGCTTATCGTCATATTGTTGATCACCATATTGCCTATCATGAAATTGCTTATCATCACTAATATGCAAGTTTTACTTTACCCGAAATATGTCTTATCTATGAACTTTGCTCGTATTACGATTAAGTCTGAATATTTTCGATTCTGTTTCTCTCTGATCATCAGAAACAACAAAGCTACTGTGGATACTACGATTTATGGATCTATACCTAATTTAGTATGATGATATTAGTATAAAAAGCTAATCTGACAACTAACACCGCAAATACAGCAATGTATTTATAACAAATGATAAAGAAATACTACGCAATATTGCAACAAGACTGAAAAATTATCATAAATAACTATATTGGTCTGCCAATGGAACATACCCGAAGTTGATGATTAAACCTTCTAGTATCAATCCAGGGTATTGAATTAACAACCACCAAGATACTATACTACCGCATATTGTTATTTAATATATACATTTAAATAGGATATTGCATATTCGTAAATCTTATTTTTGGGCTTCGGAGTAAATTATTACTTTGGGAGAAAGAATTGAGTTATTGGACGCACGCACGCACAATAAAAAAGACATACACACAGACACATACACACACGCGCCGCCACGCATCTCTCTCTCATACTCACTCTCTTTCTCTCTCTATCTAACACACACACCCGCTCGCGCACACACATACATGTACGCGCATGCATATATGCCTGCATGCACATACTGAAGTGCGTGCGCGTGCACAAACGCTTAGTCAGAGATAGAAAGAGAGGCAGAAATAAAGAAAGAACGAGAGAAAATATGGAATGAATATAACAACGAAACCCATAATAATAAAAATACTGAACACATATCTTAATACAATGGATGACCTTGACTATAGAGCCAGACCATTTGTTGTAATGAGCATCAGAACTAACTACAGTATCATTTATCCCCCCCCCCCGCAGAGCTCTGTGCTGCTCTCTGTCTGTACTGATATTATAAACATGCTCTTCTTCAAATGGAACGCGACGTGAAGTCTGGGTATGACAACTTTACAGCGAGTTCTCAAGGTGACACACGCATCCTAGATCACAAAAGGTTGGCTGAGAATTCGAAAATTATCAAAAGTGAGATCATTTTACTTAACCACGACAAAGGTTAATGAATGAGCTTAATCAAAGAGCAAAAGGCGAGAAAAGTCCTTAAAAGGCGGTCTTGAATTATCACTCTACACGTAAAGGAGAAAGAAATGAACGGAGATCGTAACAAGAGAATATTTTATTGTTCCCCCCCCCCAACTCAGTGCTGTGAGCTAGTAATGTATAGTATTTGCTGGTGAATAACGATGTTTTTGTAAGAGGTTAGTGAATGAATTTGAAACGATAAAATACTGGACGAAGTTCAAAAGATGACTCACTGACGGTGAGCTTAGAGTCATATTGCGATATTAATTATTCACTCGGCTCTCCCATAGAACCACTATTATCTACAGAGCAGCACTCACATATTACACGCATAACCCGACCCCCCTCAAACCCAACTGCACGTCCTCACTGTGTGCAGCGATATTGTTTTGTCTGGCCTTGAATGACCCCTATGGCATACGTAATGAATGCTCGGGCCATTATCTTTAACGTCAGCTCTTTAACGTCAGCTCGTCGTGTTGGACAGTCTATACGACATGAACCGTTGTGGCACAGTAGAAATGTAATAAATTCTCGTTTCAGATCCACAAACAGGATAGCTGAAGGTTGTTTCATCTTTGACTTCGCTTCATTACCTTTGGGGGTCGCTCGGCCCATTTAGCCTAGCATGTGCACAAAAGTGGCCGTAACACATCAATTATCATCATCATCATCACAAACAGGATAGTGAATTTCAAAATGTGTCTTCCAAATTCAGCCCTAAGTCAGTACCTAATTAAACTGTAATGGATTTCTGTGGATTATGCGCTATTAAATTTCAGTTTAAAACAATGCAGCCCGCGAGTATCTGACATTGAATCATTAAATAGGGATGTCATTATTAGAAGGGCACGATCCTAATAATAATAATAATTTATTATTATATTCTTATAAATAGCCTAATTATATAATGTATTCGGCTTAAACACTGTCTAATCAAAATTAAAATGACAAACCCTGTAATTGAAACAAAACAAACTACCAAGAAAAGTACAAAGAAAAGAAACACTTCGACTGTGAAGAATAATTAAAGACGCCTTTTGAATCAAACGAACCTTTAGGTTAATCTAAACAGTGTCTCCTTGGTTACAACTACTCATAAATTAAGGTAGTTTATTTCAATGTTAGGATACCAAACCGATTGAAATTGAAATTATTTGGGATATTACAGTACGTCTTGGACTACAAATTAACTGCAACAACAAAATATACATCTGCACATTGTCAAAGTGCTTGGTAAGATACAGCAATAATTTAACACTGCGATGATCTCACTTTGCTGCATGACGACCCAAGATGTGTCCCAAATAGAAAGACTGCTGCGTTCGTATCTCTTTGCTTAGGCAGTTCTTCTATGCGTGTCCCTTTCAAGGGATGGTCGTAATGGGTCGATTCTGTTGTATAAATTACGCACCTGTCTACGTCGCTGACCTGCATTAATAACTGGAGATAATTGGTTGTTGTCATCATGTATATTCTGATATCATAAATGACTGTCATCCGTCATCGTTGTCTACGACCTTCATAAATAGGAAATTTGTCGTTTGATAAACAACAACAATATCGGCTGTTGAAAAAGCCTTAAAACAAAAAACGTCGCAAAATACAGTTGGTACTGGATGTTCAAAGGTAGGACTAACGACCGCGGCATGAGACCAACGACTCAAACAACAACGACAACGACATATCACACAAGATTCAAATTATTGAATTTGATGACCTACATAATGATCTTTCTTTATATATTATTTCCTCAACAGCCTGTAAGAAACACGCACATCAGCACGCGCACATGCACACCTGAATAGATGATGAGATATATTTATTGCGCACACACACACACACACACACACACACACACACACACACACACACACACACACACACAGTACAGACGTATACACAAACACACACACAAACACACACACAAGTATGTTTATTCATCAAAGATACATAAGGCCCTGTGCACTCCAGCCTTAACTAGGTTGTTGCACACATAATTTGCACGTTGTGCTTCTGCGGTGTAACACTATTTGGATCAGTTTTTTAATGTACCAGAAAAAAGTGGTAGACATCAATTCAATAAATTTGTACACACTTGGATGTGCTTGATAATAACGTGGACAATATAATTTTCTGATACGATCACGGAGAGAACATCCAGTATAAAGTGATACTTGTCATCTATTTGTTTTGCGATTTATAAATTTCCTCTCCTCATACGGGATAAGAGATGACCTGTTGTCACCTTCACACCTCAATACTTAATCGGTAATTGGATAATGATATTACATTCTTACGTATTGACATTTTATCAAGGTACAACGAATAATTAGAAATATAATTGATGCAAACGTTATATATATATATATATATATATATATATATATATATATATATATATATATATATATATATATATTTATATACAGTATATACTGATTATTATATAAACAGCACAATAATAAATTAAAAAAGTGCATTGTCACACCATATATAACTGAATAAACTTATTAATTATTCTAATGATTAATCTTGTGTGGCAAGCTTATTTGATCAAGACGTATGTTATCAATAACACACACACACACACACACACACACACACAAACCCGCGCGCGCCCACACACACACATACACACACACATACACATTTGCGCTGTACACGACGGGACGAGAACGACACAAACACAAGGTTTAAATGACTCCATTATCGTTTCATTACTTCGTTGCTGAACATCTATACGCATACGGACATTATGCATACAAAGACATACCAATGGTCAGCTCGCTCAGGCCTGTAATTACTCGTAGTACAGTCGCTAGCTGAATCATAGCCGCGAGCTTACACTTTGTACCAATTCTTTGACTTTTGCGGCACCCAAGAAGAATATCAATATCTGATAAATATAAACTATCGGCAGTGCCTTGAACATGAATATTTATTATTGAAATGTCCGGGAGAATAGTCATGGTGTTCGTGTAGCATATTGCTGAATAGTTTTCCATCTTCACTGAGCGAAATCAACCGAACAAACGAGGTAAGAATTTTAATTCTTTCTGTTTAAACGCTAAATTCATCACCGTTCTTCAAATTCGAAGAAAACTAAATCGGGATGAAATTAATAGGGTTGCGAAAGTCCTGACGCAATATTTATTATCATGGCATCGAGGAATCTATCTGAAGAAAAGAAAAAACAACAGTATGCCTTGCTAAGAAAAACAAAATATTTCTTAGCAAGAAAATTAATACGATGCAGACTTTGCAAACAATGAGCAAGCAAATTCATGCGGACGCAAGCGTTGAAGTCTCTACTCATGCGTGCAGTTTTGTTACAATATTCGCTGTTATTTCGCCTATTTTACAATGCGCTACAGTTAGCCCCATGTGGCTACGGTCGGCTCGTCATCATCTCCTCAGCAGGAACACTGTCAAACGCTTTTATGATATTCACGTAATTGCCCGGACTCTGTTTGTTATGGTATTCAATAGGTAAATAATTACCAACAACACAGCTTCAGTTTTCCTGTCGTTACGGGCTGGCTGACAATGCTAAGTATGTCTATTTTTCGCCGAGCGCCCATTATCGACATGAAAACGTAGAAACAAGCCTTTAAATGTGGGACATTAAAATCAGGTGAATAGAGCGCGAGCTGAACAGGAAAACTAAAATACGACCAGTCGGCGGAAAATGGAAACGAAGGATGGGTAAAAAATATAATACATCCCAAATGAAATCAGTTCTAGGAATGTTTGCGTTCGGTTTTTCTAAGTTTTGGTATTTACTAGTCAAAAGCTAATTGTTTTCTGCCATATTCATTGCATACTGAAGTAAAGCATTTTCAGACTATGGAGAAATGCGTATCCATATTTGATGGAACAAGGTAAGTAACACATGTTCATTTTGACAATTCTTTTCCAAGTTAAAGATGCGATGGCGTTCTCGCGATTGTTATATAATAAGTTACTCCGTATCATAAAACATAGATTGATTGAGAGGAGGATGCTAATTTAGACATTTAACAGTAAATACGACGAGGAACAGTTGTTTAAGCATGTTTTTTTCCCCGAGGACGCACTGTACATTCTGACTCAACAAGGGCTCCTTCGTGGCCTAACTGGTAGCGAAGTTGGGCACGGATCTATAGCACCTGGGTTCAAACCCCGGCCGGCCTATGTCAAAAGGGTGTTTTATCTTTCACTCGGCCCAATGAGCCTATCTTGTGCACAAAGTGGCCACAAACTAGTAATATAACATTCTGACTCAGATGCTTTAACTAAAATATTCACTATTAAAGATCAGTTTAACAACAATATAATATGTATCAGCAGTAGAAGTAGCAGTAACGAAATCATAAGAGACCTAGATGTGCCGAAGAACTGTCAGTTTTATTACTAATTAAAATATTTTAAAATGTTATTAGCTTCCTCATACGCCAAGAAAACCTGTCAATAATACACTAAGCATAGTAAATTAAATAAACTGCTGTCTTACTAGTTTCTAGTGGCATCTGTTCTTTTGTTGATGTTTAAAGTTTTTAATGTACAATCATGTTTTGTGCTCATAAACAAGTCATTGATGGGCTATTTGTCGGAATCGCTGTATTTTTGGCGTGACTTTAACAAGTTAGCCACAATTAAGCATGATGTGAGTGCTAGGAAAAGTGAAAAAGTAGTTGATGTACCGCCATTTAACAATTAAATTTAACACTGTAAAATGTCAGATTGTAATCATTTTAATAGTAAATGACACAGAAAATAGAGTTAACTGTATATATGCAAGCACAAACTCATTGTCAACAATGATGCGACTGCTGTCTCATGAATCACTATGTTCCAACACTTGGTCGACTGATGATCTTAAAATGCTGATAGGATATTTATATGTATATTATGATCATTATGCTTGTCAAGATCCGAATAAGGATCCTTGTTTGAGAAACAAAAAGGAAGCCACACAACGAACGAAGATGGTTTTATAAGAGATGTCTTTTGACAGCTGTCAGAATAGTACCATCAGGACCAATTCGGCTTCTTAACAGGTATGGCATGTCCGTATCAAGTGGTGCTATCAGATTGGGGGGAAAAACACGCAGTAACGCTATATTGATGATTATCAATATGTGAAATCAATACTGTAACACCACCTGTAAGGGCTCTGTAGAGATCATCATCATCATCATCGTCGGAAATCACGTTTCTTTCTGTCCACGAAAAGGAGAGTCGGGAACACTCGGCTGACCATCTTTGTCCTTTGCGTAGGACATATTATAAACACCACAAAAGGCATATAATAAATGTGGAACGGCAATTATTTACTCCGATCGAACTTGTAATTATTTATATTTTTCCGAGGTCATCTTTTCTAACAGAGACAAATGATCATTAGATGCTAATTAGCTAATATAACATACTGGTGCCAGCAGAATGGAAGCCATTTACAATCGCCCAGACAAAGCGGCAGCAAGAGTTGACTATATGAGCTGTTGAATTTTTGGGTGCAGTTTAGAAGCCGTATAGTATTTGGTTAATAATTTTACTTGTTTGGCGTGCACACGTTATGGTTAATTGCGTAGAACACTAAGGGCTATATATTGCGGTGTTTTGTATACCTGTGACCTAAATAAATGACATTCATCTACTTTGAATATTAACTTAAGCAGAAAGCATCTACTAATTAGAAGAAACAAAATGACATACAAATGCCATACATCTACGCCTATCTGACTAATTATCATTGGCAGTGTTGTCTATTGTCATACAGTTACGACGGCATCGTGTCTAATACTTACAGTATATACTCTCGGGGGCGGAGTAATTTAAAGACTGGATGCAATGCATCATTGTGCCTTAAGCCATGGCTAGTACTCATAGAAAAGTAGCTAAGCTTTCTCTAAAAGTTTACCAAAAACCCATACATACAATAGCTTGCTAATAAACTTGTTATATTGATGACCAGTCATTATTTTCATTTTGATTCCAGATACTTATTCATGGTTCAAAGACAATAGCCCAGCTGAGATTTCCTGGCCGAAGACGCGTGCTCGGCGTGATAGCTCCCGGTTCCTGTTATCCAGACACGGGGGCGTCAGTCGCTGTATGGAATGCGCGCATGCGTGCCCGCGCGTGCGTGACCTGGTCTGCTCGTTCAGTGAGCGTGTCTTGCGGCGGTAATGATCATTCAGGTGTCGCTGTGTTCAGGTCGTAGATCAAACAAATGTTCAATCGGCGTGGTAAGAGACCGGAAATGCTCAAAGTGCATGCGCATAATGCTCTCGGATACCCGCGTCCTTCCGATCGTTTTCCAGAAGCGAGAAACCCGGATCGGATCTTAGGATATCTAAATCGATACAATGTAGGAAAATACGCCTTAGTGTTTCTTGTTCTTCTGGCAGCTTTGCCTCGAGGGTCATTAGCTGCGGGATCCAGAGTTCCTCTAGCAGGTGAGTACATTTATGTTAATTTGCGATGAACGATGTCTTAAACTGGCCTTTCTAAAAATGAGGAATTCGTGGAGTTTCAACCAGAGATTACGTGTCTACTGTGTGGAGTACTTCCCTCGAATTGAGTCCAGTTATCCGTATATATGAGATGCTTCCAAGCAAGTTGGCCTGCATCTTTATGTCCAATGTGTGACCAACGTCCAGCCTAACAAAAAAAGTCCATTCACCTGGTTACTGGACAAGCATTCTATATACGAAGTCATAATCATATCATGATTAGTTATAATTTATTGTGTCTAGCCATCATCTTTAATTATATTATACTATGTGGTTGATTTTTTTTAAAATTAAGCATTCATCGTTTAATGATATTTTATAGAATTAGTTCGGAAAGGTTATTTTAATGCAGGCTTAAATTAAACATGGTTTTTGTTGGTGAAGTTCGTTCGAATGTAGGTGTACGAAGGTAGCAACACGTGTACGAGTGTAGCCACATGTGTACAAATGTAGCCACATGTGTACGAGTGTAGCCACATGTGTACGAATTTAGTCACATGTGTACGAATGTAGCCAGATTTGTACGAGTGTAGCCACATTTGTACGAGTCTAGCCACATGCGCACGATTGTAGCGACATGTGTACAAGTGTAGCCACATGTGTACGAATACATTAGCATTAATAATACTGGTGCAGTTTTTCATACTAAGTTATAAATACATTAATGTGCCGTATTTATAAATTGCAAGATGAAAAAAACCTCTCTTGATGTCATACTCTAATTTTAGAATATCCCGACTATCACGTGGCTGGTGGAACATTGCAGACTACTATCCGGAACGAGGCGTTGTGTAAAGCACAATGCGGACAGACGGGGTGGTGTGTCGGGGTGGATTTCGACTTCAGCACGTTAACGTGCTGGTTCCACAGCACGAAGACCGTGTGTAACAGTCTGCTGGTCCTAGCTGGGACGAATCACTATAAATATGTGGATTGCCGTAAGCCAACTGTTTACCTATTACTGATCACGTGGTTATATTTGGTAAACAATGATAACTTCCGGCTAAATAAGTTCCAGTTCTGGCTCAAGTTTAGTATGAGTTGACGCACAGAACAGGCATGTGACAAAGTAAATATGACTTCAAAATACATTGGCTATTTGGACGAAATCGGACATTTGAGATAATTACAATTAGCTGAATATTAAGTTGTAATCCGCATGGATTGCTCAAGGCGATCTTTGTAAGGAAAAGTAGTATACTTATCACTGAACAAGGTTTAAGTACAATGTCTAAGTATATCAGTCTAAGTATATTCCGTGGTAAATCATGGTATCGGTAAAGGATAAAATGTGCACTAACTGTCATCACAATATCCCAAAGTTACTGTAAACACTTCACAAGAAGAAAAAATAGACCTCAGCAATAATGGTACAGACAGATACGAGAACAGATAAATAAAAAAATATCAACCTTATTGATGAAATACTGTTTCCTATACTCTTTAGTATCACCAGTTAGACAGAAACTGAACAGAGTTGCTTTAGCCGCACTTAAGGACGTTGCAGGTAGGTTAATTACAAATGAAATACGTTTCTTGATATTAATTAGCCGATACAAGAAAGCGAATGCAAATATAATATCATATCTCTAAAGGCAACCAGATACCGCACAATCTGACATCAAATACAATATTCAAACAAAGACATACACTTGGCGTTATCTGCTAGAACCCCATTTTGTTATTCGCGTTCCCATTCCAAAATTGCACACCTACATCAGAGACCTCAATGTTTTCCTGCAGCACAATATCGAAATGCGCACAGTATCGGTGGCAGGCGCGTTTCCGGTCTGTTCACGTGGTACGACTGTGTTCTGGCCTGTAGAGGTCGCTGTACGTCTGTAGATTTTGACAGCAAGGCGCATTCCTGCAGGCATCATTTCGGTCTACGCGCCTGTGGTGCTCCTATTGTCAGGCGTCGGGGCAGCTACCACTTCCGCATGGCTCGGTGTGATAAGCCATTGAATGATCGAGGAAAATGTATGTAAATCTGATAGAATATGTAAAGATTTAAATAATGTATAGCTAGCTAAATTAAAAATCGATAACTCGTCGATAAAAATTCGATAACTCGTCGAATTATTTGTCAAAACATGAATCAACACAAGAATTTCGATACAAAATAAACGCACTGTGCAGGTAGCCCGAACACCGCTTACAAATGGGCTACCAGGTCAAACCCTTAGCGGCTAGTTTACCTCCTATCAGGTAAAATCTACACGAATCTTGCTGAACAAAGATACGGTACGGGGTGCTAACAGATGTGCAGGTGCAAAATTAAACCAGCAGAAAGATTAGTAATTTTTCACTTTGAATGAATCAATAATTCCGCTAAAACATTGGAAATGCTTTTTATTTCGTCCGCCATTTTCAGTGAGATGGCTTGAGTTGCTCGACGGAATTATTAATTTGCATCTTTAATTATTTTGTGTACAGGTAGGATGAGACAAAATATATTTCAATCAGTCCTGTCGGTATTTAGTACGAAGAGGCTTAATTAAAGTAGCCGCCTTACAGCCAGCTAATGTTCGTCCTTATTGTAAACAAATAACACGTGTCGAGCCACGTGACCAGTTATTGAAATGGATTGAATCTTAGCATTTCAGACACTTATTCATGCTATTTTACTTCAACTACGATGGTTGTAATTATGTAGGTGTATGCGATATTTTGTTAGGAAAAGAACAGGTCTCCATAATATATATATATTATATATAACATGTGTTCTTGCTATGCTAGCCAGAACATGCTTTAATTTTATTTTCAGTGTAAAGCGACTTAAAGATACTCAAGTTGAATAAGGCGCTATGTAAATTTTATTATTATTATAAAATACGACCCCCTCCCCTATTAAATTGTCTCCAACCATATCATAGACTGAAATCTAACTTAGTCTATTACATTTTAATCGACGAATTTCCATCAAAATCGATAATTTGGTTAAAGAACTACGTTTTCTGTTCATACTAATGAATATCGTGGACTGGCATATTGGCTGGTTTTATTGCAAACCTTAAAAATCAGCGAAAATTTGTTAATGCAAAGTGTCATATGATAAATAAAATAGGCATAACTATATGCTAGCATATTGAAATGTGTTAATAATGGTTGCTAACCAAAGTACATTCTTGCGTGGTGAAAATCAGCTATTTTATATCGATATTTCACTCTATATGTTAAAAACAAATCAAATGTACGACAATCAGATGAAAGATAATTCGTTAACCTCCCTCCCCCCCCAATATAGATCACTTTTAGATTGGTCGAACCCTAACGATATCTCTCTATTGTTCATCCGTTAATGTTATTTTGTATTTTATTTATTATTTTTACTTAAATTATGTTTTGCATAAGCCATTATTTAAGGATTATAGTCTTTTGAATGTTTTTTCTTTTCTTTTTTCGCTTGTGTGTCTCTCTGTATGTGCGCGCGCGCACACACACACACGTGTGTGTGCGTGTGTTAGCGCGTAGGGTAAATATAATTGCAGACCAACAGTCTCAAAATTATTGTACATTAATATACTTGTGGCTTGTGGTCAATAGAATGACGTTATAAATCGATGGAAAAATAAAGTTAATAATCCTCTTCTCTCTCTCTCTCTCTCACACACACACACACACACACAATATATATATATATATATATATATATATATATATACATACAGTTGTGGTTTCCCGAATAAATCACATTCAAGCGAAGCCAGCTGTTTCACGGAGTACCCTACGCCTACCTCGACCAATATTATCGGCACCAGGGGTCGGCACCTGCGGACGTCCGGTGATACCGCCAACCGGAAGTCGGATCATTGGCGGCGACGAATCTCGTCCACACAGCTGGCCATGGCAGGTGGCGCTGCGTAACATCAACGCTCGTAGCTCGAGATGCGCGGGAACCCTTATCGCTCCACAATGGGTGTTAACGACCGCGCATTGCGTCGACCAGTAAGTAGTACGGATGTGTGAGCAAGTGAATGAGTGAGAGAGAATCAGTGAGTAAGTTAATGGTCGGTTTATTTAGCCTGGGCTATAGTCACATATGTGACATGTGGCAGGGTGGGTGGTTTGCACCATTCGGAACACCCAGTATAATCTATAATGATGGGTTTGGGGTTGTTTAATAATCAGTGTTATCTAAGGGAATGAGGAAATCGATCAGATTCAGATTCGATTGGTGCAGATAAGAAGTACTATCAGTAACGTGAGTGTTTTACTCAAACGTTTGCATCCCCTCAATTGATGTTTATTATTCAATGATGCAGGCGGAACATTTTCACATAAAACGATTCAACCTGTTCCGATAGAAGCTGTTCGTTCTCACCTGTTATCCGTAAGCTGGTTGTCGCATCCATTTTGGACACGCTCTTTCCAGAAGGGAACGACAAAAATAAATAAAAATATTAAGAACTGAAAAAGAAAAGATCAGGGAAAATAAATCATTTAACATCACAAGTACGTGTTAATGGTTGGCATTTTGGTTTTTGAGGCATAACCTTGTAAGTTTACGCTAATAAACTTTCCCAATGTTGGCAGATAACATATATTTGACTGGCGAACGCTTGAAAACGTTCGCGTCGCCGCACGCATCTCTAATGTTTGATGACATAATAGGGTATTTTTTTTGTACAACATTCTGTCAACTTTCAATGAATGATCACGAGCACTGCGAGACCCGAACATTTCCCTAGGACAGAGAACTCTTTGTGTTTCATCATACAGCGCATCCTACGACCAATGTCGTATATCATAACGCCATGTGTCTCGTTTCAGGGATCAGACTCCAGCCAACTGGTTCGTGTTGGCAGGTGCCCACGACCTGCTACAGCTGGAGTCCAGCCGGGCGGTGCATGCCGTATCCAGAATAATCATCCATGAGAGATTTGACCTAAGCACGTTTAATAATGACATAGCACTGCTCAGACTGACAGTACCGGTACAGTTCAACGCTCGTATGAGTCCTGTTTGTTTGCCGCCACCTAACTCCGTCCTTCCTGAAGGTACACGATGTGTTATTGTAGGCTGGGGCGTGGCAGGTAAGTTATATGTTACAAGTTTTATGTAGGCTGGGACGTGGTAGGTAAGACATATGCTATACGTTATATGTAGGCAGGGGCATGGCAGTTATATGTTACTAGTTAGATATGTTGGCTGAGGCGTGGCAGGTATATGTAGGCTGGGGTATGGCAGGTTAAGCTGTATGTTATAAGTTATATGTAGGATGGGGCGTGGCAGGTTAAGTTATATGTTTCAGCAAGTGACGCCTAACTTGGATAAAAAATGTTGTTGGGTTTTCTTTGAGGACAAGCCATAGATTTAATCTTGTTTAGAGGAGGAAAGGATAATTATCAACATATAGTCGCATCGGGCAGAAAAATAAAAACAACAAATATACACAGAATCTGCGTGAAGCTTAAACATATATTAATTATGCGTCTAATGCAGGTTAGCCATATTCTAGATGACATAGCAAAATATGTAAACAATTTACCTTTACGCTAATTCACCGAATAAACACTGTCTTTGTTTAATCCATTTAAGCTAATGGACGCCGTCCTCTGAAGCAAGCCACTGTCCCTGTAGTATCATTGTCGATCTGTAAGAGACCTGATTGGCTGGGATTAGAGTTCACTTTGACTGATAATATGATGTGCGCTGGTTACGAAACCGGTGGCATTGATACCTGCCAGGTAACGCTGATGGAAAGTTTTTATCGTTCCATACTCAGAAAAGTGTAAAATGAAATATTCCGACACATTAAAAACAATAATAACATATCCAATGATTTCCACTCGAGATTCCCGAAGAATATATACCATCATAACGTCTTGGGCTACATTTCAGCAGATTGATTTAGATCGCGAGTCGCAGTTTTGCATTATAAACTGTGTTTCTTTTCACAAGTGTCATATCACGACAATTAATTGCTGCTGTCGAAATCAAATTTAATAACAAATATAATTTATTGTCTTTCAGGGAGATTCGGGTGGTCCTTTAGTGTGTTACATGAACAACGTTTGGATACAAGCGGGAGTGACGTCATTCGGCCGAGGTTGCGGTATGCCACGGAAACCTGGCGTGTATACTTTGGTTTCTAGATATGTGTCATGGATCCAGAATGCTGTGAATACTTTCTAATATATATATATATATATATATATATATATATATATATATATATATATATATATATGTGTGTGTATGTATTATATATGATGATAAGGCGTTTGGTTTCACTTACTAATGTATGCTATATATTAATTAGGTAATATAAGTTTACATAAATACGTCGCCCATTGTTATCGAAAGGAAAGAAAATTATTATTAACTTTTTGAACAGGAACAAAATATTTATCTTATTTTAAGCTTCAGACTATCGATCGTTTGGTTAGATTTAAATACTACTTTGAATTATGGCACCAAGTAGGATTCATCCTTTCGTCCTATCCACATCAAGGTGTACTTTATCATATATTAAAGAGTACAAAGCGATTATTCAGAAGGTGTATACAAATCTGAGTCTATCAGAGTTAATTCATTCGTAAGTAACGTGATGTTGAATTTTGTAATAAGGTGACCGCGAAAGTTTAAATTACTCCGGATTTGGTGAGTTCAATAGAGCTTAAGGTTAATAGTATTTTACCAGGAATGTTACCTTCGTTTATAATTATACTGTTTCTACTGGATAGATGTCATGATTCCAGCAAATGTTTGGAATTTTCATCTGTTAAAATAATTGGTTAGAGGAGCTCACAAAACCTAATTCCGATGTAGCGGCTTCTCCTCGGCCATATAGTTCGAAATTTCCGGGCATCCTTTCCGAAGATAAATATAGGACGAACGTTATGATTTAGACAAACGAGACGGCACTGAGATATGAATAAACCGATATCATCATATTGCCACTCGTAGAGTCACGCGAAGTTAATGTAGTAATTCTATGCCATTGTTAATCACATTAGAGAATAAACTCAGATGCTGTTGCAGTTGAAGTGTTTTGGGAATTTCTTCATGACAATAACATACTAATCCGCATTACTTGTTCCCGATTTGCTCGGAGCTAAATGAAGACTAATATTAAAGGTTATTTAGGTGGATCATAACGTTCAATCATGATTATAACGTTGGTTACGAGCCAGTGTTGCTTGAACGGAATTTATAAATTTCTATTCAAGAATAAAGAAACAAAGTTAAACACACACGTAAATGCAATTGTCACACATTCTATGATAAGTAGATACAAACAAGAATATATATTGATAAATAGGCACCATCGTTCGAACCTTTTTTGTGTGTGTGTGTGTGTGTGTACTGTTATTTATTTTATAATTCTTATATTTGAAGTACTGTTGGAAACGGTAATTTCAATTAATTTGCAATGTCAGATCGTAAATAAAATGTCATGGTCTTTAGAGTTTCCATTTATTCGGAAAAACGTATTAATAATATAGATAAAATGCGACATTTATACAGCTCCCTATTCAGCTAGATAGCTAAGGCACTTTACAGCATATAGAAGTGAAGGTGATAATCGGGGTGCAACGGACATTGTCGTAAAACGTTCACGTGACCACGCTAAATTACCCAATTAACTATTTATCACAGAAAGGTGATACGATGTGAATGTGTCCCGACAAGTTGAGTGTACTGCTCCAAACCTTTATTTATTACCGCCGGGCTCGGTGCTAAGTGTATGCCGTTATGAGAATAGTCGGCGTGTGGTTGATCCTTTGACCTCAGAATCTCGTTTTCCTACTGGCTATTGAGTGTCAACGTAATAAATCTGTCAGAACAACGAATGTTCTATATCTAGTGGGCCATAATTGTGTTATGGGCTGAGAAAAGGACGACAACTGCAAGGATTAAGCTGGTCATAACTGCTACTCTGGTGCTTGAATACTAACAGGATTAAGTTGATTGCGAAAGCAAGATAAAATTCACGTGACTGTATATTGTAATATAGTGTTTGTCATGATTTAAAAGCTTATTGTTCTTTTCACTGGTTACTATATATATATATATATATATATATATATATATATATATATATATATTTTGTGTTTTGTGTGTGTGTGTGTGTGTGTTTGTTTATGTATGTGTCTACTATTAGTATAGCTATTGTACAGGAAAGAAACGGTATACGTATGTAGGAAATGGATCGGCCATTCTAATAATACAGGAATATCAACATTATAGCCGGAAACAAACAATCAATCAAACAAACGAACCAAACCGAACAATATGACAATCAACATATAAAAAATAGCATCGATAAATTTGATCCCGTGTAAGTTTTACTTATCACTGCATAGAATTATACGTATGTGGACCTTGCTTCAGCCTTTTTCTTACGTACCGTATGTAGGCCGGTGACTTCTCCTTGATGTCTAAATACAATATGGCTTCAAATATATCAACAGACAGACAGGGACAGTACGGCTTTATACAGCCGAAGTTCAACTGGATATTAAATGTTTTATCATTAATCTGCTAACGTTACTTGTTTACCGTTAGATGTAGCAAAGTTGGTGAGGTAATAAAATAAAAAAAGGAGGGAAAATGCTTGGTTTGAATCCGTCGAGTAGCTGCTGGACTGCCATCACTCACGTGGCCTGATGAGTAGTGCAGTTGGCCACTGATCTGAAGCGTCTGAGATCAAATCCTGGTACTTCAGTTGGCTTGGCCAATAGACCGATTCAATTACCCCTGGCGTCACCATGCGTCTAAATTTCACACAACGGACTCGGGTTAGAGGTCTAAGAATCACTCTGTTGCATTAATATTTACGCGTGTAGTGGCCGATCAATGTCTTACTGAAAAGTTGTATTTAGGCTATTTATCAGCTATATTTGGATTTTAATTATAGTCCATTAAGGGTATGGGATATCCAGATCATAATTTTGCATTTAATGGGAATGGCACAGACTTCATCCGATAGATATATCCCACTAAACTAAGGAACATTCAGCGCGATGTGCATGGCTATAATGGTCTGGCCTGTCTAGTTCAAACCTATTTTTTGTAGAACCTTTGTAGATCAATGATCCCATAAATAAAAATTTAATGGGCGATTCCTATTACTGTAACATTGGTATTTATGCATTGATAGCTTGTATTGAAAGTGAACTGTTTTATGTTCTGAATCAGCCATTCGTGCAATGTTTACTACATGTAAATGTCAAGGGTGTTAATACTCTGATGTAATAAATATTTTAATTTAATAATATACAGGTGATACATACATGATTGGTTTTCAGTTACAAGTAAGAATAATATTTCCAAAACTCTACATTAAATATTTAATAAATCTTCATTAAAATCAATTTACATTCAACTAAGAGTTTTCAATTCATTCATTTAATACACTAACACCCATGCTAAAAATCCCCTACAAGTCAACATTAATAACGAAGGCTTAGCTGTGTCATTCATCTGAAACGATCGGTCCGCTCAATCATTCGGTTATATCCTAATAAGTAATGGTTGGAAAGACACGCTAGTTCAGCTGAAATACTAGTCTCAGTCTCCGTGTAATGTGAAACAATTTACAGAAAAAGTATTTTTTAGTGAAACAGGTGCCACCCCCTATTAACAGTGTTAGCCATAGCTGTTTCTAACCAGCTACCGCCGCAGTTGGTAACCGATGCAACGCATTTCGCCTGGATCTGTCTATTCAGTCTATCATATGCGCAAATATTTCCGTAAGACACCAATCTTGTTGGCATTTGGTTGATTGTTGTGGTTAATAGACGTAACAGTTGATGGGAATGGCGCAGGGATAAACCAATTAATCTATATCTCAGTGATGGAATAAAGTCAGATAATGTACCTAGCCTTAACAAAGTTGTCGCGTTATTTAAACTGTAATCTGAAGAGAGGAAGAAATGTGTCATATCAAAGCTGAACCTCAACAACAACGTCTTCATTGCTCTTCCCCGTCAGTCTGTTATTATTCGACTGTAGGCTGAGTTTGTCCCGAAGTTTAACAATGCATTTTAAGATACGGTCTAGTTATAGTGATCGTGAGTCGCGACATTGACTGCTAGAACTGATAAAGAAGTGGGTTTTTTTCCGGCTACCATATATTCCACAAGATAATAAATTTTATGTTCTAATAGAAGCACAGTGCTGTTTCAAGAATGTAAGCAAGACAGATGCATGTCTGGTGTAGTCTTTCAGTTTATTTCAGTGCTTAAGTATTTTTCTATATCTCCGCGAAACATTTTGAATTATCTCATGTAAGATGAAAAAGCTTCTACGAGGTATTTGGAGATTCCTCTGTTTGGTTCCACCAATCGCCTACCAGTTAAATATACCCAATGGCAGAACATCTCTTTGGCTTCAATTCTTGGTGAGCCGGGTGAGATACTAAACAGTCTCAGTGGCCTCATGCGTACAGAGCGTGGGACTACTTGCTCATGGTTATGGTCATGCCATGCAGGATGCCGGAGGTTTGAATCCCGACCAAAGTACTATTGTAGGAGGAGTTTTTCATCCAACCAGGCAACTGACAAGGATGTATCCACCGAATATGCTATATATTGGTAAATTCTAAATTTAATTAAAATTAGTCCCCGTAGTGAACCTGACCATACACACCATATGCATGTCCCGCATTTGAGGTTGCCAGCCACGTAAAATAACTGTCTTTTGGGGCATTATTATTATTATTATTATTATTATTATCATTGGTAGTAGTAGTAGTATTAGTATTAGTATTATTGCTAAATCATCCAAAATGTAATATGAAATATTTGAGCAAAATCGACACCTCAGTAGATTTAATTTATTAAGGCAGAAACATTTAATCAGTCTGCTAAACTAAATGATTTGTATCTGAAGTTACACGCCCAATAACATGATATATATATATATATATATATATATATATATATATATACACACACAACCAGTTTCCCATACTAGTTACTTTCTGATTGTACAGGCTTCTAATTTACTTGTCTAATTCGAATTAGCAAATACATCCCAATGCGCAGCCCTAATGCGCAGCCCTAATTTCTAGTCGGGAGAACTATAACTTCTTTTAGATCACCCGAAAAGAACAAAGAGAATAACACATTCTAGGGTTATTTTCAAGGTCGAAAACTAACCAAGTGTACATTAACCTTTGGTAGAATGTTTTATAATGTCCTGTTGAACACAATGGAATGATGGCACTCTGTATCATAAAGCCGCATCTAATACCAACCACTTAAGGTCGGACTAAGTGGATAAGTATTTGAAATTGTCGGAGGTAGACATCGCTGGGGGGGGGGGGGAGAACTGTCAGTTGAACACACGTTCAGCTGTCACATAGACCGGTGTAGTTAAGTAAACCTGTGTACACTTAACACGCACACACGTACGTATACAGGCAGACACTGATGTGTACAAACATGTATAGAGATAGGTGGATGGGGGCACACACACACACACACACACACACACGGACCCACGCACACACTGATGTGTACAAACATGTATAGAGATAGGTGGATGGGGGCACACACACACACACACACACACACACGGACCCACGCACACACTGATGTGTACAAACATGTATAGAGATAGGTGGATGGGGGCACATACACAGACACACACACACACACACACACACACGCACGGACCCACGCACACACAGAGAGAGAGAGAGAGAGAGAGCATATAATAAACAATAAACACAACAATAATATAAAACAATAAATAAACAAAACAATACACATTAAAACACACGATTACTGTATATTGTTTTATTGTTATTTCGGGAAGAATAAAGCAAATCGATTTGATTGAGAGAAGAAGACATCGATAAAGGGACCGTGTAGCTCGGGCTACATAACAAGAGAAGAAGAAGGATGAACTAAACAACTATCTCTAGTAACATCCCAACACATTATGGTAATCCACAATATAAACTAACCTGGGCTCGCTCACTTGTTCCATACACCGAATGTCGCCATTGCTACCACCGCTGTATCCCACGTAGAGGTCAACTGAAGGTCGGTCTTTTGTCGGCGGATGACAAATTCTTGTTTGTTATTATACACCAGAAAAACCTGTTATTTGTCCCGAATATCGGCAGTTTTGTTGTCTCTTCGTCATTAAATAGCACCAATGATAATGTCATAGCTGTCAGTTTTATTGAGTGACGTCTTAATACATTGGCTTTATTTGTTGACAGAAGTATTTTATTTTTTTATTTTAAACCGCTTGTTAGATGTGTTAGAGAAGGACAGCAATCTATCTACATACCTATCTATCTATCTATCTATCTATCTATCTATCTATCTATCTATCTATCTATCTATCTATCTATCTTTCTTTAGATGCTTGAAGTAATCGCAATCTATCTATTTGTTTTTACTGATAATTCAATCAGTGAATCAGTCAATTGAACGCTCATGTACTCACTTTTTCAATTGATTTCTGACTCAATAAATAAATAAATAAATCAAGTAATTAATCATTTATTGGTACTTCTAACGACAAGGATGTTAGTCTACTTGTGAATGAATGAATGGATATACGACTAAGTGATGTTATATATTTCACGATATCAACCAGATGTACTAATTTAGTTCTGAGATCAAGGACTAACAAATCTTAGAGGACGTTAATCAGACAATGAAATAAGTGATATTTGACGAATTAGATTTGGTCAAATGTCATAAATTAATATCGATATATATATATATATATATATATATATATATATATATTTATATATATATATAAATTTCCATATTTGCCTGTCAACATTCAGCCACGCTATGGTGGTATATGTTTTTCATTTAACTTGGATTAACTTAGTTAGTAACGCGCGCTTACTTAGTTAATCTTAGAAAACATTTCTTCGTTAAAGCTATTAGCTTTTCCAAAGACACGAAAAAGCCATTGTTAGCTTAAGTCATTAATCAGGTGTCCCGAGGAAGGTTAAAACAAGAAGGAAACGAACGAAGAAGGTTGCTTAAAGTATAGAGACACCATTGAAATGTAACAACATTAAACGTCTTTAATCGCATAATATGAACATATATCAGTTTATGTTATAACTTGGCTGAACGTGAACCAGAAAAACATTTGACCGTATTTCTAATACAACATAATGTAAGTCACACATAATAACCATTCACAACAATCAGTCAGCAAGCAGAATCTTTCCTTTAATGGTTATGGTATTTATCCATTTATTGTAAAATGTTAAATTATTCATTAATCATTTGTTTACCAACTATCCGAGTAGCTTTATTGGGTCTGCCTCTAAGTATTTTATCATCAAGTCTATAATATGTAGGTAAGATTAAATAGAGTATAATTTAAAATTAATCTTTCAGAAAATATACATACATGTGCCTAGATTAGGATGAAATGAACTTTGTTTAAAATTTTTTATATATATATATATATATATATATATATATATATATATATATATATACATAAACAGTATTATTTCATCATTATAAAACAGAGCAAAATCGTAAAAAGTAGAAACCAACAGTAACTGGCGAAGGAGGACTCTTATTTACCATAAGCTCTACCATTAAGCTTGGGCGAGCTCCTCCTTACCATAACACCGTATGTTAAGTCATCCCATAAATACCGTGCTGGAGGCTGTAATATGGCTCGCTCCACTGCATTAACAGCGAATGCCGAACAACAGTCCAGTCCCCGAGCGGTAATTTGCCCTTTTATTCCAGCAGATATTCACCAACGGCTTATTTACGTCCATTTTTAGCGTGCGTGAATGCCAGGCCTTTGGCTCCAGTCTTCGTGCTCTTGTCGACAGAAGGATGCTTTGACCCTTATAAGAAACATCAAATCAGTCGAAGCAAGAGCCTGATGATTCCATTTTATTATCCCGTGCTATATATATATATATATATATATATATATATATATATATATATATATATATATATATATATATATATATATATATATATATAAGTACTGGTGTTTTGGCATAATCTAGCTAATCTGTAGTTTACAGCTTCACAGTGTAAAGTCTGTGTAATGGTGCTGTCTGAGAAAGGATATAGCACCATCCAGTAATCGGAAGTATACGTTATCAATATAAGAATATCATTTCACTTTATAAGTGAATTTAAACTGGTCGTTCAATTGACGAGTTCAATAAGCAGAGTTCACTTATCAGAACAACGTATTTGGTTAGATTAACCCATTACCAATACCACCTCTTGCTTTAAGATGTATTACTTAGAGACAAAACCGTTAATATTAAACAACAATATAGAGGATATTATGCAATTTTACTCCTTAACGTCGACTCTTGTTAATAGAAATATAAACTATCAAATGTGAAGTAGGATGACTCGGTCATTGTTTTATTTGGCCTCGACTAGAGTCATCCAAATACAACCGAGAGGTGCCTCAAAACAAAACTAGATGACCCGATTAATTAGTTCACAGATCGAGGTAATACTGGGATATGGGAACTGAATTGAATATTTTCTTATTAATTATTATATAAGTAGCATGAAATTAATTCTAGAATATAACACGGTGTATTTTGCCTAACAATGCCAGAATAAGAGCTCATATGTTTTACTTATTAGCGTGTTCTGTTATCGTAAGCATTAGGCTATTTTCAGTACTTAAATTCATTTTCTGTGTTTTGTTTTTCAATTATCCGTTTTCTTTCTTCAATATTGTGTTTATGAGAGTTAGTTGTCAGTTCTTTATTGTCTTCTAAAAAAATGTGCTATTTGGTTACGTGCTATAATCGTATTTAATGTCACATTATCATAAATTAACTATCAACAGCATGCTCTTGCTTCAGTATTTATTTTATTGAAAAATAGCCAGTTAATATGATGTTCAAATAATTAGATTCCGGGTAATTATTTTGGTGTGAATTTCCTGTTAACAAACTTGATTGATAGTGTTCGTGATGGTGATGTTGGCGGTGATATTAAAAAGGATGATAACCACTGGGTTAATGCATACACTTCAGGATATTCATATCAGGCGACGGCTCAGTGGACCGTGAAATTAAACCATATCGATAGAATTGATATAATGTTACTAATTTATTATGTCGAAGGTAGTCAGGCTGAAATACAGCTTTTAAGATATGATTGCATTCCTGAGAATAACATTGGTCATGTACTGGAATTAGTAATTTTACAATATATATATATATATATATATATATATATATATATATATATATTGTGTGTGTGTGTGTGTGTGTGTGTGTGTGTGTGTGTGTGTGTGTAGAGGGGAGAGTGAGAGAGTCAGAGTGAAAGAGAGAGAGAGGCAGAGAGAGAGAGAGAGGTAGAGAGAGAGAGAGAGAGAGAGAGTAGGGGTGTGTGTTGTGTTTGTGTTAATTCAGTGTTTCTAATGATTTTCTTTTATCTCTGTGTAGCCATGTGCTGAAGGGTTGCAATATGACAACGGGGCAGCTAAGAAACGCTGCCATATGTCAAATGATATCAAGTCGCTGGCGTGTATCTCGTTCGTAGTTATCGATCGATTAACGACCAGAAAATAAAAGTATCTACCGGAATAACATCAGTACCAAATGTGGATGTAAATGATGATCTAATCAAACCTCATCTCTGACAATATATCCTCTCAGACTTACCAGCTATGAATGTGTTAATGTTTGTAAATCAATAACTTGCTTATACTGATCATATTGATTCTGACTATATATTTAATACTAATAGACGTATAAGGAAGAAAATATTGGCGCTTTCACGTGGACTAAAACAGAAAAACTTTCAGCATGAAAAGACACTTTCTGGATACTGTACACCGATGAGGTGTTTAGAAGTTGCATTCACGATTGGTGATTCTCTATTCCAGTGTCTTATCCTACACTGTTAACATCCAAACACGCACGCACCAACGCGGCGGCGGCCCGCGCGTGCGCGCGCACACGCACACATACATACACATATACATTCATACAAACACAAATAATACTAGCAGTGAAGTTGCTTTCGTGAATATTAATTAATAAATGAAGTTTATAAAATGCGTAAAGCATCCCATAATATCAAAGATAAACGGGAAGATCTACGAGCAACATTAGCAGCAACATCAGTAGGAGCAACAAACCATAAAATAGCAAATCCTCAAATACGGGATGTAAAACATATAATGAATATATCCTTCAACTATTCCAGAATAAAGTTCAAGGGCTTCATAACATCATGTTTTAAAGCAAAAGTAAACCAGCGAAGATGTTTAGTTAAAACAGTTGAATTGCCGGGATTATTTGTTTGGCTTAAATAATTGTTGTTTGCTATTTAATAAATAATAACTATTTGCACAAAATAGTTTTGTTCCCTAATTTGAATATTTATAGCGCTTGTGCTGCAATTACTGAGCTATGCTGTAACATATCAACGTTATCATGTCATGTTTCTGTTATATTTCAATTCTTGAATATTCTTGAATAATTCTATTGAATTATGAGAATGAAGCAAACCAGCAAAGGAAAGTGCTATGTATTTTGTTTGTGTATATTCAGATTTTCCACGCAACAGTTCTGAGTATTATCCAGAAAGAATACGTTTTGAAAAATACACTCACATAATTTTAAACAGGATTTTGAGTTGACATCCGTATGACTAAAACTACTTTTTATACACAAGAAACAAAATATTAGAACATATATTTCCGTCAGTTAATAGTCATTATTTTATTGCGATTACAATAACTTTAGTGGAATTGGTCGTTTCTATAGTGTAGTGGTTAGAGTGTTATGTTCCAAATCTCCAAGTCAAGTTTCGACTTCGATTGGTACTTGTGTTTGTGGGATGTTAGCCTAAAGGAGTGGACTATAGGTCATATGATTGAAGTGAATCCGCAGGCACAGAGTCTAAACTATCCACTCACTTCATGAGGCCTTCCCGTTGTACAAACTGACCTTTGAAGACAGTGACAATTGGGTTATATAGTTTACATAGATATATGTGTTTGCGTGCGTGCGTGCTAGAGTGTGTGCGTGCGCGCGCGTGTGTGTGTTCTCGGGAGTACAAAACTGTGCTTTATTTCGAACAGCAATTTATATTAGAAGATACTAAAAGGTAGCCACTTTTATGCATTTTGTTGTGAAACAATATGTACTCTAAGTGTATTTTATAATTTAAGTTTTATCATTGTCACCAGGCACAATTATTATTTCTCATTCGATATCTCACTTCTGACTTTCAGTGCCTAGCACAAGAACAGATTTTCTGGTGGGAATTAATTTGATGAAGAGAGGAAATAGACTCTGTTAATGAACGTGGACTAAAAATGTTTTCTCTTTTATGTTCCGTTAGAGGATCTGAATAATATGTGCTCTACGTGAATGACGTGAGTGAGGCAGGTGACAAATGTTGTTGTAAAGTTGTGTTTATAAAGAATCTGGGGACAACGAGAACTGGTGATAATATGGTTTCAGGTGGTTTTGTAATGGCATTTGTAGTGCCAATATCCAGGAGAGCCTATTTTTAGATAAATGCTGGTGTGATGTAACTAATTTATTACGCGTTGATGTTTCTCTCCACATAACCAAGAGAAGATAATGTCAAACAATTTCTTAATATCTGGGCCCATGTAGACTGCTAATATTGTTTATAATTGCCTAATAAAAGCTGCGGAAAATCTGCCATTTCATTTGGCGCATCAACTTAAAGACTTACTGACCAACCTTATATAAATTCCACGGAACAGGGAAATAACATGCATTCTTAGAAGAATGAAATGATCTAGTCAAAGGATTTTACTGACGAATGAAACATCGCACAGATATAAGAAAACACTGGGTTTAAATCCCATAACTCAGAGTATCCGTCACAAACTGAAAACGTTTACTGAGAGAATACAATGAAATCAGAAGTTAAGATTTCTACATACTCTCCTCTCACGATGGAAGGATAAAGTGGTGAATTTATCTACAGTATGAAATCAGAATATTCCAAACACGGCATTACCACAATTGAAAGCATTAACTCAGAATGTAGCCAAATAACTGACTGCGAGCTTTATTGCAATCTCTGCATTTCCAAATTACCTCTTTCTAATAAGCTCTAAGGCCAACGCCCACTAGCCTTGTAGCTGGTCTGAGTTCAAGGAGCTAGCTTCGTATATGAGTTAGATCCGAGCTGACCTCCTGTCTCTTGCTGTCGGTGAATAAATGGCTGGATGTTGTTATTATGCAGCAACAAAGCCGTTATATGACGCATAGATAGGCCTTGCTGTCTTTCTTCTTGTATTTATTCTTACAGGACACTAAGTTGATAATGTCATCGCTACTAGATTTCTTGAGTGGGTAATCTTACGATGTTATTTCAGAGAATCTAAGCTTTATATCTTCAGTATCTAAAACGTGATTCACAATATCAGTATTTTGTAAAGGATAATCAGATTGGGATAGCCACAAAATAGATATAATGGCATAAGTACAGGGTGATAAAAAAACTGATTTGGATACCTGGGGTAAGACAAGTATATTTTCAAGTATTACAGGTATATTTTGACTTGTGTTGCTATGTGTATCTGTATATCTGAATGTGTATATTTGTGGTCATCACCGGGTTATTAATAATGTGTTGTCTCTAAAGGACTTTAGGTTATTAATGTTTTCATACCATATATTATTTACCAGTAAATTAACACCGAAATATCTATTGTTTCCAAATTATTGATCTCTGAAAACTATTTGTTTTAGAATAAATATAGTTACAATGTATGTAAGTGAGACTGCATTACCATTAAAATTAGTAAAACTGTTGACAACAATTCTGCTACGTACACCACCACCACTACTACTACTACTACTACTACTACTACTACTACTACTAGTTCTTCTATTACTACATTACTAGTAATAATAATAATAATAATAATAATAATAATAATAATAATACAATTACTACTACTACTACTTCTATAACTACCCCCTCTACCATTTCGGCTACTACCACTACTGTTAAACCAAATACTACTCCAAAAGGCCAGAGTGTAGTTGGCCGGATATACAGTTACAGGCTACCTGTTCTTCGAAACGAATTACCATGTAACTGGGCCTCTGGGATATTCTTCTGATAATCTTATTTTTCAATCTTATTTTTGTTAGTAATTTGTCCCTCGGGTGATCAATGCTTTGATCTGATATACCATTATTAGTAATTTATCATCAACACGTGTAGTTATTCTAAATTACTTTGAGTGATTATTGCTGGTAACATTTACTATAACCATCACCACTACCTTCACCACTACCACCACTACCACCCCTAAAACAACAACTACAATTACTGCTACTACTACTTTTAGTAGTATTTATGATAATATTAATAGTGGCAGTAGCAGTATTGGTAGTAGTTGTAGTAGTTGTAGTTATTATTAATGCTAGTTTAGTAGTAGTAGTAGTAGTAGCAGTAATTGTAGTAAATATAAATGTTGCTGTTTTATGGCCACGTTTTTTTCCATAAGGTAGGCTAAATGGGCCGAACGACCTCCAAAGCTAAAGATGAAACACCCTTCTGACATAGTCCGGTCGGGATTTGAACTGGGTGCTATTGATCTGTGGCCAACCGCGCTACCAGTTAGGTCATGGATGCAATAGTAGTAGTAGTAGCAGTACTAATAGTAGTAGAGTGATCCGGCCACTCAGTAGCGATACTAACATGATGCATGACGATTCTAATTTGTGGCTTATTACATGATTAGATTACATCTAAATCAGATTCTGTCGACTGTCTAAATATAGAACAAGACAATAAAATGGACACTTCTCAAACTTTGGCTTCGAGTGGTTTTATGTCTCTTTTAAGAGTCTCAACAGCCAGCAATGACTCGAGTCAAACACTAGACATTCACAGAAGCTAAACGTGGACGTAAATCAGCCGTTTGTGAATCATTGCCTCGAGACCAGAACATTTGATGTTATTGTGTTAGCGCTGTATTCATGGGGTGGACTAAATACAATGTGATGGTGAAATAGGCGTTTAGCAAAGATTGTTTAGAGGTCATCGTGTACACAAAAACAGTGTCTTGGTACTAGGTCAAGGTGTTGTTGGCGATAAGTTTGTTGTCACCAATGGAATTTTATCCAAAGACTTTGTTTAGAGCAGTGAATTTATTTTAATTTGAATACAGAAGCAATCTGAAACCTGTGTGAATTGCGTTTGCATGTGTGTGTTTGTGTGTGTGTGTGTGTGTGTTAGCAGGGTAGAATCAGGCACTGGCACATATAATCTATAAGAAAGTTTATTATATATATATATATATATATATATGTGTGTGTGTGTGTGGGGTGTGCGTGCGTGGGGTGCGTGTGTGTGTGCGTGCGTGCGTGTGTGTGTGTGTGTGTGCGTGTCGTTGGTTTTCCACAATTTATTTATTGTACTAGTTTGCTTTCATGTGAAGATGGTAAATGTTTGTTGCTGAATTAAGTGGTTTGTACTATAATTTCGCGACGCATATTTAAAATATAAATAATACAAAATATATTCTGGTAGTATAAAGGACTCATTTATATAGATATTAATTCATTTTTGACATTGTACCTTATATAACAATATGTTTCTTTTATATGAAAATACCTACAAGTAAACACTCGAGTTAAAATAGAGTGAGAATGACCACGAAGTCATGACACAATAAAACCACATTTTAGTGATCTTCTTAAGTAACAATGTTATACGAGAAACTTTCGTGATGCTTTTAAGGTTGTTTACTGGTCACTCTGATGACGTCAATGGTTCGGCTACTATATTTGGTAAAGGATGCTTCTTGCTATTTATAGGGAACTGTGCAAATAATTTCAAAGAGAATTTACATTAAACGAAACATACTTATCCCTTAAGAGTAACACGTGTAGCGTTTTCATCTTGTTACGGTTTTTGTGCATTTCGTATATCTATTATAGCTTTAATATTTTGTTTGAATCCCAATGGTACCGTTTTTAATCTTCTTCAGTTATAATATATACGATAGTTATAACATTATGTACCATTATCTAAATTATACATTTATACTTGTTTACGGATGTTAATTTATGACAATGCATATTTTTCAGACACCATAGACACGCCTGGTTCTTATTACTTTAAGGTTTGGGTTTCTTATTCATAAATGCTGCCTTTGAATGTCTTTGTTACAAAATCAAGTTCTTTGAAGCAAAGTATTTGTAAAGATATTTCTGTCACACATAAAACATGGTCGATAATGTAAAATAACTCCGTTTAATGGTTCTATTAGTAGTACTATTATATGACAAACACACCAATAGAACCAGAACACACTGTTGAAGAGATGATAAGAACATGAAAGGTGTTGTGATACATCTATTATTGAAAGGAAAGAATGGAAAAGTCACCAGAAGAACAAAGAAAGGTAAAACTTGAGGGCCATAATATATTGACTTTGACGCGATCTAACACTTAAATGTGTTTAATATTGAAATAATAACAGTGTTGACGAAGAAAACAAATATGACCGTGGAATAAGTGAAATTAAGTTTAATTAAAACAAAATGTCAGTAAACGGCAGGGGAAACCAATCCGTTGAATAAAAGTCAAATATGTCATAATAATATAATAGAATAATTTGCTGTTCTATCACCAATTTGGTGAGTTAGATCGGTCGTATGAATTATAAAGGTCATATTGCTAAACAAAAGCTGAAACAACCTTCTGAGATCGCCCGTCTATAATTTGAACCCAAGGTGCAAGAGGTTTGTAGACCACCACGCGTTGTACCAGTTAGGTTATGGAAACGCCCACTATTAACTGTTAAGACAATTGTACACTAAACTATGGTATTATATTGTATGACGTATTCTTGAAGATAAAATATCCTCAATACCCATAATATGTCATCATAGTTGATTAGAGAGACAGACACATTGTTCAGACGAAATTTGCTATTAAGATGAAATACGCGTTAATAAACAAACACATTCTAGTGATATCAGGCTTTGTGCGATTCTAAAAACATTTCATTTAGCATACATAGGTTAATCCTGTGCAGTAAATAAAGTGTAAAAAAACCCATAGGAGGATGGAAGCAGGCCGGTAGGAATAACTATTACAGAATTTCGAGTCTATAAGTGATATGCCTGCTTACTCACGTAATTACATTCATATGATATTTATACCAAGTATAAATATAAGTTTGATTGGTTTGATGAATGTATCGTCTTCATAATTAATTGTTGTTCTATTCAGTTATTAGTTCTTTTATTAACACAATATTAACATATTGTGTTATTAATACACTTTCCACGGGCAAATAACCTGCCAAATGACAGATACACAGCATTAATTATTTCTTATATATATACAATTAAGAAAATGCATATTCTATGTTTTAGTTTTTATTTATTGATTTAGGATAAACAAAAGTGTGATAATATTAAATTTATTTCCATGTTTAAGTCAGAATAAAGCCATCTAATTAAACATCTTATAATTATAAAATTAAATAATTCTACTCATCGTTATCCGCGAATCTTTATTCTATGGGTTAAGAGTACTAATCGTTAAAACATGTAATAGATAGAAGTATCTTTAAAATTCAATCCCACAAATTTTAGGTAAGTAGCTGGGTGTGCAAATTTATTTAATTAATTACTCTTTCGTATTTGCAAGCTAAAATTGACACTGGTTTCTATTTGAACCTGATTGTCATTTAAAAGTGATAATTTTATAAATTGTGATAACCCCCTCTCTCTCTCTCTCTCTCTCTCTCTCTCTCTCTCTCTCTCTATATATATATATATATATATATATATATATATATATATATAATCGTTTTAAACTAAAATCACCAATATATAATACAATTATCTATCTATCTATCTATCTATCTATCTATCTATCTATCTATCTATCTATCTATCTATCTATCTATCTATCTAACTAACGATATATATTTAGTTTTCTTTAATCAGCGACTCACTCACTCAGTCACTGACTGACTGACTGACTGACCGACTGACTGACTGACTGACTGACTAACTGACTGACTGACTGACTGACTGACTGACTGAATGACTCACTTACTCACTCACTCACTCACTCACTCACTCACTCACTCACTCACTCACTCACTCACTCACTCACTCACTCACTCACTCACTCACTCACTCACTCACTCACTCACTCACTCACTCACTCACTCACTCACTCACTCACTCACTCACTCACTCACTCACTCACCACTACTCACTCACTCACTCACTCACTCACTCACTCACTCACTCACTCACTCACTCACTCACTCACTCACTCACTCACTCACTCACTCACTCACTCACTCACTCACTCACTCACTCACTCACTCACTCACTCACTCACTCACTCACTCACTCACTCACTCACTCACTCACTCACTCACTCACTCACTCACTCACTCACTCTCACACCACTCACTCACTCACTCACTCACTCACTCACTCACTCACTCACTCACTCACTCACTCACTCACTCACTCACTCACTCACTCACTCACTCACTCACTCACTCACCACTCACTCACTCACTCACTCACTCACTCACTCACTCACTCACTCACTCACTCACTCACTCACCACTCACTCACAACCTCCCTTTATTAGGTTTCTTTCCATCTCTCCCGAAAGGTTGCTGTTGTAGTAACAATAAACAATAACAGTAACAATAACATTTGCAAAATGAAATATATATTTATGATGGTGTGTTGGGCATATCTCTCTGTTTTGAGCTAGTTTTTTTATTTGTTGTTTAATATCAATTCTCTTTCAAAATGGTGCTGTCATACTTTATAAATATTTACTAAGCCTGGCAACAGAGCCATTGACGTCTTAGGAGTGGCCAATAAACAACGTTATTAGTACCAGGAAAGTATCTCGTACAGCACGTTACTTAGGAAGTTCCTTTAATGGCATTTTCTTGTTCATGGAATTTTTATTCTGGACCGCATATTTAATACTAGTTAATTCTCATTTAAAAGAAGTGAAACATCTTACAAGACACAGGGGAAAACTAATTAAAAATAAGTGAAACGATATTAATAAATGTAAGTCTAACATCATGGTTTTGCTACACATTCCCATATACGTCTTTAATAAAACTATCATGCTCGATATAAAAAAAAACATGAATATATAAATATTTGATGAATAGTTATAGTGTAATAAAGTAAAGTAGTAAATAAAAAGCGAATTTGAAAAGTATGAATTCATATTGCATAAATAATATTTCTTTTTGAATTAATTTAGTTAAACATAAGCTTAACTGATTGTCAATCTCATAATAATTACCCCAATATAACAGTAACATGTCTTCACTATATATCCCTTTAAACATAATGATAAATGTTTTTCTCAATTGAAGTGGACTAAACCTCATTATATCGTGTGGCAGGTAATATAATACCTTGAGCTAAATATATTGTAGAGGTTACATTAGACAATTACTAACAGATGATGCAGTACAGAAGCTGAATTGAACTAGATTATTTAGTTTTAAGCTATTAATTATTAATAGTATATTTGTACGATGTATGTATGAAATTCCTTACCCCTATTAAGCCATAAGCTGTTGTTTATTTAGCATATGCCTACAAACAATACTATTGGCCTGGAAAGGGTTTTTGACTCACTGAAGGGTCAATGCATTCAGCATCATTCAATCTCATGAAGAAGACTAGCGTCAAACGCAGGTCACTGGCCCAGCCTAAATGTGGAGGTAATTAATTAGACGGAGAACAGCTGGCGGAATAAAAGGGCAAATTTATGTGGAAGGATTTCACTGTAATTTGACATTTGGCTTTAATACAGTAGGAGAAACAACAT
>JAODUP010000832.1:0-22500 GCA_025642065.1 Paralvinella palmiformis
TATCCAGGAGACACTGGACCCAAGGAAGTTCTGGGTGGGTGTCGATGGTATGAAGATGCTCTGGCTGAACATTGCCAGGTATCAGCTATCATACATCCAAGTGCAACCAGTAATAAGAAATAAAAAAGGCGGTTGTAAAAGTGAAAAATAAGGATAGCAACTGCCTCCGCTGGGCCCTAAGGCCTGCCCGGATCACAGCAAGGAAAGACTCTCAACGGCCCAATTAAGAACGGCCTGGAGTTTAAAGGAAATGATGCTTCACACTCATATGCTGCTTGTCAAGAAGGATGTCGGGTTACATTACACCTCGGTAAAGGATTTAAATTGTCTGCTTTACGACAAATCCCAGCACTGAGAGCACACACATTTCTGCTAGCGCTGTCGACATGGTGACTCCAAAGGACAGATCTGTTAGAGGCCCACAAGTCAGAGTGTAGTGGGAAAAGGAAGACAGCACTGATGGTGAAGATGTCAGAAGAGAAGAAGAAGAAGCTGGCCTTCAAAATTCACCATAAACAAATCCCAACAACAGATATCATCTATGCCGACTTCGAGGCTCTCACGACGAAGGCGGGGGCTCTGATATTGATCTCGCGACATAATACTTCCTTCAAACATTCAGGAATAGGAGCGAAAAACAGGACAGCGCCGGCTAATACCAAGGCTATAGTGGTGTCTCAAGAGGACTGGCAGGCATACAAAACCGACACCAACTACCACGTATGTGAAAAGCCTCTGAAGGGCGATAGCATGCGTGACCATAGCTATATCAATAGAATATAGAGAACGGCGATCCACAATGACTGAAACCTAAAGCTTAGGGTTAGCCCCCAAACTACGACCGTACCAATTGTCCTAAACACAGTCAGGGCTATGAATCACACCTCCTGATGCAGACAATCACAAACGTGAAGGGCAATATATCTTGAATCCCCAACAACACAGATAAGTACATTTTCTTCTCTCTCGGGCAACATCAGCTCATCGCCAGCGTCTAGTTCCTGCCGGCACCACTGGACAAGCTTGTGGCAACTACTAACTGGCTAGAGACATTTCGGTTTACTACACAATTTGACCCAGTAATAGAAATGTGTGCACTACTGCTGGGCAAGGGAATTTACCCCTACAAGTAAATGAACCCCTAGAAGTGCATCGACGAGTCCCAATATCCATCAAAAGAGGCTTTCTAAAGCAAGCTTACCGATTAACATATTAGACCTATGCTCAAAAGGTCTGGGATGTCTTTGTCTTCAACAACTATGGGAACTATAGTGGTATAGACTGCAATACAGACGTCCAACTTTTGGCTGACGTTCACAATAATATGCATGCGGTACTACCGGCTAGAATCAGCCCCGGCCTCTCCTGGGAGGTCTTGATTAAGAAGACAGAAGGAGAGCTTGATATACTAACTGACTACTCATAACGCCTCTTTATAGAGTGGGATGCGAGACGGAATTTGCATAGTGCCAAAGTGCTATGCTACGGCTAATGACTATTCGGTAGATAGGACAAATCAAAGCCAATAAAACTATTCTCTACCTTGACGCCAACAACCTGTTTGGCTGGGTGATGAGCCAGGCATTACACATAGAAAGCTTCAGGTGGATGAGGGCCATTGCTCCGAGAACGCCATGGTTCCTGGAAACCCACATCTACACTCTCGAGGTTGACCTTGAGTACCCCGTAGAGATTCACAACACGCACAATGATTAAATATTAGCAGAGGAACCCATAGTGGTTCAGAAAGTGTGGATGTCGGATTACCAGCAAAGGGATGGTGACTAGAGAAGTTGAAGAGCTGGTTCCCAACCTCCGCAACTATGTGCTCCATTACCGGAATCTCCAGCTATACCTGTCCTTGGGCATGTAATTGAAGAAGGTACACCGATCCCTTGAACGCTGGATGGATTACTTCATTCATCCAAAACCAGAGTCCTAGAAGAAGGCAACCAGTGGCCTCAGGCAGGAAATGTAGAAGCTGATGAACAACTCGCTTTTTGGAACGACAATGGAGAACCGGCGGAATAAAATCGTTGTCAAGCTTGAACATGAAAATTAGGCGCATTCGTTGATGCGCATTATCACCAGTCCATTATAATTGATGCTAAATCGCTACGTATAAAGCAGATGATGTATGACTTCTACAAGAACCAGATGAAGGTACGGTATGAGGACCGTTGCCAGCTCCTCTACACTGACACCCACGTCTTCCTCCTTGAGGTTCACAGCGATGATGTCTGCCAGGACACGCCCCAATGACCAAAAGAGCACTTCCTTCGGAGCACGGCTAATGTGAGTATCCTGGGAAAAATGAAGGATTAGTTCGCTGGGCAGGAAATGTAGAAGCTGATGAACAACTCGCTTTTTGGAGTATTTTGGTCTGCGCCCTCGAAATCATGGAATTCAAGGGCAATAAACACCAAGGACGTGATAAAGGTTGTTGTGAAAAAACACTTCCGTTACGAGCAGAATAAAGAGGCTCTGTTTGGAAAGAAGGAGATGGCATGATGTATTTGCTTCGTTCTGAACGCCACTGTATCTATGGTCTGTACATAAACAAGGCATCACACTCCCCTTTTGACAGCTAACGATGGCTCGCAGAAAATAAGGTCGACACACTAGCCTATGGGAAGAAGGTTGCTATAATTACTGCTGGACTAGTCGAGATGAACGCCTATATCGAAGAGCTTCTATTGTCGTAGACATCCATCTGGTCGCAGCTGGGTGTCAGGTCAGCCCATCCAGTAAATAATATAGCACGCGTTCCTTAGGTTTGGTGACCAGCGCCCGAGTCAGAAAATCTGCTACCAGACCTTCTTTGCCTCGTCCCACTCCCGGTAGTCTCGCATGCCCTGGCTGTGCAGCTGGTTGGCAACCCTTTCGATCATTATCTCGACTTTCTCGATCTTAGGGTTGTCGAAGCTTCGGTCTTCCTGGTGTAGTGCTGCGCACGTTCCTTAAAGATGCCTCAAGGTGCCCTGCGTGCTGCGGGAAGGCATGTTGAGGTTGATGTTCCACAGGGTATTGTTCGTGTCTTGGCTGATCTTGTGGTGCCGAAGAACCCAGTCGTACAACAAAGAAATTACTTTTTTTGGCCCCGACTCCCAGCCGGGAAACGTTCCTCAGCACCAAGGGATCGACTCCCTTCTATCGGACGTTTTTACGTTCATGGGCAGGCTTCCATGGGTCTTGGTAGCAGTGGCGAATGTCGCTCAGATCGATTGACATCACCCTGTTACCCGAAATCCTGATCGTCGTTTTCTTCACGATGGCGGAGCCAAGATTCTAAGCTACTGTACTGTTGGCATCGGTTGAAGTCAGCGCAATGGTAAATGCCAGAGGCAACATTCCTGGGACAATCCCGTCATGGCGCCGAGGCTGAGGAACTTAAGCAAGAGATATTGGCTTTGGTCGATGGTTGATGATTTCTTAGTGACGACGACTGACTGCAACACACCTTTGACCACTGGTCACAGCCGGTGTGGGGATTGGTGTGGATATGGTGTGAATGTTCTGTTTGCCATACTCGCGGGTCCGGTAAATGCCCCCCCCCCCCAATAAAAACAGGACAAGATCCGGATTCTAGCCCGCAGCAAACTTTACGTTATTTGTGAACAGGTGTCCCCTGCCTTGGGCGATCGGCTGATCTCAGATACGAGTTCCACCTGATTCTTGACGAGGTAAGAAAAAATCACCAAATGAAAGATGAGATCCGGGATGGAGAACGAAAAGCCCCAACTGCGGACTAGGAAACAAAAACTCTCATTGGTCGTGCCCCTTGCCGGATTCATAAAAGCTTATTTTGTCAGCAACTATCACGGTTTTTGTCATGCGTTTCTTTCAGAGACAGCTGATCCTGAGAGTGACAATTTTGGCTGAACATGACAAGACCTAAACTGCTGCTGCTACGTCGCTTCGCCACTTTATCTGCGCCAGCTAGTAACGTGAGTTAGAAAGGGGCCACAGAAAACAAGTGCAACAGAACCCGCATTGTGTATACTACAATATAGGCTTACACATCAACACGCTCTGAACACTGTGCAATGACAGGCCCAAGGGAATGAATCAATCCGTTTTTGTCCCAGAAATATTGCCATCTTGGTGTGTTTAAACTAAAGAAAACAAGCTATTGACGTGGTAAATAAACAACTGGGCGGATAAATAAATGCACTTAGTATGACCCTGTAGCAAAAAAATCTGGTCGTTAAAAATCTGGTCGTGTTTCACATAAATCTTCCGAGGAAAGAGCGCTTGCGTTTGAGCAGAAATAGAATGACCAGATTATTTTGTTACCTACGCGAAAAGGTAGGTCGCTGTAATATTCGGTAGATTTTGAATTTTGCAGTATTGAAATGCCCGATAGGAAACAAAAAGACCAACTGTTTTATTAGGCTACATAACGAAACGCATGGTTTGAAATATTTGACTGTTACGTTGGCATTTATGGCTGCGTTTGATAATAGTTTTATCAGAAACACTTTAATGGATCCATCATCTTGGCATAGTGGTATTACGGTCAAGTTGTTTTATGATTAAATATGTTATGTGTTGCTACATTTATGTTATGATGTTCATAGCTCTATTATTTAAATTAAGTCGTAGCAAACTGAAATTAACTTATTTTACATGTACAAATGTCAAGACATTAGTATAAGAAAGCTACATGTTGTGGGCTTCGAGTGCTATTATGTTCTCGTGATAAACATGATTAACGAATTACGCTAATCAATTGGTAGCCACTCTTAGTGATGAATTTTAAATCAAAGGTATTTCCTCAATGGGTTCCAGTACATATGGTCGACTAGGTATATTATGGAGAAAATGTCATATTCTCTGTATTGACATTGCTATTAAAAATAATAATAATGAAATAACACTGCTATTTGCTCTCATGTAGTATTTCTCTAGAGTTAATGATATTTTAAAAACATATCCTACTCCATATGTATACGTCATTGGTGACCATAATGCCAATATACTCATCAAGAACAACCAGTCTAGCTCTAAAATTGGTGAAATGTTATTGAAGGTTTGCCATGATGATGGTATTTTAATGCCTGTGTACGACTACCTTTTTCTAAGTAATCGTACACTTTTACCAGATTGAACATGGCTCTTCTCGTATTCTGGATATGAGAAATGTAGTTATGCATGTCAAGATGGCGGTTTGCGGCAGTAATGCGAATCATTGTGTAAAAGCCAAAGTCTATGGGATACTAATACATCTGCTTTAGTTGTTGAGGAAAGCGACTAAATTATATAAAACACTTCCATAAATGAAGTAATTATATCAAATTACAAAAGCTCTACGGCTTCGTGGGTTCTCGTATTGGCCTTTAGTCAAGCAGCATACGCAAAACATGCACTACAGCTGTCGAACTTGTGTGGCTTCTCGGTGCTGTTTCAGCTCGCTAGTGCTCAGGAAGCCCTTATTGCATGATGCATAAGGAAAAGGCTTCTTTCCTTTGTAAAACATTTGATACTGCCTGATATAGCTTTGACGTACAAATCGTACTTGAAACGTTTCCTACCGTATTTATCAATGAATGGTCCTTTAAATCACACGCCTTCTTAAAAGGTTTTCCATAAACATTGCACCTAAGTGAACTCACGTCTTTTATCATTTTCTAGGCCTTCTCAGGTTGTGCTTTATCAGAGAGACATCCTTATCCTTTGAGGAATGACTTGCTAATTGCCCATCGGACGAATCACCTCGACTCTCTTCGCTAGCCCCATATACATCCAGGTACACGTTTTTAGCCCCATCACCTCTAGGCTTTATTATATTCCTGCGCGTTATCTCAGCACCATCTTGTTTGAAAATATCTCTCGGCTGATGCCATAAATCCATTCCGTCATTTTGTTCTCTTACACTACTCCCATATTCCAAAATAATCTCTAACAACTGTTAGGTATGTTCTATGTAGGCAATACCCACGACAGGTTGTGATTCCAAAAAAAGGCAATCACTTTCAGCAAGCCAGAATGTGTCTTATCCAATGTGATTACACAAGATGCTATCTTCTTCCGGTCATCGTAATTTTAGTTGGTTATTTCAAGACCGCTCGAGTCAGATGGAATGTTTTGGTCTTTAGTAATGTTGAGTTTTAAATATTGTTCTACCTATAAAGATGACGCGATGTGTTCCGGTATGGTCTCACAGACGATCCAATGAGGATGGTTGTTTCAGCATGATTGGTGTTGTAATGACATGAAGTCGCTGACTTACATTCACTATATTTGTTTTGAGATCAGATCAAATCATGTCTTCAATTCAGTAGGTGTACTTTGTATGGTTTCAGGTTTTGTCAAGGTGGACTTCCCATGCGAAATTTGCGCTTCAGGTTTGTTAAGGCTAATAGTGTCCCATTGATATGTAGTTTCGAAAACTCCCTATTTGCTTCATCAATCCACTGTTTTTTTTTAAATCTTCAATATGCTTTAGATCAGCATAGTTTCATGAATTACCATGTCACTGACACACACAGCCTAATGGAAATTCAGATATTTCAGTGGTATCACGTCTAGAATAACTGACTGGTGGTTTGGGGGGGGGGGTATTCCAAAGATAACTTTCATTGCAGCAGATAAAGATTTTGTTTCCTGAACTTCAGGTTGAATGAGTGCTCTATAAAATAGTAATATTTATTTTGTTGACCTTGAAGAAATTTATAACAAATTTGTATCTGCTCACGTCCATTGCATTCCGAGCCCATCACTTCTGAATATTGTTGTTGCTCAGATGCAATTTCTCTGCGTTGAATGATTGAATAATTTCATGTATCACAATGTTGCTGATTTTCCAAATTTGATGATCATTTCTGTTATTAAAGTGGTGAAATGTTGGATCTATATCTAATAATTGCATCCATGATTGATTTGTTCAATATCTGGAAAATCAGAAAAAAAGATAAGTCTGTGGTAATCTTGAACTGCGATTTACGTTCGTGTTTCATACCTTTTCTATATATAAAGTCACTTTGATCAAAGAATGACTAGATCATTTGAACGGTTCGGCCATAATATCAACGTGACCAAAGTGCGATCTATAGCTGAAAATTGTATGTTTTGAGATAAGTATACTAAGAAGATCCTCTATGAGTTCATATATATGTCAATAATACATGCAAGAGATATAATCATAACGCTTCAAAATAAAGTTCAGTGGATACGTCTGTGGATTTGTTGCTTATAGCGTCATCATGTAACGTTTCTGCACGAACACTTGAAAGTATTCCATTTAAGTATTATATCCGTTTCTTCTATCGTTCTACTTACCTTGAGCGAAAATGTGTTAGCGTAGTAGCCTATATATGTCTTGTACAGGAGTTCATATTTCGATCTAGTTATGACTAATGGGTGTTTCATCTCATTTCGCTCGAACTTTTACTCACAGGTCCGCAGATTGTGAGGAGCTTATTACTTTAACTCTTTTGTTTTCATTTCTTCCAATTTCCAATGAAATCGGGCAGCCATTAAAATGTTTATGATGAGACTCCCAGACTAACTAATCAGATACTAGAGTCATAACTCACTATTCACTGTATATAATATATCTTTGTCATGTCGCAGAGTTGATGTAAGTGAATCCTATCGTATTTTATATCTACTCTGGGATATATTTACTCTTGTCATCTATCAGATGACTTGAAGACTGTATATGAAACATTAAAGGGATTATGTTTGTATTCGCGGGGTGGCCTTAAAAACAAAACGATTTGTATGCTAGAAAAGGTCGGATATACAAGTGATAGCAAATGTTTTTGGTATATATGCAAACAAACATTGGAATATACGTCGTTCTAAATCGTTCAGTAGGTTTAGAACGTTTGACATTATACAGTTCTCAATTATTCTCACACAACCGACCATTTAAACACTCACTCACTCACTCACTCACTCACTCACTCACTCACTCACTCACTCACTCACTCACTCACTCACTCACTCACTCACTCACTCACTCACTCACTCACTCACTCACTCACTCACTCACTCACTCACTCACTCACTCACTCACTCACTCACTCACTCACGCACGCACCACGCACGCACTGTACCACTCACTCACTCATTCTATTGTCCACGTGTTGTACGATATTGTCGTTGGTATTCTAGGACAACAATATATTCGATTCGTTCTGTAATAAATGCCTCATTTTATTACCAGAGGACAACGATAGGAGCAGCAGCAGCAGCAACAACAAAAACGTTGGGCACATATATATTATTACTGATTGCTAAAATTAGAGGGAATGGTCATTTAAGGGTAGTTACCTTTTGTCCTTGAGACGGGTGACGCCTTAAATAAGGTGGATGTTGTTGGCATATTTATAATATAGCTATTTACTTTGGATATACAGGATGCATAATAAGCAGACAGACATGGCGACAAAGCTCACCAACTCAGTATCCATTTCGGCATGGCAACATTTTCTACTTACCTTTCACAGACAGTTCACGGTGTACCCGCTCATCACTCTTTGAAATACATCATATATATCATCCAACTTATATGCCATATCATATAGATGTTATGCCACATATATGTCATAACTGATATATCTGATACATTGTATATATCATACGTCATATATACCATAACGTATTTATTTCACACATCATATATGCCACGTGCTTTGTTGTTGTCAGATGATAGAGCCCTATTCTATCCGTCTTCATTTCACAAATATATCGGCTTCATCACCAGTTGTCTCCAACTAATATAAGAAGTGCCACTTTGGAACTGTGAGATTTATATATTTATATATTACATGGACACCTTCGTCTATAGTTAGCCATGAAGTGGTTATATATATTTATATATCACATGGACACCTTCGTCTATGGTTAGCCATGAAGTGGTTTGTTTTCTACTCGACAATATTGGCGTTGGATATTCGTTGTTTATTGACGTGTTATTGACCCACGTATGTGAACCCCACCAGTTCCGGCTAATGGAGTAGTGATATAGGTTATCACTCAGCATACGAGAATGGGATCCTGTGAGGGTGTGTCGTCTATATACGGACTGCGTCGGCTGTAATGTCAACTGGACTGACGTCGACGCCAACGTCGCCTATATTACATCACATGCCAGTTTAGCGGTCTCAGTAGTTTGTCTTGTAAACAGTAGGTTTCAAATATTATGAAGTTATGATACTTATTATAACATTTATTTATATTTTATAATCTACGGAACCAAGACGTGTATGGATTCTTTTTCTTTTTATTGTAGGCAAATAAGTCTTGTCACTAAAACAAAACAAACGATCTTCGGTGTAGACCCCAAACTGCACATATGTATTGAACATTTATTCCTTGTTAAATATTGTATTATTGTACGCTTTGAAATAAACATTGATTGATTGATTGTCATTCGTGGTGAAGAGTCGAAATAGGAGGGACCGGAAGTATACAGAAAGTATCGTTCCTTCTTTGGTAAGCAATGAAAGATTGGATTTTGGTTTGTTTCGTAATCCGCGCCTTTGAGAGAGAATGAACAGAACCACCTGTCTAATATATACTTATACAATGGGTGTCTAAACCTATGCTAGTCACTTATAAAGTATTAATACAGATAACGATGTCGAATTGCCCCGAAGTTACTTATTGAGCGAGTATAATAAAAGTGTATTATTTTGTATTGTAATATTGGTTAGGTTATTTGCTATTTTATTAAATTAGCTTTATCGAAGTCTTAAATTAACTTTCTGTTTCAAATTGTAATTGATTGCATATTTTCTTCCGAATATTATCATAATTACACTTAAAACCAAAAATGCTCTTGTAGTGATCATTATCAGCTTATATGATTTCATCTTTCCACAATATCCTTTCCCCCATGCACGCACGCACGCTCCTCGCACGCACGCACGCACGCACGCACGCACGCACGCACGCACGCACGCACGCACGCACGCACGCACGCACGCACGCACGCAGGCAGGCAGTTGTCTCAGCAAGAAAAGTCGCCACTCTGGAATCAGTCCCCTGAAGAAACATCCAGAGTTTGTGTATAATAAGGCACAGGTACAGAGAATCTCGAACCGTGAAATCAGCTATAAAAATCCCAGAAAACATCGATTGCGAAATTAAAAAGGTATGTTGACATGGATTAAAAATAACAAAATATCGAGTAAATGTTTCTCACTGAAAGACTAAAAAAAATTCTTACCGAAGGCGGAACAGACTAACATAGATTCAATCAATCGAACCACGAGTTAGTCATTGTGAATTAGCTATGTTCATGCCTATGTTCGGTGCTCAAAAAAGTTAGATTTAATTTTTATAGTATTCAGGCCGAGAGCTCACCAGGTTTTACTTGCCAAATGGTATGATATTGGATTCTAGGGTGAAAACCTCCAATTTTGCTTGTACGCATTTCACAGCTTAAACTTTCGATTGAACCGTAGAAAGTCATAATTTGACTGAAGTACAATGGCTACATCCACAAATATGATACCAGGTGATATATTATCGTTGGTCGGATTATATGAAATATCCGTATGTTTATTTTACCTCGTAATAACGATAGCAGCATGATTTCAAAGATTAGTTAAATGTTAGGTATTTTTTTCCCAAATGCATCATAACGAAGAGGTATTATTCACCTTTCATTTGCGAAAACAAATGTTCAAATCGGCTTAGATGATGCAGAGTAATAACTAAAAGAGTACATATGCGTTTGTGAAATATCGTTAATTCTGAGATTTGACCCTATTCTCAATCAATATGACTTTAATGCAAGTTTTCGATATGGGTATATTCTGTATGCAACATCAATATCATTAGTGCAAGCGTTGAACGTGGGACAGACGGGCCTATCTGATGCTGTCATTGAGATTTTCAGGGTGTTGTACACAAAATTAAACAAACCATCTGGGGACGAACGTGTCGACAGACATGTGAAATCAATATCTGATGATATGCTGTTCGTCACAACAAGACCCAGAACAAAACCAGGGAAACACTTCTGAATAGGACTTGCACTGAAAAGTTTGACAGGAAGCAGGAAAGTTGGTGAGATTCTGAACATATTTGGACACTGCATCAGTTATCACACAGCTGAGTCCCTAGAGACATAATTAGCCTCCGATCAAAACTGTGCCAAACCTGATGGAATCGCAAAATTGGTCAGGCCATGTACACCTATGTAGCGTGGGATAATTCTGGTCAGCTCACAGAGACATTGTCAGGTGGCGGAACCTTGCACATCAGACACAACTGGATATTGCCATGACACACAGTTCAACAACGAAACGTGTATTCCAACTCAAAGAGCACATAGTGGAAACTTATTGCAAGAAGCCTAAGATCACTGTTTGTCAGTATGCTATCAAACTTATAGCAAGACTAATACATCTCAGTAACATAGAATATGGAGATATATTCTGGATGATGAGCATTACACTGGATTTAAAAAAAATTGGACTAGCTGTAACTCGCTTAATACCGAAGATCTAGTTCCCAGACAGCGAAGTGCCTACATGGAGAACTTGCATATCCCTCCTACCGGCTACATATAGTGGTAGAAACGCTGCTACCTTTTCAGCGTTTGGCTGATGAATGCAGAGAGGAATTCATCATCGTCCACTACGACCTTGCTATAGCTAAACCAGCTCTACAAATCCAAACATCTGAGGCTCTTCTTTACAACAACGTTTTCTATTGCTTTTGGGCGGGCGCCTCCGTGGTCTAGCGGTAGCGTGCTGGATCACAGATCACTACCACCCGTGTTCGAATCCCGGTGTGGGCATATTTGGAGGTTGTTTCGTCTTTCACTTCGTCTCATTACCTTTGGAAGTCGCTCGGCCCATTTAGCCTACCTTGTGCACAAATGTGGCCGTAAAACATCAATCATCATCATCATCATCATTACTTTGGGCCCTTCCACAGTGAGCTTTCATACTTCAGTGCACTGGGACACTTCCTCAATTGCTATGCGGTTTCGCAGATTCTCTCAGAAACAGGGGTACTTGCATCTGGATCGCTGAACCGATTTCTAAATGGAAAAATTTTAATTGATGAGTGCAAAGGAAGCAATTCAAATACTTCATCTCTTAAAATGCATCATTTAGTCAAAACACAGGGTAAATTCCATTTGTCAATTCCAATTCCAATACTTTTTACCATGGGTAGGTGCTACGAGTACCTACTTGGAATACCTACTTCGAGTAGTTTATATACCAGGTAAGATTATCATGGAAGAAATATTTGTGAATTAAAACATTAATTTGTCGATTTAATTTTTTGACCCGTTCTAAACAGTGAACGCGGGTAAATTCCTAAATACTAATATCTCTATATAGAGTACAGGAATGCTATGTGGTGGTTTCACAGTGTTGTGGGCGAAGCACACGGTATCTAGACCATTTTAATTGGTTAAGTACTGATGTGGGGTGCAGCAATCAGTATGCATATCTGATATATATATATATATATATATATATATATATATATATATATATATATATATATATATAAGGTGTTTTAGCTTAAGATATATTTGATGATATCAAGTGATGGATCATAGTCTTGGGTGCATCCCCAAGTAATAGTGTATTTTATAATCATCAAAGATGTATTTCTATTCCATAGTCTAGTAGGAACCTTGAAACGAATGGTTTTGCTTAGTTCCGCTCGGCAGGGGTCAGATCCTGTGTTTACTTTCAGAACCCTGCTGGATACTAAACCATTTACCTATGTTAAGTTTACAAAAGATCTCAAATTGTTATTAACACAGTTAGATGTGGGGACAGGCAATAGTAGTCAAAGTTGTAGGAGAGGAGGGTTTCAAAATGTTATGGGTCATTTCGTTCCAGTATATTGGTAACATCACATGTAAGTGTTAACGTTGTAAAAATGGTTTTTAGAATTAATTTTTATGTAGGAAACTTCAATTCGAATTACAATCCAAATGTTTTCAATTCCAATTCCAATTCAAAATTTCTCAATTCAATTTGTTTTAAATAATTAATTCCAATTCGGGAAATGGAATTGACCGTCAATTTCAATTCCGGAATTGAATTGACCCCTATCTGAATTAGTTTGTATTGTACATGATTTTGATAACATACATATAGCATTTGTTTGAATACTTATAATTGCTGGTGTATGCGGCTAAATCCTCTACTAGGGACAACTTTCCAAGTTCTACACTTCCAAAAATATCTTGAACACACCCACCCATTACCTGAAGCCGTTATGCCTGCAGTAGCATCTTCCAGATATGATCTCACTGTTAATGCATTTCATGCCACAGAAGGAAGCAATAATTACGTGATGATCACGAAGAAGCGTTAGAGTACACAGTAGTAAAGCTCAATGGTCATCATGGAGGTATGGCTAAGGTCTGGGTGTTGTTTTTGTGCATATATTCCTACGATTCAGTCGGGCATACAGAAGGAATAATATGCAGCTGGTCATTTTTACTTTGGAAAATGTGTCCCATCTTCTTCGCTGGAAATCGCCCCAACTTTCCATTGTATCTTCATTTAAACATCATATGGGTTCAGTAAGAAAACAATCAGGCTTGTAGCCAGCACTGATACATTTCAACACAGCGTCAAACGTGGAATTATACATCAATATACAGTGTATATTAGATAATGTATAATATAATTTATAAAACATGCTATCAAGTCAAACTGAATCAAGGCATTTTTCGGCATCCATACTAGCAATAAAGATGTTAGAAATAATGGTATTTGGAGTAATACGTAAGGTCATTTAATAAACATTTTCCATGAGAAACACCATAACCATTATGGAAACTGAACTGATTAAAACATAAAGGTGGGTAAAATTAGCAATTGGACTAGCTTGGCAAGAGTAGAGGACATCGTTATCGGTTCTGTAGTTTAGTGGATTACTAGAGTCTAGAGTTGGCTTCTTCAACACGGGTACCATTAATACTGTAGCAAAAATACTAGGCACGTGGTTGTAAGTTAACATCACTGAGTATAGGACAGACAAATGTTCACATAATATAGTTGATTGACCTTGGATCAGATACTCGGCATTAATTCCATCTATTCCAGGGGAGCAATTTCTTATCAGGTTCTGTATGCAGACAGGACCCTGTGCTGTATTATATCATTCTTCATATAATTGTACTGTGTTTTGACCAGATCAGAGATATGCTGTTGCTGAGCTTTGAGCGGGGAATTGTCCTGCATAATACTAGCGTAACAGTCAGCCAACTTGCTACAGAGGATTGATGAGTGAGCATGGCTCTTTCTCCGTCTTTTAATCGGTTTCCAGGATGATTTCATATCTCTGTGCAGCAGATTGTCCAATGAATGATACAGTTCATTTTGAGTGCACGCAATTTCTAGATAGTTTTCTGAAAAGACGTTTAGCGTTTTGTATAGCACGTATAAGTCGTGCCTTGTCTTGGGCGGTCGTTGTCGACCCATAGTTGACACCAGAAGCGTGTCTTACCTAGCCCTCGGCTCAAACCTGGACACTAGTACTTCTTGGGACGGAAGGTTCATGTTTCCGAATACATTCTACTTTCCTAGCAGCTTCGATATATGTCCTTAGGCAATCCATGTACTCATTTATTCTTGTCTGTGTCTGATGTTCATCTAATTCCGGACATGGACTGTACATGGGCAGCTAACATAGTGCGACACCAAGTTCCTGGTTATATCATATATATATATATATATATATATATATATATATATATATATATATATATATATATATATATATATATATATATATATATATCCCTGTGCAGATTTAAGCATTTTATTGATATGCAGAAGGATAAAGATTGACCTGTTGGAGGCAAGCGCCCTACAAACATTAGAGTAATGACGTTTTGTTTAATAGTGAATGGTTCATCGAAAAAGTAGGCACTTCTATGGGTAGGAACTGGGCACCACACTACGCTGATATTTTCTTGGAAAATTTGAAATAGAGGCATTATAAATATTTGCATTAAACTTTCACACCTACTTCCGATATTTGGATGATGTTTTCATAATATGGCTACATGAAACACCCATTAAATTTAAATATTCTATCTCTATTGATTCAGTCAATTATTTACATACCACTGTATTCAAAGACTGTAAAAGAAAAATATATGTACCTTACTGACCAAGGTATTTTTTAAATCAATCGATATTCATCAGATGTTACACAAACATTTTCTTCATCCCAAACATATCTTTAAAATTTTATTCAAATCGCAAGGGAATAATGATTTACGTATCTTTGTTAGTGGTCCTTGAGATGCGTGACTCTGTAAATAGGTTGCCAGTTACTGGATAGATATTTACTTGCGGCACACGGTACATATAAATGAACAGACAGATGGGCAAGTTCATCGACTCAATACCACATCGGCATCGTAAAACTTCCTACTCACCTTTCACAGACAGTTCACATTGTATCCGTTCATCAGTCATTGATGCAAAACGTCACAGCTCTCATATAACATAGATGTCATGTAGCCTATATGTGATATATCGTATATATATCATACGTAATATATGCCTTACAATATTTATGCCACGTACAACATATGCCGGGTGTTTTGCTGTTGCCAAGTGATGGACTCCTATTCCATCTTCACCTGACAAGGTTATCGGCGTCATCACCAGTTTTCTCCAACTGTTATTATAGGTGTCACGTTGGAAGAGTTAGACACATATTTGTATATATTTCGGGCTCCTTCGTCTAGTGTTAGCTATGAAGTGGTTTGTTTTCTACCCGACAGTGTTGTCGTTTTATATTTCAATCTTTACTGACTTGTTACTGGCCGGGATGTGTGATCCCGAACAGTTCACAGAATGGCCCGGGATCCACGCTAGCGGATTGGTGATCCAAATCATCACTCAACGTGTGACAGTTGGATCATGTGAGAGAGTATGTCGTCTATATACGAACTGCGTCGGCTTTAGCGTCAACTGGACTGATATCGACGCCAACATCGGCTCGTGTGTCATGATTGGTGAGAAGTCGAACTGGGCGGAACCGGAAGTCTTCAGGAAGAACCAATCGTTCTTTGGTAAGCAATTAAAGATTGTGTTGTGATTTGATTCCTACTCCATGCCTCTAAGATAGGATTAAAGGGAGAAGGTATATGGCAACATGTCCAATGTATTCTTATATAAAGCGTGTCTGAAAAACACCCCCAACACACAGAGACACACACACACACGCGCGCGCGCACACACGCCGCACACACACACACACACACACTAGTCGCTTATAGAGTATCAAATTTGGAAAACGTGTTTGAAATTACATAGCACTCTATGGAATTTGTGACTTCCCCTCAAAACGAAACCAAAGTTATTAGTCATATGTTTTAGCCTGTGATGTATCAAGCTCCTATTCCTTTAGGTACCTTATTAATGTCTTATTAAAGAATATTACTGTAAAATTAGATTTATAGATAGTTTTGTGGATGCAAATTATCCAACCTGAAGTCATTAGTTTACTTTTTGTCTGAAGTTGTCATCCCTTGCTTATATATTTTTCAAAAGCGACCACAATTACAGGAATTATTAGTACCATAATACTTGTATCATTTAAATGATTTAAGCATAAATTTAAGCAAATAATATTCATATAATAATGGAAAACACTGGAAACGGCTAAAATTCATAGAATAATAGAAAACACGAAGAAGCTAGCATTTTTAGAATTATGGAAAACACGAAGAAGCTAGCATTTTTAGAATTATGGAAAACACTGGAATCAGCTAACATTCATAGAATACTTAAGAAACTTTATCCATCACAATGCTATTTCTCATTCCTTGCAATTCCGAAAGAATAAACTTACTCTGTATAGCACATTTTGTCAAAGCAATTCCATAAACAGATAATTTATTTATTGATTAACAATGATTTAATCTGATCGATATTTCACTGTGTTTCAGTACAGTACATCAGGCAACAATGATGGCAAGACACAAACATCTAAAACTGGTGTATTAAAATTTAGCTATTTTCTGGAGATCTTCAGCTTGACAGTAAATATTCCAATGAACTCCGCCCCCCCAACTGGAAGGGAGTATGTAGGTTCTGTGAGAAATTGCTTAGTACGTGATGTTTCAAGATTGTACCTAAAATAAATAATTAATTAATGGGTGACTTCTAACCATATACCGACGAACGCATTTTGTCTGGGATATATTAGCAGACGTAAAGTAGTATTTTGTGTTATCTTTGATGGTTTAAAACGTCCAACTCATTGGAATGGCATGATATTCTGACATAAATAATCGAATCTTCAAAATATACTGGCGGCGGTTTTACTGAACTGAATTATAGAGCCAGCAAGAACCACAATGTTTCTTCCCACAATTAAGAAGTTAGAAACATCTTAATTAGGCTAATAGAATCTAATGTATAATATAGTTTGTAGCTACAACCACAATTTCTTTAGATTCATTTGATCATATTCAAAATTCAAATAATACTATAAATAATAAATAAAAAAATAATAATACTAATAACAACAACAACAACAACAACAACAATAATAATAATAATAATAATAATAATAATAATAAAAATAATAATAATAATAATACTAATAATAATAACACAACTTTTACAATTACTATTACTATTACTACTAGTTCTACTGCTATCACAACTACATCTCTACTACTACTACTACTGCTACTACTACTACTAATACTAGTACTACCTCTACAACTATAAATAATAATACAAATATTTGTATTACTTTTATTCAGAGCGTCATTATGAAGGAAAAAACATAGCTTTGTTAAGCCTTGGCACAAGATGTAATGCTTCGACCACATATACCAATAACAAGTGTGAGAACATGATGAATGGAGATCGCTCTAAATTATGGAAAGCTTGGAAGTATGACCGAAACAAAATAATCACCTTCAATTTCAAGGCAAATTATCGGATACAAAGACTAGACATTCGTCATCCCTCAAACGTTACTAAACAGTGCAATACAATGAAAATACAGTTCAGCAACGAGATAATACTGGAGGTAAGCTATATGCAGGGATTACTTATTTTACATTAAGAGTATCACATAAGAATAAATATGAGTGTTCATGGACTGGTATTAAATATGTTGAGACAAGTTATGCTTCATAACAACATCATTTGTTGAATCAAAATACAAAGTTATTTTTCAACATAAGTGATACTGAAGAATTTCTGATATTACAAGCATCTATCTAACCTACTTCACGTCAGTTAACTTATTCTTACAGTTTTTTTCCCGATAATAATGTTTGTTTATAACAAATATGTCGAAATAGAAATATACAAATACATAGATTGTGATTTATTTTGTATGCATCTTCAAATTAATTTTACTTTAAAGCCTTTTGTGATAGGCAAATCCCTTTCTGCCGAAATGCAATGAAGTAAGGTTAGTTTGTAAAATGATTGGGTGTGATTGTTTAATTATCGAAAATGTCTTTGTACATTTGGTAACTGAATGTTTTAAATTATCAATTGTTAAAGTACTACTGTTTACACAAATGTACATACAATAGGATTGCATTTGAGGATAATTACACGCTTTAGTGTTTTGCATGTTGTTTACAGTTACTTTGCAACGATCTGTGAGTACCTACGAAGTGCGAAGAAATTAAACAACAAATTTGTTTTGAAATATTTAATGTTATTAAATAATAGCAACGTATTATAAATAGCTTTCACCACTGACTATACACAACTACTATCAGTTTACAGTCATATTAATTGGCAAGAAATATGTGGCCATTAGAAAAGGTGGAGAGAGAATAGGTGTCGAGTTAATGGTAAACTCACAGAAGTTAAATTTGGTACGTTATTTTAAGCCAAAATCAAAACGTGATAGGATGACTTGGACGTTTGATATCTTTTCCCATGATAAATAAATATCACCCTCATTCTCCACCACCGTGAGCATCTTAGTCATAATCATTAGAATCACCATTATTATCACTAATAGCAACATCACCAACAACCGCAGTAGCATAAAAATGACAATCTGGCCGAGACATATACAACTTGATATCAAATTTATTTTATTATACATAAGGCAATAACAAAAAGTGTATTTCAATCATGTATAATCATTTGAATTAAAAGGTCAGTTGAACTTATTCTCCGAGCTACGAATTAAGTTGTCATGCTTTTATTTAATTCTAATTTGTTACTCCTTTATTTCAGCGCACACGAACGTGTCTTAAAACTCACGGCTCCAGGATGGAAATGTATTACCTCGACATCCATAATACGTCATCAGTGAAAATTCAATGTACTAAAATGTGTCGTACTGGACAGTTCCGACTGGTTTACGTGGAAGTGATAATTTGGGGAATTTGACTAAAAAATGATGGCCAATCCTAAGAATCGCGTTATTCATCCATAGTCCAACTTCCTACATAATCCGATCTAATTATTAAACAAAAAGAGTTAATGCCTTACATTAACAAAATCCATATTTGTAAATGAGTGAGTGAGTGTGTGGGTGAGTAAGTGAGTAAATAACTCAACGAGTCAGTGAGTGAGCGAGCAATCTGTAGAAAACCAATCCCCAGTCATAAGTATAACTCAAATTCTTACCTTGACTTTGATTTTTGCTAGTTTAATATATAGGTCCCTATTTAAAATAAATTAAATAATAGATGTTATTGGGTCTTGTTTTTCATTTACTCTACAACAACAACAACCAACATTGGCCATTTAATTTTGTGTTATTTACGTCGATTTAAATGTTGAAACAAAACATATATAATTACCAAACATTAAATATTAAATAATAAACCAGTTAGCAAAATCTTTATTTACAAGCTAGTGGACAGAATAATTATTTAGCAATAGTTGTTAGAAAGTTTTACATAAAGGACAGCTTTTGGGGCTTATCAACACAAGATACCTAATATTAAACAAAATAATTAACATACTTAAGTTGCTCAGTAATTTATTCTACTTTTCTCTTCGGCATTTGACAACATTTTGTAAAATTTCATAAGTCTAATAAATCGTCCTTATAAATATGGATTTTAATTATCATTACCTTATCCTTATGGCAGTCAAATAAGGACGGTTTAGCAATTCCAGACTCATTGCTCGACCGACAGAATATTGCCAGAAGTTGACTATTTATTTCACTGATCTTCCAGAGATATTACTAGCAAATTTAATTAAATAAAACCGACAGATAAATACAAGCGTCGCTGATTGGGATAAAATTGTAATTTATCGTAACACGTTTTTGAATATTCCATTTTGCAATATTGACTTTCCTATGGTGGAAGACGAACTTTGGTAGCTAAAAAGGTATCCCACTTAGCTAAGAAACAATGTCCCGGTTCAGTTAGACAAAACTGTATATAATAGTGCTAAGTATTGCAAAATAAAGCTAGCCCTGGATCTCAAGCCATTCGATTGACATGTCCATCCATGCACGATCGTAGCTAAGACAATTCCAAGACTGTTATTAGTTGCATAATGATGTACGATGAGAAGTTTAATTAAAGTGTTGTAACTTGAAATATGACTTTAATATGTTATACTATATTTCACATGCCTGGGATGTAATTGATGACAGGAAATGTATGTATGATCACATTTAATGGGAGTAATTAATTCAAAAAGAAAATATTTACAATCTGTCTTATTTGGTAATATATCTGCAAATGCAATCTGTCTTATTTGGTAATATATCTGCAATTGAAACATTATTGGGTTTAAAGAGTTATCATCAAACAGACACACATATACACGTAAACAGACTCAAACACACAAGCGCATGCACGTAAACACGCACACACACACATGCAGGAAATCACGCATGTATGCACACAGATACACATACTCCCTCTCAGTTCATAATTCTATGACAAATACGCTAAGCGAGGGATTTCACTTTCAAAATATCACACAATCTACCATATGTATATATATATATATATATATATATATATATATATTGTAGATGAATTGGTGTTATTATAATAATTTTTGTTTGTACATATAAATATTTATATTCTTTCAGAATTGGAACAAAATTGTTCCTTCCTTTTGGCCAACACTCTATGTGTGTACTGGCCACACTGCATGTGTGTGTGTGTGTGTGTGATTGTTTGCGTGCATGTGCGTACTATGGCATTACTTTTGAACATGCCTCTGTGGTGACATGTTATGTTGTGCTGGTATTTCCGTTATTTTTCATGGACAATGGCTATTACTATGGTTAGTACTCTATCTATTTTATATTCTGTGATATGTAAGGTTTAACATGCCCAAATTATATTCCCCAAACCAGTTGTATTGGTCCGTATTTTGACTGCAAAGTGAAGCTGTATTTACTGTATAATGTGTGCTGTGTGTGGAAGCCATGCTAGTCACTGGACAGTTAGGCCAAATGGTATTAATTCTGTGTTGGTGGTACATTTATATGTTACTGACGCTTGGTATCACAATGATTAAGTGGCTGTATAGGATAGTTATAGATATGGAGTGGAATATAATGGTTATTATAGGCAATTGAGTTTTGAATATGAATATTGAACTGGAGTAAGTAATACTGCATATTATTTTGGTGTAACATGTACTTATGAATCTACTGGTATTTACTGAAATGTTGTACTTGCAATTCTTTGTATTTGCATGTGAATGATCTTAGGCCAAGCATAATTAAATGTAATGTTCCTTGAGTAATGAATAATTTAGTTTTTGTTTTTTAGTTAATCGTTTCTACGCTTCTGTACTTCTGAATAAACGCATTAACATGGCTATACAAAGTCCCGCGTCTATTGTCTAAGAATGAAGTGTGCACAGCATACCTTGTCGCTACATATATATTGGAATGTATAAATGCAATTTTATACCAAGGAACATGATTTCTAAGTGAGAAAACGTATTGAAGTTGATGCTAATTTTAACTAGGTAGAAGAAACAGGTATGGTAGTATTCGAGTATTTGGTAAGATCATCCTTCAATAAAACGCACAGACCACATCATACATAACATTATTGTTACGGAGCTGACAATGCGGTTTGTCTTTGTTTAAACATTATTTTTAATCAGTTGTCTATAATTATTATTTTCGTCATGTTTTTCATAACACCATTGTGATCATTGTAGGTGTGTGTATGTGTGTGTATTTTAGGATACACATAGAGAGGCATCAGGCACAGGGCATTAACATATCTAAACATCGTTTTATACCTACCTCCATAAATCTAAATCTGAATACAACTATACATACATTAAACTAAATATAAGATATTCCATACCTCCACATATCGATACACATATGCGTATACCTTTGCATGTGTCTGAGCTACTCATCAACTTGTGGGCAGCAGCTAAATCGCTTTTCGTACGCGACAAATATGTCACGCCCACAGGAAAGCGGCTACACGTAGGCTACGTACAAAAGGCGGAAGCACGTAGAACATACCATTTGACACCACAGCTCGCAGTAAACAACACGTGTGTGTGGTTCAATGGCGACTTACTACGTACATATGATAAC
>JAODUP010000832.1:27500-122500 GCA_025642065.1 Paralvinella palmiformis
GAGGTCGAACATCAGCGTGGGTATACATGAAGGGTGTTTCATCTTTGACTTCGTTCCATTACCTTTGGATTTCGCTTGGCCCATTTAGCCTACCTTGTGTACAAAAGTGGCCGTAAGACGACATCAATCATCATCTTGGTTGATAACTAATTTACATGACGCTTATTTCTCCATTTATTTCAAATAGTAGTTTTGGTTTATAAAATAACATGTCGAAATGCATACGTTGTGATTTGGTTTTTGTATCCGTCTTTAAATTAAGTTTACTTTCGTGGACTACTTTTGTGATTGCCGAGCGATTTTGTGGACGAAATGCAACGAAACAAAATTAGTTTTCAAAATGATTTGGTTCGATGTTTTAATTGCAGAAATCTGGTTTGTACGTTTGGTAAGTGCTAATTTTGAATCTTCAATAGTTAAAATACTACTGTATACACAAGTCTACATACAATAGGTTTGCATATGAGGATTATTGCAAGAGTTAGTGTTTTGCATTACTTTTCTAAATATTTACTATTATCAAATCACTTGAGTGCATCGTGAATAACACATTATTTAAGCTTTCACCACTGACGTACATAACTACTATTAGCTAACAGTCATATTAGTTGGCGAGAAATATTAGCCCGCATGCCATTTAGCCATCAGCTAGATGAAGAGAGTATTTTTCGAGTAATGGTAGGACCACAAATGTTAAATTTGATGTTATTTTAAGCCAATATGAACAAGAGATAGGATGGGCTGGACACCTAATGTTATTTCCCACTGAGAAATAGACTTCACCATTATCCCCGTCATCATGAGCATCAGAGACGTCCTCATCATCCTCATCTTTTTGGTATACTGGCCGAGACATACACAACTTTATATCGAATTTATTTTACTGCAACATAAAACACTAAATACCAGCGTATTTAAATCGTGTATATTCATTTGAATTGAGAACTCAGGTGAACCAATTAGTTGACCTACGAAGTAAGCGATGACTCTTTTATTTATTTCCAATTTGTTTCTTCTTTATTGCAGCGTACACGAAAATGTCTTCAAACTAAAGACACCAGGATTGAAATGTATTATCTCGACATCTGTAATACGTCATTAGTGATAATTCGGTGCCGTAAAATGTGTTACACTGGTAAATACCGATTGGGTTACAAGGCTGTGAAAATTTGGGGAACTGAACTCACTACCAATGGCAACTCATAAGAATCGCGTAATCCAACCTCCTAGTCTCATCCAATAAATAAACGAAAAAGAGGTAAAACTATCCATAAACAGTCGTGATTGATTGATTGATTGATTCAGTGAGTGAGTGAGTGAGTGAATGAGAGAGTGAATGTGAGAGTGAATGTGAGAGTGAATGAGAGAGTGAAAGAGAGAGTGAATGAGAGAGTGAGTTAGAACTCAAGGGAGTGAATAAATAAGTGAGTGAAAGAGTCGATGAGCGATCGAGCGAGTGAACCAGTGACCTGTCGAAAAACATATACCGCAATCACAAATTTAACACAAGGTTCTATTTTGGGACCTATTTAATTTTTTACTATGCATCAACTATACGGCAAATATTTTAAATAAATTAAAATGTATATTGTTGCCGATGATACCAATGTATATGCTGGCAAAAGTACAACAGAGGTTAACAATGTGCTCAAAAATGAAATAAAGCAAATTAGTCGATGGTTTAAAGTTAACAAGTTATCTCTGAATATCAATACATATTACACTGTTCATTAATACTTCCCTACTTAAGTGATATTTGTTATATTTCCATTTTATGCATAGCATGTTTTTACTGCTAACCAACCAGTTAATTTTGTATGTAGGTTGCTGATTACGTTATATTAATATTATATTGTTGTGTATTATGGATTCCCTGTATGTTTATTTTAGATACTCTTCTTTTGAAGGCCCAATAAAAATAAATATAAATAAATAAAATTATGCGTTTGTTCTTAAGACATAACAATATATATCAGACAAATATGTGCGAGCGTGTAATCGTGAAACATAATCAGATGTGCGATGCTCGTAAGTGCATTCGATATAGCTCACATTTTGTGACACATGTCATATGAAGTATATTGCTCTTGATCAAATACACAGATCAAAGATATATACATATATAACACCTACATTAAATACAGAGATAAAATAAGTGTAATTAACCGTTAATTACAACTGACTACTTTTACTAATAATCAACCAACTGACACCCTTACACTGGGAGTTTACTACGATTGTTTCTGTCAGTTTGTATTGAGAACAATCGAATTCGAATTATCAGGAGTAATTTACATGCGTTTTAAGTCCATGGGACACCGAGATACCTTCGAATAAAACATAAATTCGATTTAATCAATTTGATTTACCCGATATTAGTTATTATGGGAATGAATGAGGCTCTGGTGGGACCTAGTAGTCACATCGAATTAAGTGGTATATTTGATTTATCCGATTGGATTTATGGAGTTACTGATATAAATAAAATTATTTAATCAATTTGATTTACCCGATATTAGTTATTATGGGAATGAATGAGACAAATGCGTTATCGTTTTGGTAATAATAGCATTAAACATGCCTTATTCTGTTTAAAGATTATGATGAAGGGTGGTCTTTGAGGGTTGCTGATATTTAGTGAGCGGCATAATTTTAAAACCTCCACCAAAGTCCACAGTAAGACTAGAATCAGTTAAAACCATTTTTTTTACTCACCAAAGAAATGTTTTGGCATAAAATTATATTTCATACACTACACTAATATAATTGTTAGCTTTGTCTGTGAACTTGAGATGAGTCGTATTTGTTTGCGTTCTCCATTTTAGCACGTAAAAACCTTAAGAGGATGGATCAAACTGATATGGATCAACTACCCGGCTAAATATGAAATAATATACGTTCACATTTTTGGATAAGCCGGAGAGATGGAGTAGAAAAGAGTGTGGTTGATCCCGGGAATACAATCAATTTTAGAGGATGACAGGTAGATGACAGACAGAGGATGAACAATCACTTAAAACCTCAACACTTCGATTCCAGATAGAGTGAAAGGCGATCAAGTGATGATATGCTAGACTCTAAGCTTATGATGTCATATTGTTAATTTAGAAACCACAAATATATCAGATATTAATTATTAAGATGATAGTAACCTAATACACAATCAAATAGTTTTACTCTTGCAGTAAGATCGGTATGAGCAACTAACTTGCCACAGACATGCATATTTAAAAGATGAGTATAAAATGACCTTGCTCGTGAAGTGTTAGAAAATATGGCGCGAATCAAATTAGTGCTTTCAAAACAGGTGTACTTTTGTAGTATTTGTGCAGACCTACGCTGGCTTTATGCAATTTTGTCTGCAACCTTTCCATGGTCTTTAGAGACTTTTTACTTACATACATAGACTTACAACAATAAGTTAAAACAGGCCTGACTGCTGCCTTCCAAACATAAGACAAAGCATCAGTATCGGAAATGTACAACTGGTATTATTTGGGCATCTCAAGTCACATGTATAAATCGACCACTGAATGTTAACCCAATCTCCATCACTGACATATGCCATACAGGGAAAGATGAAACAGAGTTGTGCCCAGATCAGTGTTATGTCTTCCCACATCTAAGATGAAACAGAGTTGTGCCCAGATCAGTGTTATGTCTTCCCACATCTAATCCAGCTAGATGAAAGCGTCTTTACAGATGACAGCCACCAGTAAATTGTGAGCCAAGTAAATAATCTTTAAATTAGTCTATGACTGAGAACATAATGCCAATCCGTATATACAGTCACATATATCTTTTGGTTTTATATATATATATATATATATATATATATATATATATATATATATATATCACTCATTACTAGTAGGCTTGATTATTACAGCTCTCTTATTTATAACATCGCATCTAAGGCTAATCTAAAACTTCAGCGTGTTCAGGGTATCGTTTCACTAAGATTATCATGAGCTCATAAGAGCCAATTTCGCTCATAAATGCAATATTGCTTATAAACTAATAATGGAAAACAAAAATTGCATTTCACTAAGAATCGCTCATTAAATAGCTCATAAAATCGCTCATAATCTATTATATTTAATTAGCACCAATGAGTACCCATTAAAATCATAAATAGCTGATTAAGCATTTGTAAGATGGCTTTTTTTTGCTGAGAAGCGGGCGCCGTGAGGGTCGTTTTGGTCGACAACGAATTTTCTGAGACCGACTGACTTTAAACAATTTCTCGGAATTCGAACTCATTGCCGATTATCGCTTTTCTCTGCCGATGATAGATGTTGAAGAAGGTTTTAAGCAGTCAACCTTTTCAAACAAGATGCATCGTTGTCATACACTCGATCACCCCTGAGACGCCGGTTTGCAACTTTATATGATTTTTTTTATTTGATAAGTTTATTCATACACGAGTCTATATGTCATGTAGATTTATGGTGTTCGCAAGCAGACATGTTTTTTTTTGTTCATTTGTGGGATCAAGGCCGTAACTAGCTTCTGCTTACCATATTGTCATGCCACTAGTAAGCGACATAAACATTTAAGTTGGCATGTATTACCGCGGGATGAAACGCTGAAAAGGCGTTGGATTGTTTTAATTCGAAAAGACAATCTGCGAGTCACTTCGAATGGAAAGGCGGTGTCTGAGCTTCACTTTCGTCTTCGAGGAGGTCAAGGAACCTATGACGAAAAGACCCCAAACATATTTTCTTGGAACCCAGAATGGACGGGTCTGATAAAATAGTAAAACAAGAAGGTGACATATGTATGTTCAGCATTCATGAACGATCACCGGTACAACACATACAAATATTCAAATGTTACATTGCGAAATTTACTGTGAACCGTTGTTTTAATTCCTCAATTTATTTATTTTTAAATCAGGAACTGGGGGAATTTTGAACAACCATAACACAAACCGTATATACTCGCGTATAAGTTGCACTTTTTATATTCCGAAATCGACCCCAAAATCGAGTGCATCTTATACGCTGGTCAAATTAAAAGGGAAGGTACTATTTCGTATAATTTAGGGGGAAATACAATAAAATTGTTTTTCAACGTTAATAATGGATATATGAACAATAAACAAATTTATTAGGTGTGTTTTCTCTGTTGTTTTTCAAAAGGTGGTCGTAAAACACCAATTATCATCATCATGATCGGTTGTTTTCAAAGCCAAACTTAATGGTGACAACCGCCAGCATTATTTAATCGGTGCTCTAATTAGGGACGTGATCACAAACATCATTACCTATCGTCACACTGTAAGTGGGTGAAAACGGCCTGTGATTAAATCGACCCCGCCATCAAGAAGTTCAAAAAGTGGGGAGGGGGGGGGGGGGGCATTGGTCATACAAACGTCTTTTGTGCGAGTGCGACTCATACTCGAGTCTATACGGTAGTAATTGTGATCAATTCAAAAAGAACAAGTACCTCCCCCCGTCCCAGCCAGGTTACCTGCCTCGGCAAATGTTTGTATGGCAGATCTGAACATTTTATAGCCGTATCACCTTATGAGTCGTCAATGAAGAGTCAAAAGTTGGTGGCTTTATCAGCTCATGTGAAATCTGTTAACGCTAAGCAAATGTTTTGAATAATATTCTCAAAATATTTGTTTTCCGCTATGTGTAAATATGAGCTTGTTTGATTCAGTTCGACGTTGACCGGTTCCCATATCTAGGTTTAATAATCTTCCAAACAAATCGCAAAATATATGAACAGCCACAAGAAGAACATTCCTGGCCATATTGTACAATAATGTATTACTGGAACTATGAACTGTTGATTATTATATACTTGTATTATGTTAAGGTGTGGATAAATAAAATCACAAACACCTAATGTTTGTCTTTATTGCCTCTGTAGTCTAATTGATAGCGCGTTGGACCACAGATCACTACCACCTGAGTTCGAATCTCAGCGTCGGCATAGCTTCTTTTTTAACTTTGACTTTGCTTCATTACCTTTGGTGATCACTCGCCCCATTTATCCTGCCATATGCACATAAGTGGCCATAAAACATCAATCATACACAAATGTATGATCTGGTGTTTTCCGTCGATTCCAGTACAGTTTTATTTTGACTAGTAAAAACATTATAGCTGGTAAATGTTTGTTGGGCTAGTAAGAAATGTGTTGGGCTAGTAAGAAATGTTGCACGACTTTTGCATGACTTTTACTAAGGCTATAAGTTCTCAGTGTCGTATTGGGAAAAAATTCAGAACATACAATATATAACTTGACTTATGATAAAAAGTACAAATTAATTAAAAAGAAATTCTTTTATCATCTTTACAATCAGCAGACAAAACACTTGAGACTTTTGTAACTCTAGAAACTAAAATCATTATTAACCTAAATCAAACTATATCATATCATACAATGTTTTATATACAGGTTTCTTTTGGACCAGAGAAAATTACTGTTGAATGTAAACTGTGGTGTCAAAATAGTTAATGATATGTATGTAGCAAGTCACCATTGAACCACACTCACGTGTTGTTTGTTGCGAGCTGTGGTATCAAATGGTATGTTTTTTACGTGCTTCCGCTTTTTGTACGTAGCCTGCATGTAGCCACTTTCCTGTGGGCGTGACATATTTGACACGTACGAAAAGCGAATTGGTATACGCACACATCTATCAATATGTGGAGGTATGAAACATTTTATTTTTAGATTAATGTATGAATAGTTGTATTTGTATTTAGATTTATGGAGGTAGGTCTCGAAGGATGTTTAGATATGTTGATGCTCTGTGCCTGTTGCCTTTTTATATGTACCCTAAAACGCACATTGCCCGTGCCAGACATCTTATCTATTTCCATCCAGATTCCTTATTACACCAATGTAAGAAAGTTATGTCGTTATCTACGCCAGACCAGTCGGACGTGTATCGATATACATGGTTCATATAGGTAAGATTTATTCAGTTATTCGAACCCAGAATAAAGCTGAGGTCAGCATCTGAGGTGTCGAAATGCTTTATATATAGGTTTCTATTGGACCACAGAAAATTACTGTTGAATGTAAACTGTGGTGTCAAAATAGTTTATGATATGTATGTAGCAAGTCACCATTGAACCACACTCACGTGTTGTTTGTTGCGAGCTGTGGTATCAAATGGTATGTTTTTACGCGCTTCCGCTTTTTGTACGTAGCCTGCATGTAGCCGCTTTCCTGTGGGCGTGACATATTTGTCGCGTACGAAAAGCGAATTAGCTGGTTCCCACAGGCTGATGAGTAGACCAGACACATGCTTAGGTATACGCACACATCTATCAATATGTGGAGGTATGAAACATTTTATTTTTAGATTAATGTATGAATAGTTGTATTTGTATTTAGATTTATGGAGGTAGGTCTCGAAGGATGTTTAGATATGTTGATGCTCTGTGCCTGTTGCCTTTTATATGTACCCTAAAACGCACATTGCCCGTGCCAGACATCTTATCTATTTCCATCCAGATTCCTTATTACACCAATGTAAGAAAGTTATGTCGTTATTACAACATGTTTGAGTCTATCAGCTTTGTTATGTATAATGTAGAATCTATATTATTGTCCTCTTATGTGGTCTGGCGAAACGACCTATTAATTCATACAATGCTGCTTGGTGGATTTATACTCCTGGAGTCGTTTGTTACTCCGGCAGGCATCTCCATGGGTATTAAGCTGCGGACAGAGTTTTTTCCATATAATGAGTAATTAGGTTACACTGATATAGGAAATTTGTTAAATGTATAGCTATTATAATCCCGACGTGTCATTCGCAGTATCAGAGATCTGCCTGAAATCCACTCTTCTCGACCATGGGTCAAAGAGATCAAGTGGATAGGCGCTTTAATTTAGATCCCACCACACCTAACTGCATATACTTAGGGACGCTAAATTAGGCGTGAATGAACGTTCACTTTGTGATGAACGGAAACGCAACCTTATGAAGACTTGAATAGGTCGAAACCGGTCGTTGCTATTGGGTTGAGTCGTGTTATATTGCTGCTATTAGTATTAATCTGAATTTATTCTGATTTATGCTTATATTATTCATACATTATTCATACTGTGTTTTAACATTTTATTTCTCCATTTTAGGTTTAATCTTTCTTGGCCGTAGTGTTCGACACAAAGCCTGGTTTTGTTTTAATCATAGTTTCTTTTTTATATTTAGATTATCCTCTTTTGGATTATTTTAGAGAAAAATGAAAGAAAAACAAATTCTAATTTTACCGGCAATTAATTATACTTACAATTAAATATTTTTTTAAAATCAGTTTGGAGTTAATTGTTGTTTGAATGAAAACATAGCACCTGTGCCAGCGCCTTAACTATCTTTATAAAACACACACACACACACACACACACACACACACACACACACACACACACACACACACACACACACACACACACACAAACACACACATACACACACACACATATACACATATACACATATACACATATACACATATACATATGTATATATATATACACACACACATACAGACACAAACACTAGTCCGTCAAAAATTGTGAGAGAAAACAAAGGACGAGAGATAGTAACTGATCTTGTAATTATTTGCTGATATAATCTGACTCTCCGTGTTTGTTTGTTTTTTTCGTTTTTTTTTGGCGTCATTTGCCGGTTATTTACATTCGTCTAGTCTGAGATGTATACCCTTAACTTTATTGTTATTGTTGTTATTGTAGTTGTTGTTATTGTGGGTCTAGTAGTAAAAGTAGCAGTAGTATTAGTAGTTGTTATTGGTGTTTTTGTTGACTTGTTGCTGTTGTTGTTGTAGGTTTTGATACTACTACCGTTAGTGTATTAATTGTTGTTACTGTTGTGGTTTTCGTTGCCTAACCAATAAACAAAATCGAAATGGAAAAAAGGAGAAACTAAGAACGACAATTTATTCAGTTATACGTTTAAAGAGGGATTTGAACCTTTATTCAAGAGATATGTGTCAAACACGGTACTAGACCGTACACAAGTACTCTATAGAATATAAATTATCCCCAATTACGTGTGTGCTCGCCTATCTGTCAATTCAATACCGACATGTCCTTGTCCTTGTGACGTCAGTAAATGAATCCGTCACTCAGGCGTCATTAATACAATATATTATCGACTTTCAGTCACATTACGTCATTACCATGAGTCACGTGGTTGTTCATATTACTAGACAGAAATATCCAGTCATCACACACGAAAACGTCATCGTAACAACTTTTTTTATCACATTCACGAACACAATTCGCCATTTAATCAATTACATATCTGAACGTTATGATATTAAGACTTTTGTAAGAACACAAATTATTGAGTGACAGCATTATGATAAAATGATTTTGATAAGACGACACAATTCCATGTAAATTTATATACTTGACACAAGCAAAACATTTCTATCCTGAAATAGTAACATGTTATTATCCATAATTAGAAACACGGGTATACACTTGCAAAAAGGAATATATTTAGAGATTAATGGTGTCCATTGACGACTTTGCTTATTTTGTTTCTCCTTATTATTGTTTGTCCTTATTCTTATTTCTCCTTATTATTGTTTGTCCTTATTGATATTTCTCCTTATTATTGTTTGTCTTTATTCCTATTTCTCCTTATTATTGTTTGTCCTTATTGATATTTCTCCTTATTATTGTTTGTCCTTATTGATATTTCTCCTTATTATTGTTTGTCCTTATTGATATTTCTCCTTATTATTGTTTGTCCTTATCGATATTTCTCCTTATTATTGTTTGTCCTTATTCCTATTTCTCCTTATTATTGTTTGTCCTTATTGTTTATCTTTATTATTGTTTGACAAATGAACAAAAATAAGTTTTGTTTAAAATAGATATATCGTTTTAATTTTGTACGATAATACTGATATAAATGCATTGGATCAATGTTCGGGAAGAGGGGGGGGCATACCGGACATAATTTGGGTAGGGGTGCTCTATCCTTAAAAATACAGAAGAACCACTACCATTAACAACCAATTGATGACAAAGAGATGTGATTACATTGGTCAATTTTTATAAACAATTAACAAACAAGACAACGCGCTTAAATAATTGTGTTTGGTGGTATACCATTACAAATTGTTAGTAAATGTATATATTATATATATATATATATATATATATATATATATATATATATATATATATATATATATATATACACTACACTGAAGTCACTTAAACAATCTTGTATCTGATGCGTAGAATAATTTTATCCAATGACATTGTTAACATATGTAACATGTTTGACTAATTCAATAACAGAACCATTACACTCAAAATGAGGTACATTTACACAAGATCGACCAAACAATAATAGCTTGTTTTGGACGAATTGAACATAACATCACAAGCTTCAGTAAATTGATGACAAAACATATTGCAAATGTAATATCCACGTCTGGCAGCAGATAACCGAGACATAACTTAATCAACATACAATGTGAAAGGTATGGCTGACAAAACCCCACCCTGCTTTACACTATTAGAGACAAAACATATTGTTGACAGAGATGAACCCCATCGAATATGTACGCTCTGGTTTGTGTAAAATACAATCACAAAACGTAACATTAGTGGACATAACTGACGCTTTAAAAGCAGAAGGAATAGTTTTACATAATTTACTTTGTCAAATGCCCAGCTGGCGTCCAAAAGAGTTACATATACATTTGTATCATTATTTTGGTAATATTGGACATTTTCATTAACAACAAATGCACACTGTGTTGCATTATGGGACTTCTTAAACCCAAATTGCATATCAGAGGTACTAAAGACATCATGATACTTAAGCAGGATCAGGTTATCCAAGAAAATCGGGAAAGGTTTTGTGTACGTTTCATGAAATTACGAACACATATCTGGTTTAGGATCATGGTTTGTGCTGACTGCGTTCGAGAGAGATCAGTCTCAAAATCACCTCCGATTAAGGTATGATCAACATTATTACATAAATTAGAAACAATATGTTATTGAATGCGGAGTTATTTATGTGAATATTAGCACGATCATAACTTGTATCAAAGGGCATGTACATACAACATAAAAATAATCTAGTACCTTGTATATTGATTAATATAATAGCAATTTGGTTATTAGCAACACCAACTGGCTCAACAGTACATGATAATGATGATATCCATAGTATAGCGCAGCCACCATAACCTTGGCCCCCAACTGAAACATGTCAGAAAGGCAATGTAACGATATATCAGGAGACAGAAGCATGACAATATCATGACATTTAGTGTCACTGAAGCCTTGGACATCATATGTACAAATGCGTAGTGACAAGATCATGACGCTAGTACAAATTTTGTATATTGGGAATATTACCATCACACTTTCGGGGGCGCTGAATGCTCTTACTCTGATAACCTGAGGCCATATAATACCCCTAAATAATTGTGGGAATATCGAAACACCTACATTCAGTTTGAACGATTTGAATTTAGTATTTGGATTAGACAAGCATTCAACCAAATTATATGGAATGTTCTAGCCATCTAAATACTAAATACTGAGCAACATCAGCGACATCAGTGACAGTAACCCTCCACCCGTATATGAATCGATGCATGTTTGGTTCAAGCGCGCCGCGGAATTTAGACGATGACACATCTTGGGCTGTGTTTTTGTCCGTTCACGACGTTGGGCTGTCGATATTGTCGCTACACCTTCTTTGTATACTGACAGGGGTATTGATAGCTGGACATCTGGGAGTTATTGCTGATAACAATGATATTATCGAGATTGTCATTACTGCCGTATATTATGGGTATGTGTTGACTTCTCTAAAATGCAATGATGGCGGATTAATTGCTATCGTCGGTCGGCACAGTTCCTTGAGCTCTAAATATTGATTTGATCAAGATTTGAGGACTTTGTGGGTTCCTTTAAGTCATGATTTAGTTGTCTCTGTTGTAACTGTGTTCAGTGTTGTGCAGGCGAAGTTGGACCAGATATAACTGACACAAATGAAGGTCTCTTCTCATGTTCCACTTTCACCGTTCGTTCTTTCAATACACAGTTATCAGAAAGTAACCGGTGAACAGGATGTTGGCATTGTTTGTATTTACCTTGTAGATCAATAAGTCTATCTATCTCTGAAGTTGAGCTCAGCTCCTCAGGGTGGGGTCCTGGAATGGTATTTACTTCGTAAGATGGCACTGAAAATATCGGAGCATGGGTGGCCTTATGCATCATCGCCATCGCTGCCAAGATATATTTTAAATCCGCTTCGGCTTTAGAACGGATATTTGCATCACAGTGATTTTAATGGCTGGTGCCATTGGCGTAATTGTCAACCCTATCAAACAGAACCTCCTTAGCCTCCATGATAACGTCATGAATGTAATATCCAATGAAGGCTTTCCTCACAACGTCAACTGTACCGTATAAGTAAGCCATAGTGTACATAAGCCAGCAGGAGTAGCTGTATAACCTGTTATTCATGGCTATCACCTGATACTGATGTTGTGCTTCGATTGATGTTGAAGGGTTTTCTTCATCCAAACCTTCACAGTTCCGGATGGATCCATTCCTCCAAGGTGTATCTTTTACCACCATAACCAAATATTCCAACGTCATCGTCACTGACACGATTGGTAGACATGAATGTGACGATTTCCTTCGATGTATCGAAATCCCCATGGCATGATACTGAATATTCATTGGTCTATTTATGACACTGATTCCATGTTGTGTATATTCCAGGTATACGCCATTTAGCCACATCATAATATTTATTGCCTGCCTTTGAGTATGTGGGGACCATTATGTTGTATGCCCAACTGACATCCACTCACTTCACCGGTTTAGATATTATAAAGAGGCTAAATAAAACAAGTAGCTTTTAAAAACATAACAAAATATTTCTTTACTTCCTGCGAGTTTAATACGATTAGGCAACATGTTTCACAAGCTGGAAGATGACGCACGTTTTCTCCGTCCGTTTCTCTTTGGATTTCGTGTACCGTCAAAGGTTAACAAGACTCAGATCACAGTCTACTTTGTATATACGTTTGGATCAGATCGCTTAGATATAGTAATGCTGTTTTACTCATTACTTTGAATGTGTGAAACGGAATCTTGGACAGTGATCTGAAACGGACAGGAATCCCTTGCTGCTAGAACAAAACTGGTGTTATTTGTTCCCTTTTGCAAGTGTGTTATTCACCAGACGTTCTACACTAGCTATATGTGGTTTGTCAGAGAGAGGGGGATATTATATAGCAATGCAATGCCATTGATCACCTGAGAAATAATATGGGCTTGGACTAAAGTCACTGTTTATGTACTTATGAATACGTCCTATATTTCTTATTTGAGGATAACATGACTTAAAATAGATCGAATATCCGGTACAAGCTCTAGATTTCTAACGGACATGGAAGAATATATATATATATATATATATAAAACTGTATCTAGATTAATGCGAGGATTCTGTCTTTTCTTAACATGTTTTTCTTCTAAGTGAAATGACCTATTCGGAAACATAGTGATTATCTTCTTCACCTCAATTTTAGAAGCTGGTCGAAATGTCTTTATTATTTTCCCATTAAGCTTATTAGCCGCATCCATGGAGATATTGCAGGTATTATTTGAGGAATCATAACTAATCTTATTCTCGATGATTGTTGTTATATCATGACAAAATGCTGAAATTGCCCGCCAGGAGCTCAGCAGAGGTAAATGTGGAAATTTTACATCGGAGTTACTTCCCATCAAGTTCTTAGTTAATTTGAAGAGTTTATTGACTTTTCAACAGAGGTCTCTGCATATTTATTTCAAAGTGCATCGTTAAGAAAGTTCGGCGACAGGTTCCCTCTGCTTTCCTCCGAATTTTATTAGCTTGTTCGGGGTAACAAAAGGTACTAGACAAGGTAGTGTTTAATCGCCAAAGTTATTTAATATTTGCATTGATGTTGGGAGGGTTATACGCGATGTCTCATAAAGGTTGCATTGGTGATTATTCATTTAATGTGTTTGCATATGATGATATTGTTAATGCTTTCTATACCTTAATTCCAAGGTCTGCAAGATTAATAGGTAAATGAGCTGATTATGCTTTAAGGTAGAGGTTCAAATTTAGTTTTGTGAAAACAAAATGTATGGTAATATCTGGAAAAAGTCTCAGCACAGAACCTATCTGGTATCATAATAATCATCGTCTTGAAAATGTCAACAGTCTACAAAACTTGGGGTGTTTTTTGAAGATTGTCCATCTGTCTTCCAGACCGACTCTGCGGACAAGCGAACAGAAACATGTAGAAGGTCATTTTATGGCAAGCACGATATAGGTATATCTAACCCAGGCGTAGCAACTGATGGTAAATCATACATATGGAATATTATGTGTGAGCCAATGTTATTATATGGCATGGATTGCATACCTCTCAGAAATCTGGAAAATTAAAATTGGAGAGAACATAGGGAAATCTTCTGAAACAAAGTCTTGGACTTAATAAACGCTCTCATAGCTCAAATATTCTTAAAGCATTAAACGCTAATAAAATATTATTATAATTAAGGGGAATACCGCATGTATTTTAAAGCGTATTTTTAATGTTCCGTCACCTGTTCAATAATTGTGTTGTCATTTTATGTCTTTGTATGCTACACAGGGTATTTTAATCGCAGGTACCCTAGTTTGCCTTTTTAACCAAATATACAAGGAAGCAGCCTCACCTGAATGCGGAGTGGTCGATTCCTTGAAGACACTCATAATGCATGAACATTTTATTGAACTTTACTCAGAGGAGCACATTTTAGTTATCCTTGTTATTGAGGCATTCCGAGTTTTTAATTGTAACATATATGTGTAATGTTGATTATATTTTGTTGTTAATGTTTCACAGTATATGGTGATTCCGCGTTATATACATGTCTTATGACATTTTATTTGCATGAATGTGTAACTCTGTGATATATTATTCCTCAAAAATGGGCGTTGAATGAAATAAATAATAAATAAATTAGCAGATCTAAGCTGATGAGAGAACCAAGGAATGTACGGTCTCAACGCGATGATGTTTGAACGAGAGACAGCATGATGAATAGCGATTCTTTGGACGAATTTCTTATAGGCTTCAACTAGCTCATCAACTGATCCTTCAGATTCACTCAGGTGTAAATCCTCGATAGATTCTAGAATATTTATGTCACAACACTTTCTGTATGTGATCTTTCTTCGTGTGCAATCGGGTTTGTCGATATTAATAACGAACTGTACAATCAGATTATCGCCGAAGTATTTACTTACAGAAGGAACTATTAAAATGTTGGAGCCCGAGTTTCTAGAAATAACCAAATCTAGTGTGTGGTCTCTTAGCAATTTCATTTAGACGGAGGTAGACGATATATATTATAAATTTTAGCCGTAACCTTACCTATATTTATTGTACAGTCCATGTCTTCAAAATTTATATATATATATATATATATATATATATATATATACGGATATACATCTCCTTAATCTCTGACAGTACCATCATCGTTTCTGCCACTTTTACGAGCCACAGGTATATTTTTATTCCTCGAGGATTGAACCTTCGGACAAGATATTGATATAGGGATCTCAAACTTCGGATCATCGTGTAAAGAGTCTATTACATCCAGGTTAAAAACATTATCCTAAAACGGTATATTAACAATTAAATTAACATTCGCCGGCTGACTGTTATTTAAGTAAATAAGGTTGCTGTCATTAGCACTAAGCTTATTGTGATAAACAGTCACCTTGTGAGTGGCAACATATAATCTAACACATTTATTATGCCCAATTTGCTATCTGCCAGCTTGGGTTCCCCATCTTCTGCACAGACTCGTACGCCAAGGTGTCGTAAAGGTGGCTTTCTGATCACACTTGGGCAGTTTTACACATCTTGACCCTGCACAGGTATTAATATCCGCTACAGCTGACTTCTTAAAAACATATTGTAACATCTTACTGAAGAATACTAATGCAAGATAAATACAGTCAAAACTTCACATCCATTTGCCCATAAATGTTCTAAGAACTTTCATCTATCATTCTGGAGATCTGTAGTAGTTGCTTGATAAAATGATAATGACTCCTGTAAAGATAAGAGACAATTAAAAACAAAACAAAGTAGATGTCTCAGTGTGTGAATGAGTGAGTGACTGAGTGAGTACATGACAGAGTAAGTACGTGAATGAGTCAGTGAGTCAGTTAATCTGAGTCAGTCAATAAATTAGCCAATCCTGGAGTGAATGTTTCGATTAACCTCTGCACTGGTAATAACACTTTGAGTATTTAGCTGAAGGACGACTCATTAGGAAAACATCCTAAAAACACAGGTTCATGACTGGAATTCGATATTTGGATTGGAAGTTTGGGCTGCTGTATGACATTATTAATGGTGTATAGCAATGAGAGTGTTTTATTATATGATAATAGTGCAATTCTGAAAGGTTATAATAGTGCTGCATTGAGATATCGTAATAGTGCTCCCTCGGGATTAGACATGGGGTCAATTAATTTACCATTTTTACAACGTTAACACTTACATGTGATGTTACCAATATACTGCAACCAAAATGATACAGAACTTTGTTTCCTTTAATATATATATATATATATATCAGATAATACGAATTGGTATTGATAAATTTGGGATTGGAATTGCAATTGATAAATTGATGTGGAATTGGAATTGCAATTGACCAAATGGAATTGACCCCATGTCTGCTGCGGTTAACAGATCACTGCTGTTCTGAGATAATAATAGTGCCCTCCCTGTAATAATAGTGTTGTGGAGTTAGTGCTTTCCCTTGGTGTTAGTGCTGTCTCGTGTTGAGTGTTTTTGGTGATGTTGTTATTACCAGATAACCATACTTATATATGTTACATGAGAGTAAGCCATAGCCACATATTATTATATTTATTGATTCCCAAAACTGTGTTACACATGAAGAACTTTATATCAAAGTTATAGAAAATATTATTTTTTCTGTTATATTGTAACATATTTTAAGAATGTTAATACAATATAGTTAACATGTTTAAACAATATCAAAGCGGTGTGCCCACATTATATATTCCATCTAAATACTTCACTTTGACACAGTCACTAGTGAGACTAATTGACCAATCAGCGAATTGGAAAAAAAACAGTTGGAGAGGTCCCGCGGAAAAAGTGAAATAATTAGAGTTAGATTTTGGCGGAAAAAGAAAGATGAGAGTGAGTGAGTGAGTGAGTGAGGTAGATAAGATAGAGGAGGTCGGATAAATACAATTTCGAGTTGAACATGGATTAGAGACCTCGGTAGGAGTGTTATGTAGTGAGTAAAAAGAAACACGTACATGGTATTTTTCTAAGTTTGAGCTAACAAAACACATACATTTTAAAAGTGTTACAAAATATTTTCGGTCTCTGTGTGCACAAAGACAGGACAATTTTTGTAACGTTATTCCGATTAGCCAGTCTCTGACGGGACGTCATGTTACCACTTTATTGACATGTTATGACTTTACTCCTTTTAGCAATATATATATATATATATATATATATATATGTATATATATATATAACATTAATTATGGTTCTTTAGAGCAGAATGTTCTTATCACATGCGATCCAGATTTAAAGAAACGCGAGTATGGTTTCTTATTGAACCATTGAAAGTTGTTCCGGGACATAGCAATTTTCTTATATTTCATCAACAAGCTGATATAGACGACATTTGATATAATAAACAGACCTATTATTAACCCATAAATGATGCCTATTATAAGATATGTTTTACTGTACGATACAGACTTGATCATTCCAAGTGGTCCTACTGGCCCAGTGACGCCGGTAGCTCCACCAGTGGATCCTCTTACTCCGGGTGTCCCGTTTGGTCCAGTGGCGCCGGTGTCTCCTCTTCTACCCGTGGTGCCAGTATTTCCTGTCCTGCCAGTTTGACAAGGAATCCCCACCTATCCAGAGAGTCCCGTTGCTCCAGTTGCTCTGAGTGGTCCAGTAAAACCGCTCGCTCCAGTTCGTCCTTCTAAAACAGGACTACCCGTGGGCCCATTACACCGGTTTCACCTTTGACCCGTGTATCACCTGCTGGGCCGGTATCATCAATAGGGCCTGTGGCACTAGTTTCATCTGTTCTTGATATTGTTTGAACATAAATTGAAAGTAAACACAAACGGCCTACAAAATAAGAAGAAAATATAGATGTAAACATCACTCATCAAGTACTCAACCAACCAAAACGTTCAAGGCCATAATAGTAATAATACGAAGGAGAAAAATAGAATAACAACGACACCCACAAATTTCCCAATCGATAAGGTATTTTTTTCTATATGAAATCTTCAAGTATGTAAAACAAAGTCAGATATGTTGATAAAGGTACCGTGAGAAACAGATAACAGCTGTATCCAGGTGCGAACTATCCACTCACCGGATATGTTGAGGACAATGCATATACGAACAGCCACCATTCGATCAACACCTGTAGCTGCCATTTTCATCGAGTTAGCCGCCCACCGTCTGGCTGTCGGGTACTCTTCATAGGCAGCTGGATTTGGATATGACGTCAGACGAACTGCTACGGTTGAGAAGATTCGGGAACCTCAAAATGTCGCGTTTTGTTCGAGAAAATCAGATTTTTACTATTGACTATAGAACCTAACTGTCGGTTGAATAAAAGAGGTTTAGGCTCCTATACTTGCTGTGTTGAAAATGACCAATATTCCTTTGAAAGCTAAAGGACCCGGTATACCCACAGCTGGCTGGACATACACACACACACACACACACACGCGCGGGAGCATTTCGCAAATAAACAATTCTTTCGTTATATTTTACAGCGGGATGTATGTCATAATCATGTTTCTGTGGTGCAGTCAGTATCGCGCTGTTCTGCCTCATTGCACGTCGTGGTTCGATTTCCAGTGCTACCGTTATTTGTGATGTTTCATCTGATCATCTGACTTCCATTATATATCATCACTCTCGGCTATGTATCTCGGGCATGGACATATCGAAGACTAAACGAAGCAATTTATATATTTTCAGGTTGTCGTGGCATGTTTTAATTTAAAGGCCTATAAATTGCATACACGTGTTTATCGGGCGTTAATTTAAGATATATACGTTGTTGTTGTTGTTATTGTTGTCGGTTTGTGTAAAGAGGGACACTATATGGGTGTTTTTAATAATCATGACGAATTATAACATTGTTAGATTTGTTGTATATATTTTAGTTTTTAAAGCATAATGATACTTATATATCTATTTAAGTTATATGCTTTTGGTTCAACCGCAATTGTTCAGTTAAAGAATTTTTTTAAAAGGTTCATCCTGTTACTACAGTAATCACTTGCCATATAAAGATTCCTCTTGAATATTTGGTTATCTCCGTTTTTTATCGGGAACTTCCGCGGACATGGTTGTGTACTGACGTTATCAACATGTGTACATTTGTACAGTTTTATTCGGGTATGTGTAAAACGTTGCTACTCTTCACATGTCAATCGCTACCCATTTCTGCATTTGCGGGATATTTCCTTAAGGAGCCATCATCTTGAACGGTGGCTCATGTTCCCGTTTGATTGTGAACTTCTTGATGTAACACATTTAACTAAACTTGTTTCATGTCTTTAATGAAAGCATCATGTCAATTTTCTTCAGGAACGCTGACATTGCTAGAGCGATTGGATGAAAAAATAGCTCACTACTAATTTATCATTTTGTAACGATGTAAATTGCTGTCCTCTTCCTGTCACACATGTTACGGTTTATCTGCTAATTTTGTTATAGTTACCTTACTCAAGGATTTAAATCGAGCTAAAACTATTCAGGCCAAGCAAGGTATCACCATTTACTCATTAAGTTCAAACCCATTTAACAGTATCTTGATTAATTTGGTTTGCCCATGATTCGGATAAATGGGGACTGTTTTTTTCCCCTTCTTTTATAATCTACAACTGTCCCTGTCATCGGATGTGCCTATTATCCAACATCCTGTCTGACTATGGCATAACTGACTACATCTATAATATGTAGTTAATCTATTTGATCGATTACGGTTTGGGTTAGGTTTGCAATGAGTCATCTTTGAACGATATGCCTTTTGCTAATGAGGAAAACTAGTATTGATGTTATAGCTGTGTGTCCTGAAGTTAGCTGTGCGATGTGATTAACTTTGCTCCAGCTCCTCAGTTGTGTCCTGCAAACTATGTCTGTCAATAAATATAGACAGTATTGCTAGTTGTTACCTTTGTTATCTTGATATGACACTTCTTTGACTTTGCATCACCAGACTTAATATCATCATAAATTGTCTGGTCTGTAAGTTCTACTTGAACCTTTTTGTGGAGGTAACCAAAGCTCATCAAAGTTCGCGATCTTCCCCTCTAAGCGGCGGATACGATACTTTATCGATTTCAGCAACCCATTATTGAATTTGGACAGCGACATGCTATTTCTAGCTTCTTCGGAAACGTGTTCTTTAGCTCGGAAGAGCAAATCTCCAACTAGCAACGTTTTCATCTTCACGTTGATAAGCACCATAGAACATTCATCAGATCCTCAGTATCATCGATAGTTAGGGATGCGACGATTAATCGCGTTTCACAGTATTCGCGGTTTTAGTCCTTCGGTTCGATTCACAGTTTTTCAATTTGCAAACCGCGATTTATTTCGAATATTTTTAATGGCACGTTATTTGTCCGTAGTGTGCACTCAGACAACGGTGGGGAAAAAATCCCGCATTTCCAATGACGTTTTCTTGGACGTCAGTGCGGATTTCCGATGACACATAAGTTTCAACCAATCACAGTGCTTGATTCCGCAGCACGTGATATTTACATTGGCTATCCCAGATCAAACCTTGTCAGCATAGTGTACAAAGGAACGTTACTCGGCAAGTGTGGAAGAGAACTGTCTGCAGGATTTGTAGGATCGTAATATAAGTCTGGAAATACTACGAACATGATCCAGCATTTAAACAGACACCACCCGGAATATTCGTCTATTTGACAGTGACAGCTGGCCACTTTCCCATCCCGTAGCGAAGCAACAGACTTTGAAAGAAACATTACACGTTAAACAAAAGATGCCGTTCAACTCTCATCGACTGCCATCAGAAACTAAATCGGGAAATTCATAGTGAAAGATCCGAGACCATTCACATTGGTGAAGCGAGGATTTAAAGAGTTCCTACATGTTCTGGACCCAAAGTATGAGGCATGCAATATAGGCCCTATAACCTTTATGAGTTGCCAATTAATTAAATAGAGCAAAGTTGGTAGTTACGAAACATTGGTAGTCAACTCTTATTAAATATTTTCTCTAACAACTTTATAACTGACACTGCACTGTCTACAGTGCCGGTTCTTTGGGAAGTGGAACTCTCCTCTTAAGTTCTTTATTTCATATGTGGGCTTAACTAACAAATAAAGCTAATTTAGGTACATGTTCCTGAAGTAATTTTTATATTTCTGCTATTTCTTTTTACTAAAGTTAATACCTGTAACTGATATATTAATATACATGTGTCTAGATTGAACTGATTTTTGAATTTGCATTTTAACACTTTCAAGTCAGTCAGCAAGAGTCCCATTTATCCTGCAGTAGTAAGGTTGCTCCTCCTCTGATGAGCCACCCACCTATATCTGACTTTTCTAGCATTCAGCCACTAGTTAGCCAGGGAGATAGCTCTGAACCCATTCCATTTCACATGGATGAATAACTGGAACAACATCTGCATGGGTAGAATCTGATTCAGATTTTGATGAACCAAAGCAAAAGAAAACTGTATTAGAGGATTTATTTGGGTAAGGTGTTCATAGGTGTTGGTAAGTCTACAACTCAATCATGGACATCACAAATACACCAGCAGATTGCCAGATGGAGTAAGGAGATCCCCATTCTGCTGAAGGGTTCTGTCACAGACTGGTGGAGGAAGAAATCCTCTCGGCATCCTCTGCTGGACAAACCGGACCAGTGTTATCTCACCATCCCTGGGACTTCAGTTCCATCGAGAGGTTTTCTCAACAGCACGCGATGCAGTCATAGTACTGAGGACCAATCTCAAAAGCTAGTAATGTGGATATATTGGTCTTTCTGAACAAAAGCGTAGAACTTTAGTTCATGAAGTCATTTGAGATGATGGTTATCTAGTTTAGATATTACCAAAAGGTATTTTTCTTTTCTAGTCATATCATTTGTTTTTATAAAAAAATCATTTACAAGTGTTTATTAAAAAATAAAGTTGCTATTTTAACCTTTTTTAAATTAGTTTATTGAAAGGTATGTGTGATTGAGTAAAGTATCGTGAATAAATCGAAAATTGAACTAAATATCGAAAATCGAATCGAAAATAAAAAAACTCGAATCGTCCTATCCCTATCGATAGTACCATAATTGACACCTTCTTCTGTAATGTAAACCTTAAAGTTTGATGTATAGAAGGATGCACCCTTCTGGTTTGAGTCACCATGAAAACCAGCAATTGATTCTCGCCTCATCTAACGAGTAGTTAATTATCCACCAAAATATATTTCGATTAAACTGGGATGAACGAAGCTTCAAATTTGCCTCTCTACTGGGCACACATTCAGCCATCCGTTTCTGAAGACCATCAGCAATGTCCATGTTTGGCTTGGTTCCCAGTATTTTAAATCACTGGATCGCCTACTACGCCTTACCCTTAGTGAAACGAGTAGCAGTTGTTAATACTTTAAATCTCTAAATGTATGCTGAAATGTTCCATTATGTCAATGACCTACCTTATATTAACATTATTGTTCAAACAAGCCTAATTTATAATTGTTTTCTTAATTTGTGTCAAATATTTGTAATTCTTCATTTAGTCATTTAAACGCATGTATTGCTTCCTTTGATCTTGATGTTCATTATCAAACATATTAATTTAAATTGTCTTTCAGTCAATGTTAAAATGCCAATATCATTTCTAATGTTGACACCTGGTTTATCAAAATCACGTTAATAAATAAGACACGTGCACAGATACATGTAAATGACAGCATATTCAACATGTAAACAACGTTCAAGTGTCAGTTACACAAAACATGTTCAGTACTGATTTAGTTTGCCTCCTGATTTCATCGTGAGCAATGTGTGCGTGTGTGTGTGTGCATGTGGTGCGTGCGTGCCCTCTGTCTGTGTCCATCCATGCAGAAATACAACATATTCAAACTGATGACTGAGACATGGGGAATCTGTGTCGAACCACTTGCTTGGTGAGTGACAACGATGTGCCATGATATTCTAACATTGATGTGGTATGATGTTGCAATGTTTGTCACGTAGCGTCATCATTGATCCTCCAGTCTTGTTTACAATGTGTTTTAAATTATTATCGACTCGCTAATATTTCGAAACATAAACGAGAACAAACATATAACAGATAAAACAATAATATACCGGATTCATTTAGTTATGAATACATTTCAATCATAAACATTACTTCAAAATTAGTTTTAATAATAATAATAATAATGTATATTTAATAAAGCGCCCTTACTAGCAGGAGCCATTCAAATGCGCTGTACAAATAATATGTAATATAATAATACCCTAAATAATATGTCTGTAAAAAACGTGTAAATAATAATTATTTATCGGTGAAAGCGACCTTGCCAGGTGTGTTTTAGAACAGCTTTAAACTTTTCAAGAGACAACGCATTTCTAATATTTGCCGGCAACCTATTCCACAAAGAGGGGCTGCAACACTAAACGAACAATCACCATAAGACTTGAGCCGAGACACTGGTACCTGCAAGAGTATCTGCCTTTATGGCCTGAATTTTCGTGATGGCTTCATAATGGACACCAGTTCACACAGGTATTCAGGTGCCAATCATTGATATATTTATAAGATGTTAGTAAAATCTTGAAATGGATACGTTGTCTAACAGGTATCCAATCTAGGTTTTGAAGAATTGGGGTGATATGCTCCTACTTTCGAGTTTTTGTCACAACGCGAACTGCACTGTTATGAATTCACCGAAGCTGATTGATGTTAAAATGAGATCTGCCATATAACAGGGAGTTATAATAGTCTATACGAGATGTAACAAAGGCATGGACTCCAGTTATAAGTGCTTCTTGTGTCGTGAATGCTTTTAAACAATGGATGTTCTTAAGATGGCAGTAGGCAGCTCGGCATACTGATGTGAAACATCATAATACAGGAATACCCATTAATGGAAGATGACCCATCTGTAATGTTGGTGTCTTTAGGTATTTAACACAATGTAGTGATGCCAAATATATAATATTTGTTTATTATCATTTAATCTTAGAATCTTAGAGTCAGGATGTTCTTAAGATGGCAGTAGGCAGCTCGGCATACTGATGTGATATGTTCATACATGTTAATACATTGGTCAAAATTAACCCCATTAGGGGTAATGGAAGATGCACCCATCTGTAATGTTGGTGTCTTTAGGGATTTAACACAATGTAGTGATGCCAAATATATAATATTTGTTTATTATCATTTAATCTTAGAATCTTAGAGTCAGCCATAGCCGAATATCAGCAATACAATGTTCTAAATTATTCAAGAAAGAGGAGAAATTTAACTCTTTGTCAGGATCCAGTGATATTTAACGCCATATCGCTTTTGACTGGGTGGGTTTTGAGTGAACGAGTTTTTGAGCAAATGAGTTTTTGAGTGTGTTTTAAATGATTTTTTTAGTAAGTGTGTGAGTGTGTGTGTGATGTGTGTGCGTATATATGTGTGTATGTGAGTGTGTGTGTATTTTATTAAGATATTTAAGACGCTGGCATAGATATTATACTTTTATCCATATAACTCCAAACTGGTTAAAAATATTTTTAATTACATCTATAATTTAATTACCGTTATAATTAGAAGAAAAAAAATGAAAGAAAAACTAAATTTCTAAAATAATCCAGAAGAGGGTAATCTAAATATAAACGAGAAACTATCACCGAAACAAAAACGTTACCCTATTGCTCGAGGTTTATATACACAATTTTCAATAGGAAACCACGCACTTAATCCTTTAGTTTTAACAAAGGAGGGGTGCTATTTTAATCTCTTTGTTCTACTTGTGAACTTACATAACCCGGTGTTTAGAACACATCCCAACGATAACTGAATAGAATTAATATTTTTGTGTGAAAGTGCCCAACATAATAAGAAAATCAACCTAAAATGTACTTCAAATGAATTAGTCGTAGCTTCCCATTTGACAATTGATATATAGATATCTCATTGCTTTACAAACATAGTAACGGTGGGTTGAGGTTTTTGTGTTTCGGGCGATTGACGCTTTACTGAAGTTGTGTTTATGAGAAACTTTTCCAGAGCTTCAGGAGACATCCTATTTATTTTAAGGTATTTATTTCAACCTACTTGACACTAAATAACCCGAGAGGCTTTTATGTTTAGTGTAAGTAGTGATGATGTTACGTTGGCAGTGTTCTAAATAACTCTTCGGTTGAAGTATTTTAAAATGTTTATTTATTATTCTTGAAGCCATATTGCCTGTTCTAGAAAACGGCATTGCTACAGCTACAGTGTCACTCTTTTCGGCCGATTCTAATATATCTTCCGAACAGTTTTTGTTTAACCCTGTTGGTTCTAATGATCCTACGGTATCAATCCAAAACGTTTCTCGTTTTAGTCTATTAATTCGGTCCTGCCAATCAGAACCCGAGCTTTGTATTTGTTCAATCGGTATTAAAATATAATAACCGAGAGATGGGCGGTGGTAATCAGGCAGAGAAGAGTCATCTGTGTGCACTTTTAAACGCGTATATATGAAAGTCGATGGTTTTTTTTCAATTGGAAATCGGTGGCCATTGCAGCTTCGTTGAGATCTACTTCAGGAAATATCGCTTTGTTTTACTGAAGTAATTACTAGGGCTTAAAATTTTGTAAGTGGGTTTAAGTTGCTTTACTGGAGATGTCTTAATAGAAAACCTATTATGAGCTCATGGGGACATTGCTTAATATAACATATAGGTGCCGTTTTCAATGTTAAGTTAATTGCGCGTTTCCTACAGGGATTTTTCATGCAAGATTATTTGTATCGCGCTTCATGCGTTGTAAGGCACAGTTCTGGTACTCATGTGAAACAATTATGACTAACACGACGAACACGACTAACACGTCAAACACGTCAAACACGACGAACACGACGAACACGACGAACACGACTAACACGACTAACACGTCAAACACGACGAACACGACTAACACGTCAAACACGACTAACACGTCAAACACGTCAAACACGACTAACACGACTAACACGACTAACACGACTAACACGACGAACACGACTAACACGACGAACACGTCAAACACGACGAACACGACTAACACGACTAACACGACTAACACGACTAACACGTCAAACACGACTAACACGACGAACACGACGAACACGACTAACACGACGAACACGACTAATACGACTAACACGACTAACACGACTAACACGTCAAACACGTCAAACACGTCAAACACGTCAAACATGACGAACACGTCAAACACGACGAACACGACTAACACGTCAAACACGACGAACACGATTAACAGGTCAAACACGACGAACACGACTAACACGTCAAACACGACGAACACGACTAACACGTCAAACACGACGAACACGAATAACACGACGAACACGACTAACACGACGAACACGACTAACAGGACTAACACGTCAAACACGTCAAACACGACGAACACGACTAACACGACGAACACGACTAACACGTCAAACACGACGAACACGACGAACACGACTAACACGTCAAACACGACGAACACGACTAACACGTCAAACACGTCAAACACGACGAACACGACGAACACGTCAAACACGACGAACACGACGAACACGACTAACACGTCAAACACGACGAACACGACGAACACGTCAAACACGTCAAACACGACGAACACGTCAAACACGTCAAACACGACGAACACGACTAACACGACTAACACGACGAACACGACTAACACGTCAAACACGTCAAACACGACGAACACGACGAACACGACGAACACGTCAAACACGACGAACACGACTAACACGTCAAACACGACGAACACGACTAACACGTCAAACACGACGAACACGACTAACACGTCAAACACGACGAACACGACTAACACGTCAAACACGTCAAACACGTCAAACACGACTAACACGTCAAACACGACGAACACGACTAACACGTCAAACACGACGAACACGACTAACACGACGAACACGACTAACACGATTCAGAAAACTAGGAAGGAAAGAAACAAACAAAAGCTTTAACTTAATCTAACATTAACACCAAAGAAACATAACAATATTATTTAAATGTACTTACTTCTGTGTCCCTAATACGGTGGCAAAATACGTTTAAACTGTGATCGATTTTTAGTATTACTTTTCTCGTGTGGTGCCTTCTGTTTCCTTCGGTCTTATGACTCTTTTTTCTCAGTTTTGCGACTTGAGCCCATTAATGTCAAGGACACAAACACAATGCCTAATCGATCTACGGAATCACCACATGGTATATGTGAATCTGGATTCTGCATTAACATAACGTTTTCTTACATTTTGTTAGAAACCAAGGAACTAGCTAGATTGTTGTGTTTAGAATAAGCGGTGATTATTCTAGTGTGTGTGTGTGTGTGTGTGTGTGTGTGTGAGATAGATAGATAGATAGATAGATAGAGAGAGATGGAGAGAGAGAGAGAGAGAGAGAGAGAGTGTGTGTGTGTGTGTGTGTGTGTGTGATAGATAGATAGATAGATAGATAGATAGAGAGAGAGAGAGAGGGAGAGAGAGAGAGAGAGAGAGAGAGAGAGAGAGAGTGTGTCATTTTGTATCTGGTATTATTATTATACATTACATTATATTTATGTATTATTTTTGTCCGGTTTTGGTTAAATAAGTTCATCGCCCAATAAATTAGTTAATTTATTACAGATATTCATGACTTTCAAATCATTAAAACTAAAACGAATAATATTTGTTTGTCATTGTATCTTGATAAGCGTTTGTATTCATTCGATAATAACACAGTCGATAATGCTATGAACTACCAACTTTATTCCACTTTTAAATCTCCTTACATCCATATTACCGTACCCACTCAATAATGAATCCACCAAAAATATAGACTACTGAGCCATATAAACAAAGCTCTAGTTCGTAGTAGTTGATAAATAGCCACAGTAATAGCTGCCAAAATATTTTGGGCCCTAAGAAAAATCATACCCTTTAGTAGTCGTCCATCAAACCGTTTGAACCAAACATGAGGGCGTAACTTAATAATGTAATAACTTACTTTTATATTCCAACTGCTGAGATCCAGACCACAAGAATCGTCCAGAGTTTGAATTCACGGTCCTAGATTATCTGTGGCTGCGCCTTATTATACACAGCTAAAACACGCACACACGTACGCACGCACGCACACGAACACACGCGCAAATCCCAGACGAAGGAAAAAAATAAACAGCCATTTTATATGATTTCACTCACCATCATATTATCGTTCATGTTTACATTGATTTCGGTATGCGATTTCAATCACATATTGTTCGTAGAATCCATCAAAATACCTTTTCATAATGGGAGAGTGTAATGTATTATCCATCAATATTATAATGGAGTGAGAGTCCATTAATAATGACATCGTTTATCCAGGAAATATACCTTCCGATTGTACCGTACTATTGGCTGTGACGGATTTAGCTGCATTAAAAATTACTCTTTAATCTAGCAAACTCGCGTTTCCCGTATTCCGACGCTTCATTTCGCCAAGAGAATGTGACATTGCAATTTAAAATGACGTTGATAATCCGACCACCAGAAAATGTTGCCAAATATGGACACCGGTTCAGTCATGCAAGACACACCGACATGTTGTCAGTAATGGTTAATTAACCCGCCCACGTGCGATAATTACTACATCGTAACCAATTACAATCGTCCTTGACCATACACACCGACACACGATGGTTCCATTGCCTGTTGCTATATCATGGCCAATCAGAATCATTCATGGCTAATTACAAAAACAAATCGGTGATCTTTCACGGAATCGACATTCCGACATTCACTTTTATCGGACATATTATCATGTGACAAACCTTGTCGGAATAACGGATTATCATTGTATAATCATAATGTAGCAATTATCTTGTGATATATCACTAACCATTTTATTAAAATATGAATACTCAAGTAAGAATGACAATAGTAGCTATAAAAACTTAGTGACTACTATTAAAACTGATAGCTTCATTGGCATTAAAGCAGACCGTAATAGCTTCGGCGCCCTTAAAACCATATGTTCAAAACAGGCTCAATGTCTGTTATTCAAACAGTAGTTATAATAACGTGTGTAAGTGTTATTTATGATAAGTAAACTAGAGCTGGCATTGAATGCCATAGTACAAACTGGACATAACTGGACCTAGGAAAAATAATTCTATTCTTACGTACTACTAAGTTGAATTGTATATGCAACTAAATTTGTTATATAAAACCTACCAACCATACAAGCTGTGCCAAATGCCACCACCCGAGATGCAGTGTAGAGATTATATTCCTGAGTCAGAAGTACCTATAACGCTTAAGAGCGTGCCGCCCCTACTACAGTGAACTCTGGCGGTATAGTGATGCCAAGGGTCTCAGGTTCGATCTCAGCAAGAGGTCGAAACTTTACCAGAGATTAATTTCTTGGCTCACCACAGATAATCTCGGACCGTGAATTCAAACTCTGGACGATTCTTCAGGGGACTGAATCCAGTGTAGTGACTTTTCATGCTAAGACATGTGTAATGGCTTACCAATCGCTAAGGTGCCAAGCAACAAAAAGCTTATCACCTACAGCCGTGGAGTTTGGGAGTAGAACACCCAAGTCAGACCACGGCAGTTATGATAATGTTTAGGTTAATTATCTAAGCAGCCCTAATTATAGTTATTTTTCAATTAATATACCTTTCTTCAAAGCAATACAATATAAACTATATAACCCGATTGTCAGTCTTCAAAGGTCAGTTTGTGAACTACTATTAAAACTGATAGCATATTGCTAATAAAAGACTGATATATGCGCTGAAGTAGACCGTAATAGCCGGTCATAGCTTCGGTACTGTTAAAACTATAAGTTAACATTTTCAAACCTGACTTAAATGTCTGTTGTGTGTGTGTGTGTGTGTGTGTGTCTGTGTGTGTTGCCCCTTAGTTATTTTGGCCCATTAGTGTGCTTTGATGATTGTGAGTATAAATTAAACGAAATAATACTTTAATCGCATATTTTATTGTTGTTTAAACTGGATTGTTTGTCCAATAGCTTTTAGGGTATCTCACAGTGATCTGGTGACAGCGAGAGGTGAGAAGCTGCTTGGTGTTGCATCGAAGGTTTTTTTAGGGGGAAGGGGTTCTCCGCGCTGATCTAGAAACATATCTGATTCAACCATAGCTTCGATGAGCCCATACAGTTAGATTAGTATGTCTAACAAATATTGCTATTTGAGATTCACCTTGGAGGGTCACCTCATTCATATTCCATAAAGTAGCAGGGTACAATAGAGGCACACGACCATATGCAGAGGCGGAATAATACCACCAAGAAAAGGTGGTGGTTGAAAACGCCGGAATGATCCAGAGACATATGCACTCGAGGTATTCTAGAAAAATATCAAGACCATCTGGTGTGTTTTCTTTCAGGAACTGAAGTCCGTTAAACAAACAATCCACTGGCAGAAAGGCCAGCCAATCCAGCATACCGCAGAAATGTCACACATCTTCACTGGCACGACACTAAGTCATTAATCCCCTTTCCATGTGCTTTCAAGTGGTATAAGCGCTGTAGGTGGACACGAGGGCCAATAGTAATAGTAACGGCATTGATAGCAGCCTCCCCAAAGTCGTTTTGTCGATTATAACCACCGGTGGTCATCCATTCATCAGGGATCACCAAATTTGTAGCTGTAGTTGGATTTTGGGGAAGGTTTGTGGTCCTCGAACGACGAATATTCCGCTTGACGACTTCTGGATTGCCAATGGCTGCACGGACACCAATAGCTGCATTTACAGTTGAATCTAATTTTATCTGCCCTGGAGTTGCTCGGTTAACAGTGGCATGTTGCTTCAGAGATTCCTTCACTTTTGCCGCTTGCACCTTAGCCACATCAGTCGCATGGAAATGTTATGTTACACAGACCACCTTAATAATCTTTCAAATAATCTATTTTGTTGATGAATTTTTCTCACCGATATTGTTTATATAAAGTCAATAATAATGATGATTGATGTTTTACGGCCACTTTTGTGCACAAGGTAGGCTAAATGGGCCGAGCGACTCCCAAAGGTAATGAGGCGAAGTCAAAGACGAAACAACCTTCAGATATGCCCACGCCGAGATTGGAACACGGGTTATAGTGATCTGTGGTCCAACACGCTATCGCTAGACCACGGAGGCGCCTATATATTAGGCCAATAAAATTTATATCTATAAATAATTTGCTTACATAAGATTTGATTGCAATAAAATACTTAAACATTGTGAATCTACATTCTGAATATATAGAAATAAGATTTACCTGTATATCCGTTAAGAGAGCTCCTTTACAGGATCGACCTCTACGCTGGGAACATTCCCAAATGATTGTTGACTTGTTTGAATACTTTTTAGTGTAAGTATAACCTCCATCACACACTTTCACACCGCCTCTATTGATTTGTATTATCTCCATGATTATCAAAATAGATTTGTGATATGCACAGAACTATCAGCACTATTTGTAGGGATTCAATTTCTTAATTTACTCAAAACTGTCATCCGAGATCTGCTTGCTAACTGTTCTCTTTATTGATTGTCTGTCATCTCAAGGTCTGCTTGCTTCAAAGGAAATATCTATCTACATCTATTTGGAAAGGCTTTAATCAGTGTTGTGGGGGTGTTTTTTGTGCCTTTGCTCTTTATTCCTTGTCTGTCACCAACAATTGCAATTATGATAATCCCTTGATCAGAAATATGAATGAGAACGGCCCTGACTTTAATAACATAATGGGAGATTCTTAGTTCCAGTGAATGTGTCCTTAATTACAATTGATATGTGTACAATAAAACATTAGTTATATTGCATCTGTATATTTGCATTAAAATTATCCTATAAAAGTCATTCAGCAAATTATGTATTATTGTTATTATATTTAATTAATCATACACCTATTTATAATGTTATTTATCATTTTTATGAATCATAGCAAATTTAAGATATAACAGAACAAAATTTATTTATTCTACAATGATCAAAATTTCAATTGTAGAAATCAAACTTTCTAAAATTATGTGGCAAAGACCAATAGGCAAAAGACCAGGTGAGAAATTAATAAAGAGGCTAAAGACCGAAGAGGCATATAGCCGAGGGGGGGTCAAAGAAGGGTGTATCATCCAAAGCAGTTCGTCTGACGTCATATCCTAGTCAAGCTGTGCTATAAGAGACCCGACGGTCAGTTGGTGGGTTACCTGACGAAGATGGAAGCTACAGAAAATCAGCGAGTAGTCGTTGCCATTATTTGGATCGTGATCTTCCTGTGTGGTGAGTGGGTAAAATTATAGTCACACCTGGATTGGATCATACTTGCATACAGCGGTCAACTGTTTCTAGCGGTACCTTGATCTATCGGTCTCACTCTATTTTGCCGATTAGAACATAGAGACAACGCTCTGTTGATTGAGAATATTTTTTTTTAATTTCTATTATTATTATTATTATTATTATTATTATTATTGTAGTTGTTTTTTGTGTGGTTATTATTATTATTATTATTATCCTTGTTATTAATTAAGTTGTTGTTGTCAGTATTATTTTATTATAAGCTTAAAAGTCTTGATTGATTCAATATTTGTTTATAAATGATGTTTACATCTATAACTTTTACTTTCAGTTTCCGTCCAACATATTGCAGTCACAGCTACGGGTGCAACAGGACCAACAGGTGATACTGGTTCCACTGGTGCAACAGGCTCTACTGGTTCAATTGGAGCTACATGTTTTACTGGTGAAAGAGGTCCAACGGGAATTATGGGTGCGACCGGTCGCTCAGGATCCGCTGGAGCCAGAGGAGCAACTGGTCAAGTGGGTCATTTTGGTATGGCCGGTTCAACAGGTGCAACGGGTTTAGAAGGACCGCCTGGAGTGAGAGGTTCTGCTGAAGCATCTGGAGAAATAGGGTATCCTGGTTCAGATGGCAGTACAGGGAGTACGGGCGTCATGGGTAGAAAAGGAAACACCGGCGCCACTGGACCAAGAGGGATACACGGAGGAAGAGGTGCCACTGGTCTGCCCGGACCGGCAAGTGGAGCTACTGGTGCCACTGGGCCAATGGGATCACCTGGAATTATGAGCAATATCGAGGTTGTACCGTGCTGTAGCACGTATCTTACCATTCTCATCGTTTTTGGGTTAATAATCGGTGTCTTGATTATACCAAACATCGTCTTTATCAACTTGTTGATGAAATATAAAGAAATGGCTATGTCTCGGAGCATGAATGGATACATGACGTGATGAGACAATTCTACTCTGAAGAACCACAATGAATGTTGCTGGATTAAAATTGGACAATAGATAAACATTAATAACTAAACAAGCATATATAAAATATATATTATTTTGTTTTAACAATGAAGTAATAACATGCGAGTAAAGTGGTAAAATCCAATCTCTTCATAGATCAGCTAACCGCAATAACTATAAACAAAGACGGGGAGTATTTTGTAAAGATTTAAAAATATATGTGCTATATTAGCTCAAACTTGGGGAAATGGTATATATGTGTTTCTTTTTACTCAATACATAACTCTTGTGCCGAGGTCTCCGTTCCAAGTTCAACTCGAAATTGGTTTCATACCAATTATTTATTCATCCCTTTCTCTCTCTCTCTCTCTCTCTCTCTCTCTCTCTCTCTCTCTGTTTTGTTTTGCAATTCGATGATTGGTCTATTAGTTTCACCGTTGATGATGTCAAGGTGAAGTAGTTAGATGCAATATATAAATTGCTCTTAAATATCCGAACTGTTTTGATAATGTTTAAACGTGTTATTGTGTTAAGATTCGTAAAGTGTGTTAGAGTAGAAGAGGAAAAAACCCGATTTTCTATCACTTTGATGTAAAGCTCTCTGTGTGTATTTTTTGGGAAATCAATAAATATAGTAACATTTAGCCATAGCTTGCTATCATGTAACATATATAATTATGGTTATTTGGTAATAACAACATCATCAGAAACACTCACCACGCGACGGTACTAACACCACGGGACAGCACTAACTCCGCAGCAGTATTATTACAGGGAGGGCACTATTACTATCACATAACAACAGTGATCTGTTATCCCGAGAGAGCACTATTACGATAGCACAATGCAGCACTAGTATAACCTTTCAGCATAGCACTATTACCATCATATAATAAAACACTCATTGCTATACACTATTAATAATGTCATACAGCAGCCCAAACGTCCAATCCAAATATCGAATTCCAGTCATGAACTTGTGTTTTTATGATTTTTTCCTAATGAGTCGTCCTTCAGTTAAATACTTCAAAGTGTTATTACCAGTGCAGAGGTTAAACGAAACATTCACTCCAGGATTGCCAAATTAATGACTGACTCACAGATTAACTGACTCACTGACTCATTCACGTACTCACTCTGTCATGTACTCACTCACTCATTCACACACTGAGACATCTACTTTGTTTTGTTTTTAATTGTCTCTTATCTTTACAGGAGTCATTACCATTTTATCAAGCAACTACTACAGAACATTTATGGGCAAATGGATGTGAAGTTTTGACTGTATTTATCTTGCATTAGTATTCTTCAGTAAGATGTTGCAATATGTTTTTAAAAAGTCAGCTGTAGCGGATATTAATACCTGTGCAGGGTCAAGATGTGTAAAACTGCCCAAGGGTGAGGAGAAAGTAACCTTCACGACACCTTGGCATACGAGTCTGTGCAGAAGATGGGGAACCCAGGCTGGCAGGTAGCTAATTAGGCATATTAAATGTGTTAAATTAACTGCTGCCACTATTCTGGACTAGTATCTGTTTTAGATAATCTATTTCTTATAGGAGTGGCTGGCATCGTTGTTACAGGTGTAGGTATTGCGACTGATTCAGTTGACTCGGATTATAACAGATTTAGATCATCTGTGTTTGTATCGATATCGGAAGGGAAAGAATAATCTGATAGTTCGTTGTATAGTGGTTCGGAGTGATTGAAATTAAGACCCTCTCTGGCTACAACAACACATTTGCGGTTCCTTCTGGCAATACCTGTTGGAGTAGTCATGATATACGAACGTGTAGATAGCTTCTTGGTAACAACGCCATGTTGCCAAGGTTGCCCTTTTGTGGGAGGAGGTTTAATGTACACTGGTTCACCAATGTTAATTTATTTTAATTGTGGCCCTACGTTTTCGTCATAGTGTATTTAACCGTTTCTGTTGATTTCCGCTTCAGCACGTCCATTTGATTGGTTAAAATATTGTGAGCTTGGCAAACTGTATATATGCCTCAGAGATGAACTGGGGGCCATTGTCGGTGAGACATATTGTTGGAGACCCATGGCGTGCAAATACTCGTTTCGTAGCTTCTGTTACACAGAAACTCTCTAATTCCGGTAGAAGATCAAATTCAACGAAATCGCTATAATGATCCAACTGTGACGAGGTAATAACGACTGTTGTGTTTGAGAATATCCTGCGAAATTTATTGCCAAGGCAAATCTGGTACTGGATGACTCAGCATTGGCTCCTTCTGGTATTGAACTGCATACTGTGGACATACTGGACAGTTTTCACATGCAGCTTTAATATCAGCTCTGATTGATGGCCAGAATAGTATATCACTGGCATTTCGTAAGGAGTTTTCAACCCCTAGGTGGGAAGAGTAGATTTTCTCTACCATACGAGGACGCATTACACTTGGGATAAGGAGTTTGTTGCCTTTACAAATAACACCATCCACTTTGATTATCTCTGATCTAAAATTCCAATATGCCGTTAGATCGAAGGTAAGTTCTGACCTTTTATCAGGCCAGCCATGCATAATATAACGTGCTAATGCAGAATCCAAATAGAAATTATGATTCACATATACCATGTGGTGATTCCGTAAATCGATTATACGTTGTGTTTGTGTCCTTGACATTAATGGGCTCAAGTCACAAGACTGAGAAAAAAGAGTCATAAGACCCACATAAGGCACCACACGAGAAAAGTAATACTAAAAATCGATCACAGTTTAACATATTTTACCACCGTAATAGCGACACAGAATTTTCTGAACCGTGTCAGCCGTGTTCGTTCTTCTCATTCGTCTTGCTTTATGGTGTCAACATTCAACATAAAGTTACAATATTTCAACCAGAATTGTTTTACATGAGTACCAGAACTGTGCCCTACAATGCATGAAGCGGGATGCAAATAGTCTTGCACTAAAAATCCCTGTAGGAAACGCGCAACTAACTTAACTTTGAAAACGGCACCTACATAACGTATGAGATGAGAAAGGATTATATCCTCGGAGTGAGATGGCCCGTTCGATCAGTTAGAAAGTGTGATCCGTTATTCGTTCAGGCTTTTGGTTGGTTGTTTCGAGGGCTGTGATGAACACTTCTAATTGTGATACTTTGGCTTCGGTGGTCCTGGGTAATGGTGCCCTGGATAATGTGTCAGCTAGCCACATGGTACTTCCTTTCCGGTAAATAACGTTGAACGTATATCGTTGCAGTTTGAGTAACATTTTTGTAGCCATTTTGGTGCTTGTGCCATTGGATGTTTAAATATAGTTTCTAAATGTTTATGGTCTGTTTCGATTGTAATGGAGTGGTGGCCATATAACCACTGATCCCAACGGCACGTGGCATTCACAATAGCTGGGCACTCTTTTTCAATCTGAGCCTAATTGTCCTTCTGTGACTTTGGCAGGCCTGTTACATTGCCTCAGGACACCACGAAGTCCATCATCTGATGCATCCACCTGTAGTATTACTAGTTTGGGAGAATCAAAGTATTGAAGTACGGGGACACTGGTAATCATTTCTTTGGTAAGTATGAATGCAGTTTGTTGGGAAGCTGACCAACAAAACTCTGCATTCATCTTGTTGATTTCACGCAGTGGGGCACATAGTTCGCTCAATGTAGCACAAATTGAGACAAAAAGTTACACATTCCAAGAAGTCGCTGGACACCCTTCTTGTCTTTTGGAATTGGCATATCACGTATTGCTCTTATCTTTGAGTCATCGATAATGATACCATTCTCCGTAAGTTGGTGGCCCATGAAAAGCACTTGCTTTAATTTAAATTTCTTAGGATTGAGCTTCAAATTGCGCTCCCTAACAGGTTCTAGTGGTGCGATGAGATTGGCATCATGATCTTTAGCTGCTTCACTGTATGTTTCACATCTGCTAAACACCAAGATGTCATCCGCGATATTGATCACGCTTTCTAATCCTTCAATGACTTCTCTTTGTTTACGCATGAATTCCTCAGGGGCAGAACTTATACCAAATGGAAGTCGAAACCATCTTACACGTTCTATCGGCGTGTGCATAGTTGTCAGAAAACTTAATTCACGTCTAGAAGAACCTGGCTGAAACCTACTAGTACACTTAGCATTTACCAAATGGTACAAGTTCTGATCGCGTGCGGGCATCGGATAGAGTGGACGCTCAATTGCCATATTCAGTGTTAGCATTGGGTCCATGCATATCAGTATTGGATGATTTGCCTGTTCAGGCCTCTCAACAGCTACCATTGGTGAGCACCATAGGGTTGGCTCATTGACTGGCTCCAAGTAGCCATCATTTAGTTTTATTTACTGGATATGGCCTGATACCTGATTGAACTGGTCTCACACTGGTATTCAGTATTCTTAAGGTGTTCAGTATCTGCCATGCCGCCAAGATTGATGTGCATAAAGTATTTCTTTATGTTTTTCGGATATGAAAGGCTGATCCTTTCTTTCTGGATCTCTTCTAGGTCATACGAATAGTGTATATTCTCTCTTCCAGTTCTTTATAACGCTGGCTATGGTTTATGGTATTTACGGTATGAATGGATTGGATGGGTGTGTTATCAATGCTAAAGTTTTCATATTAGAACCCATCATATTATTCTTCAACATCGACATGCCTAATCTGTTGTTTTTGTTTTTATGAATATGGGCGACCTCTGTAAGGGACTGATAGAGACTCAGTTCATTCACGCCAGTTAGGAATTGGATGCTTACATGCGATGTTCAAGTGATTTATCCTAACTACATGCGTAAGATTGTCGGCCCTTGGCATGACAATCAGTCTTGTCATTATGGTAAGCAGGTTCAGCACACCATGGACACAGTTCTTGTTTAACTGGTTTACTCTTCTTTGTTCCTGTACTACGAGAATTTGTGAAATTAACCTGTTCTTCTACATCGGGATCCATTCTCTCTAGTTTAGTCTTTATCGCCTCGTAGGCTTGTGCATGTAGTACACTTGTTTCGAGAGATATATGAGGATATTTCACTACACTATTGATCAACTTTGTCATCAGAGTTCTGTCATTAATTCCAAGAATGAAACGGTCGCGAATCAATGATGGTGAACACTGATCACAGTATCCACATTTCCACCTTGTTGACGACGCCTGGTTTGCCAACTGTTTATGTATTCTGTCTGGGCGCGCTTAAGTTCATTAAACTCTACTCTTTCGTGTATCACATTCTTTGTTCCCGCATAGAAGTCCTTTAGTCTTTTTAGATTTTGTGCTAGAGCATTCTTGTTTCACTCCACGATATGGAATTATTTAATACTAGCCTAGTCTCTTTTGTCAAAGCAAATTTCAATGCCGCCAATTCCTTGGTTGGTTCAGGTGCATCGACTGTTCTATATCCCATCAATACAGCATACGGATTAAACGTTTCTTCAAAATACTCCCAATTCAGGGACATATCTCCACTTAGGTATAATGTGAATGTTGGTAATTGGACTGCCATATTGTGCACATGTATTACGATGTAATAAAGTCTCTCAGCGCACAAAGCTATTAGTTTGGTGGAAATCATTTATTTGGAATGATTTTACAAGAATAAGTATTTAGTCTCGGACATTAAAGAACATCTATCATTATGTAGGGGCGTACAATACACTCTTTACATGATGATCAGAAGTTTGAGATCTCTATATCAATGTGTTGTCTGAATTTTCAATCCTCGGGGAATAAAGGCATACCTGTAGCTGATTGTGTTGTGGTCACGTATTGATGTATTAGAACTTCCTCAAACGTGGCTTGGAACTGACACTGATCAGTTTACCATAAAATGTTGTTGAGTCATCATATTCCTCATAAAAGTGGCAGACGCGATGGTGGTACTGACATACTCTACAAATTGGGACCGGCTGTCACTTTTAATTAAATATTAGTAACGTTATGGTTAACATTTACATTATATATCGTCCACCTCCTTCTAAACAAAATGTCTTTAAAAACTCATTATTCTTTGATGAATGGTCTAAATACTTGGATAGCCTAGCCATTATCTCGTATGACGTTATGATAACTGGTGATTTAAATGTTCTTGTAGATAATAATTGCGATGTTGAGCTCATAGGTTTTACAGTATATTGGATTCATATGGATTGACTCAGCATATAAAAGATGTAACTCACAAAGCAGGCCACACACTAGATTTGGTTATTTCTAGAGAATCGAGCTTCAACATAGTAATAGTCTTCTATATGTGACTCTTGTCTCAGCAGCAAACACGGATCATCAGCTGTACAGAGTAAACGTGGGGGATCAGTTGATGAGCTAGTTGAAGCCGATAAAAATGTGTCCAAAGTAGCATTAATCCCCATGCTCCCTCTTGTTTAAAAATCATCACGTTGACACCATAAGTCCTTGGCAATCTGATTAGCTTAGATATGCTAAGAATATTCAGAGAAAAGCAGAGAATTTGGCATTGAATTTCTTTGGGGTGCACTTTGAACTACACAGAGATCTCTATTGAAAAAGTAATATACTACTATTCGAGGAGAGGAATTTTTCTATTCCAAAAAGATAGAAGAATGGGGAAAAGATCAAAAGAAACTCTTAAAATTAACTGGAAACTTGGTGGGAAGTAACTCAAATATAAATCCTCCACAATTAACTTCTGCTGACCTCCTCGCGTATAATTTCAGCAATTTGTTCCTGACGAAGATAACGATAATCAGGATTAAGATTATTTATGAATCCTCAAATAATACTTGCAATATCTCTATAGATGCGGATATTATGTTTAATGGTAAAATGATCAACATATTTCGTCCAACGTCTGAAGTTGAGGTCAAAGAGATAATCACCAAATCTTCGAACAAGTCATTTGACTTACAAGAAAAACATATGAGGAAATGTGAGAATCTTCGCATTAATATATAATACAGCTATATATAAATTATTCTATGCCTGCGAGAAATCTAGAACTTGTATTGGATATACACCAGTAATGGAGAACCAGTTGAATTCCATATTTACCTCCTGTTATCATCAAATAAGAAATATAGGACTTATTCGTAAGTAATTAAATAATGAGACATGCAAGACTTTGGTCCAAGCCCTCATGATATCTCGACTAAACTAAGACAATGCATTGTCATATAATATCCCCCTCTCTCAGACAAACCACCCACTGCGAGTGTAGAACTGTGCTGCACATCTGGTTGACTCGCAAAAGGGAACATATCAGACCAGTTTTGTTCCAGCTGCACTGGATTCCTGTATGTTTGAGATCGTGTTTCACAAATCCAAAGTACTGAGTGGAACAGCACCACTGTATCTGAGCAATATGATCCAAACGTATATACCAATGAGACTGCTGTAATATGAGTCCTGTTCACTTTTGACTGTATGAAAAGGCCACACGGCAATGTATTAAGAGATATTTTACCAAACATCAGCTCCCAGTCTGTGTGATAATTTCCCTAATCATATTAAACCTGCAGCAAGACTAAAGGAAGATTTTGTAAGGTTCTTTAAACATGCTTATTTTATTGAGCATATTTATAAGATAAAAACCAGTGCACTTATGTATAAAATATGTTTATGTTATATGAGCTTCGGACGTGTTTTAAACATGTTTTAAATGAAAAGCAAATTAGGGCAATACAAGTTTAATAAGACGCTACATAAATACCATTATTAATATATATAGTACAGTATTCTTCCATCGTGTAGCTGCTAGCTCACTAAACTTCAGATCTTCAAATCGGGGTACAAAACCCGATATCTGATGAATGTCTAATTTGATTGTAATTTTTCTAATAAGGACACTTAGGACATATAGACCAGGGGAAATCTCTGGAAAGTATCCCATTAACACAGGAATAGTGCATAACTAAAATCTGCATCTACTTGTTTGGAAAGAAGCGTGCTTCCTAATATTGTACAACCAATTTGGGTGTATATGATGATGCTGTTAAATAACATAGTTCCTACAATATTTCCTGAATCACGACTCGGCCCATAAACGGACCAGCTCAAAATATGGTCAAGTTTAGTTGCCTAGATCTGAAGATTGCTTTAATCATGATGCTATCAGTTAAAATCGTGGATACTGACAGAATTATACCCCCCCCCCAGGATGCTAAGCCACTGAGGCCACTTACATGATAAACCTTGCTGACGAAAATTGCTAACACTTTAGCATATTTCCATTCTGATGGTACGTTTCCATTTGCCAGCAAAAGGTTGAATAGGTAGGCTAAGCTGTCACTTATGGATGGTACTGCCAATTTCAATATTCTGGCTGGGATATTATGAAGTCCAGTGGATTACCCGAATATTTCAGGTAATATACATATTACCTGATTATACAGATTAACTGTAAATATATATATATATATATATATATACGCTTAGAAATTAACTTTACCGTTCTTTTCTCAGACATCAAATATAATTTTCTAGGTCCAAATGTCATTGAAATATTTAATAAGATAATTCAATTTGTGTATGTTGTTATGTATTTTAGAAAGTACCTATTCCCTTCAACATATATATTGTAGATATCTGGGTTAGTCTAGCTGTAGCACATTATAATGATAATCACAAGTACCTGTCTTATTATAACTTTACAGGTGATTTCTGGTTTTGATGTTTAGGCCATTTATATTCCTGGAGCCGTACTGTAGTATTTAATAATATAACAAAAAACATTTGATGCCTAGTTAGTCACTTTAACCCATCAATGTGTGATCTATAATAAAAGCACACCTTTTAGCTGATCAGCCATGTAACAAACAAAAGTCAATGGAAAGCCACTTACAGAATACTCAAATACCTTTCACATGCTGAAATAACCAAATTTTATGTAAGCACATATATTCAGACCTATTATTGCAAAAACTATTTTACCGTTATTCTTCTGCTTTTTGAAGGAAATATATTATGTTGCCATTTAGCCGCAAATTTTGACATGTGTTCTGCACTATCTGATTGGATTATGACACTAACATGTCACAGCCATGAACCAATCACAATTCTGAGATACTGTACTGCTGTAATTCCATTCATTAATTGTTTGAGGCAATGTCTGTTTATGTGAATGACAACTGTTAAGTTTCATATTTCCTAGGTTCACTTATTTTGGAGTCCAGCGTGATTTGCTTACGGACGTATTTTGCCATAGCTAAGGTTTAGCCCAATAAACAATTTCTAGGCAGAATTTTGTAGAAACTGGGATGCTATTGTCGCATTCGCTGCTGTTTATTTCGAGGCCTGATATATATATATATCCAAAATTGTACCAAACTATCTGTACCATAATATTGTAGCACTGACTTCTTAGATCCCCAGTAGAAAGCTAAAATTAATTTATATCTGTAATGAACATTTACAAATTAAATTATAGTTACTCGTGGGTGGCTTTTATACATCAAAGGGAGTGGAAGGCAGGAGGGGGAAAAGAAACACTAATGTAATACATTCTAAAACAAGTCATAAACTGTCAAGAGCACGCATTTCTCACAACAACTGGCATAGGATAGCTCTAACACCAGTCATGTTCAATGGTGGTAGACCTGCCCAGCCTATCTGGAAGTATTTCCTTAGAGCAATGGTGGATGCTAAAACTCATGTTATATGCAATATATCTGGTCACTATCAAACACCGCGACGAGAGGGAATGACTATTGACCAATCCTTGTGCGGTAAGCTACACAACAAAGCCGCGGATAGTAATATTATAGTATTCACCAGTGTCACCAAGAAGTGACTCATCATCTACGTCACTTGGAAAATGACGAATAGCTTTATTTTCCTAATGGATGTAAAGGCAATTTATATACGACTGCATGGATCAGTTATCTTGCCAAACGTTCGTCTGTGTTTCTGCAGATAAAACAAAGAACCATCACACAAATAAGTTTGTTATCTGCAGCTATATGGAGTAAGATTAACAAATAATCCTTTGTCAATAATTGGTTTGTTTAGATTCAGCATTAGCTATATCTGGGACATATAGCCGAGGGCTAGGAGCTTCTCAGTTAAGGAATATCCCACAAACACAGGTACTCGGAGTCGAGTTTAAATTTAACCTGGAGGCTTGTTATGTTCATTATGCCATCGGAGTACTTATTGATGTTCATGATCGATGTTTTACGGCCACTTTTGTGCACAAGGTAGGCTAAATGGGCCGAGCGACCTCCAAGGGTAATGAGACGAAGCGAAAAAGACGAAACAGCCTTCAGATATGCCCACGCCGGGATTCGAACACGCGTGGTAGTGATCTGTGGTCCAACACGCTACCGTTAGACCACGGAGGCGCCCCTTTGATGTTCATGGAATTATTTCCATTGACCACACAGGGATTACGGCAATACAAACACCTTCCCCTCTGTGTGTGTGTGCCTGTGTATGTGTACAGGCGCGCGTGTGTGAATGTGTGGGCTGTTTGTTCATAGGTGTGTGAACAAAGATCCAATACGCCACTGTCCCTGCTTTTAGCCCTAGAAAATGTCATCTGATAACTCGGACAAACGCTCCCACGTTGGCCCGCCTCAGCAAACTGAAAAATGTTGCGGCAACTATTTATAGGTCCGTGCTCCGTCCTCTTCGTTAGCGTCCATGTAGGTGCAAAGTGACCATCCATATATTCGTGTTGAAACGCGATACAATATAAGCTGTCTTGGTCACTTTCTGTTCTTTACAATGCAAATTAGAATGGCAATTTTAAACAGAAGCCAGCAAAAATTGAGAAACAAACATCCTTGTACTGTATTAGATACGATACAAATTTCTCAGTTTTTTCTCTCGCATATTGTGTAATCCTACTGTAGTTATTTGTTAAATTAATAAAAGACAAACGATTAAATGCAATAATAACACAATTAATGCCGAGTATACTAAACTAACGAAGTAAAACTAGTATGCAAAACCTTGTTTTGTTAGTTATATTTGAAAAATTACTCAACCATAGGAACGAACTACTTTTACTTCGTTGGTCACCATCCATAATTCCTTCCAAGTTCATGCAACACAAAGTAAACTGTGTACAGTTAAAAATCATACACAGCATGGCTGGTAATGGAACAACCAGCATCTTGAAACTGAATGAACAAATAGGTTAACTTGTTGGTGCTAATTCACACCGGAGGATACTTTTTTTCTCGTCACAGAAATAACCTGGAAATTTTCCTTAAACTGCCTACTACCTTATAATTGTACCGAAATATGTCGTACCCGATGTGAAATTATTAGCTAACGATAATTTAAGATCAAAGAAGTGAAAGTTACCAGCATTGTATTTCTTTGTAGCCGTAATATCAGTTTGGTTTTAAATAACAAGCCTTAAGTGATTTTATTAATGCAAAATCATTGCAGATGTATAACCTTCAGCTTAGCACAGAAAATACCTCAATAACTATAGCTTTTCCCATTTAGCTCCTTGGTATTAAAGATGGAATCAATGATTACAGAACGAATGGAAATTAAAACACGGCGGGCTGTGCTAGAATTTGCTTCCATTCGGAAACTGGTTAAATCTATACTTTAGAACATGTGGGCTTGAACTGACCTAACATCACATGAAATGCAACTGAATTGCATTTAAATCGAGTACATATATATTTCAAATGAGGATTAATTCACTTGTTCTGATACAATGACTTAACTGAAAAATACAACCATTATAACTCAATAACTGGGTTAAACAAATAGTTTGCATTTACAGGATATATTTAAAATGTTATTAACATGAAATTTAAACATTATAAATATACAACATACGACTAACATGTATAACACAGAACACTGTACTGACCTAGTTAAAACATATGATGATGATGATTTTAACATAAATACCAATATAATAATGTAGATCTAATTAAACAAATTATGAGGTTCGTCCTGTTAACACAAACAATAATGATAACATGGTTATATATGGCCATAGTTTAATGACGATACAGAACATGACGGCAACATCTATCAGAAGGTGCAGTGTGACGTATTTGACATAAAAATTCAAACCCTGTAATAACAACAATTATAATCTATAATATATTAAACTACAACAAGATAAAAAATATTAATTAAATATACAGGAATGTATTAACTCAGTTGAATTGCGCAAACTTGTTTAGTCTCGGCATTGGTAACAACTGGGTCATGTGGCTGAGAGAAAAACATCCCTAAAACATAGGTGAGAGTTGAATATGAACCAAAAACCTGAGGTCTTGCAATGCAGTGATTTAACCACTACTGAAGTATGCGCCTTAGATTGTGTTTTATTTACTGCAATGTCCTGTAAAATATTATGGGGGCAAATCACAGAACCATAAATATGAATTTTCTTGCACAATATTCACGTAAATGTTCCGAATAGACAAATTACCTAAGTCAAACATCATTCAAATCATAAATAGTGCCAAGTTTAGCTTAGTATTTATCTGCGATTACTTTTATGTTTACAACCGACTTTCACATCTCCTTTGTACTTCATTAGCCCCAGGACGCAATTGGCTAATACAGGTTTGAGTGGGTCAAGGGGTGCCAGGAAGAAGACAAACCTGAAAGCGTATGGAAAACTAAATAAATCCAGGCAAGTGGCTTCAAAGTATAACGACTGTATTAAATAACACACTTCCACACAATAAAGTAATTATATCTAATTACAACCGAAATATTCTTCCATTGTGCAAACAAGAGCAGATGGATTATTGATAAGATGTGTTATTGACAAATATAATTAGTTATCTATTTAAAATTTCGATGATTTGTCTCATGAGTTGGATGAATGTTGTTTAACGACACTTCGGCACAATTTAGGCCATTCAGTGTCCTGGAACGTTTGGAAGATTTATTTCATGAGCCATTTAATATTTATCAATACTGACCGAAGATGAGAGATATGCCTAAAGGCCTACACCATAAATAAATTAGAAGATTTGGTGACAAATCCTGCAAATACAGGCAACACTGAGATTCGACTCAAAGACCATAAGCTCTTTAGCGCCACTCTGCACTCTTCAAATAAAATCACACTTGCAACTTTTGTTCATTATTGTTGGGATAGGCCTGTGTCCGGACATTCACAAAGTTGTCTCCGGACTGTACGAGTTCCCTGTCACGTGCCGGGTTTCGTTGTACGCTGGCTTTACCGCCAGTTTGGTGACGATCACCAGCGGCTGTCATATGGGCTGTCATGTGTTTGCCGAGTCTGTTCCGCTGTGAGAAGCTCTGGTCACATATTGCACATTTGTAGAGCTTCTTGTTGTTATGCATTCGCATGTGCTTCTTCAGATTGGTGCTGTCCGAACATCGCATGTCGCATAGAGCGCACTGATACGGCCTCTCGCCCGTGTGTCCGCGAACGTGCACCGACAGCGAGCTGGTGTGGGCGAAACCCTTGCCACACATTGGACAAAGATAGGGTTTCTCTCCAGTGTGTGTGCGCATGTGCGTCTTGAGTTGGCCACACTGGGAAAACCTCCTGGTACAGATTGGACAGACGTATGGACGCTCTCCAGTATGAGTCTTCTGGTGTGTCTTCAGGTCAGCCGAAGTGGCGAAAGCCTTGCCACAGCTGGAACATACAAATCTCCTATCTTTCGTGTGAACCCTTATTGTGTGTATTTTAAGGCTTCCAGGATGTGCCAGCTGTACACCACAGATTGAACACGAAAAGGGTCGGTCATCAGTGTGGGTCCTCATATGGGACTTCAGGCCTGCAGCATATGCAAAGCGTGCACTACAGTTGTCGCACTTATGTGGCTTCTCGCCTGTGTGCACGATCTGGTGCTGTTTCAGCTCACTGGTGCTCCGGAAGCTTTTGTTGCACGATGTACAAGAAAACGGCTTCTCTCCGGTGTGAAGCATCTGGTGCTGCTTGATATAGCTTTGACGTCTGAAGCCCTTTCCACACATGTCGCACTTGAATGGTTTCTCGCCCGTGTGTATCAGTAAATGGTCCTTTAAATGCCACGCCTTCTTGAAGAGTTTTCCACAAACGTTACACCTCAGTGAACTCACGTCTTTTACCCTTTTCCTTCTCAGGCTGTGCTTAATCGGAATGGCATCGCTACCCTCTGAGGAATGACCTGCCAGTTGCTCTTCGGATGAATCACATCGGCTCTCTTCGCTAGCTCCACACAAATCATGGCTCTCACTATCTTCTTCACTGGTAACTTGTGCTACACAATGTTCAGGTACATTTTCTCTTTTAGCATGAACACATTTGGACTTTATTATATCCCTATGCGTTCTGCACTTGGCATGTTTCTGTACTGCCTGACTGCATTTTAGACTCAACCTACAGGCTTTTTTCACTTTACAGATAAGGTTCCTTTTAACAGACGTAAAATAAACTGTATTACTGTTAATCACTTTATTGGGGCATTCATTCACAGGTTCTCCTTCAGCTACACATTGTTTCAGAATATCCCTTGGCTTTGGCCGTAAATCACTCGCGTCATCTTCATCTTTCAAACCACTCAAAGGCATCGCAACTCCAGTCGCCATTTTCTTTCCATAGTCTTCAATAAGGTTTAACAACTGCCAGAGGTGTTGGATGTAGTCATTTCCCATGATAGGATGTGATTCTAAAAAGGCAATCACTTTCAGCAAACCTGATCGTGCCTCATCCAATGTGATAACACGAGATGCTGTCTTCTTCCCGTCATCCTTATACAGCTTGGTACTTTGAAGACTGCTCATGACAGGTGGAATGTTTTGCTCTTTAGCAATGTTGCCTCTTGGGTCTTGCTCTACATGCAAAGGTAATGTGCTAACTGCCACCTTGGTCTCACAACACGATCCAAGACAACCTTTCTCTGAGGATGGCTGTTTTTCAACATGACTGTTGTGATGACAGGAAGTTCCTGCTCTGTTTGTTATGAGATCAGATATATCTGTCTTGAATTCAGATGGTGTACATGGCATGGTTTCAAGTGTTGTCAGAGTGGACTTCCCACAAAACATTTGCACTTCAGGTTTGGTTTTAGTTAATAGTCTACCATTTGCATAGATAATTCTCTGTGTTTCTTGATCTTCAACATGCTTTTGATCAGTATTGATGCATACATTACCTTGTCGCTGAGAGACAGAGTCTAATGGACATTCACCTCTTTTAGAGGTATGACCTACAGAATAACTGGCTGGTGGTTTGGGGAGATATCCCAAAGAATTTTCAATTTTTATTGCAGCAGATATAATTTCTGTTTCCTTAACTCCATGTAACTCACTGACATATCTATTTTGTTGACCTTGAAGCCTTTTAGAAAAAATATCCATCCGTTCACGTCCATGCCATTCTGAGCCAGACACTTCTCTTGAACATTGCTGCTGTTCAGAAACAAGTTCTCTGCATTGTTCAGTAACTGGTTTAGACTGATGCTCTCTCCAATGTTCAGATGTTGAATTCATCTGTTCCATGGAAGTATTTCTTGTATCACAATGTTGCTGATATTCCAAATTTCTTTGATGATCATTTCTTTTGTTAATGTGTTGAAAGGTTGGGTCTGCTTGATAATTGCATGCATGTTTGGTTGATCCAATTATCTGTAAACAGAATAAAAAAATATAACCATAAAAATATGGTAATATTTGAAGCCGGTGCAATAAATGAATGCATGATTCATACAGAACTTTGCAGGTATCATTAGCCTTATTCTAAACTTATCATACACAACAAAGCTATTCACACAATCCCAATATACTTTTATTATTTATCACAACCACATCTACATCGTTTGCAGAATGATTACTGCTTAGCAGATAATGTATGTCCTGTTGTCAGAAAAGACTATATATGTGAAGATCAACATAAAATAATATAAAAGTCTGAGTTGTCTATTCTGGCAAGTTTTCTCCAGTTGATGCAGATGAATGCCCCTATTTGTCCATGCCTGTTATGCATTCCCCCCCCCCCCTATAGCAATTACAAGAATGACATTTTATGGTGATGCTGTGTGGTATTGATAAGTTCAAACTAACCAATTAGACAGCCAAATACAAGCTGAACTGTCTTCACTATATACAACTTGATTATGTTCTGTTTGGACACTAATACGTAACAAAAACAGTAACGAAAACAGAAAGAAAGAAATGGCTCAGAATCTGGTCCAATAACAGGCATGTATAACATTATGTTCTCACAGGTCAAACACACTGATGAGATGTTTTGATTTCATGAACATAACATTAAAACTAATAAAAAAGAGGCTGCATGGGTTAATTCTGATAGATACACTGGTTTTTCCCAAAATTGTTGTTTTAAGAAAGTAAACCTTTCACTTTGAAAGTCTCTCTCTCTCTCTCTCTGTGTGTGTGTGTATTTAAGCATTTTTTCTATTATGCCAGTTTGTATTCATAACACTTGCTATCACACATGTACAGTGGTGTGAATATATGCATTAATGCTCTGACAATGATTGGTTTTTAACTTGGGATTAAGCACAATTTGTCACTAAATGATAGACTAAAAAGATAAAAGTAACACACACCCAGAGAGAGAGAGAGAGAGATTTACAAACAATACAAAGCATAAAGGTGTATAAATGTTAATCAGTCTAAACCTGAGGCTGATTATATATCATCCCACCTTACATTCTACTTTCAGTAGTTTAGTCCATCATCCCCAGAAAAAGAGGAAAAATCAGTTAATGATAAAACAGAACTTTATAAATAGAGCCATTTAAACCACCAATATGTTTCAAGTGTCATTATAATGGTGGAGGTGGCATAATATTACTCTTAAAGTATTATATGATGAGTCGCTCGTGATGAGCTGTATAACTTTCTTCTTAGTGATAAAACACTTGAATTAGTAAAACAATCTCCATTATTATTTAATGCATGTAAATGTAAACAAAGATTTGATGCTACATTTGTATTTGATCTCGTACATAGTGAACTATACATGCTAGCATACTTATTATCACTGTGGACAACATCATAATAGAATGACAGGAACCTACTGAATAACTAGGTTTGAATAAGTATTGTGCCATGAGTCATCTATGGGACACCCCTGACTCTTCTTACACACTTTCACCAGTTTACATAAAATCTATATAATTAAAGGCTTAGAATTTAAAAAAAATTTTTTTAGTTAATACACATTATAGTCCCAACAATAGCCAACAACCGATGTCATACTTTTTTGTAATAATTTCCTGTGAACACTGACAAATAAACAAACACACATTCATGTGTGTGTGTGTGTTCACTAAAAAGAAACTTCACTGGGAGTGGGAGCTATAAGAACTCATGAAATAACACTGGGAAACACCACCAGCAAACCACCGTAAAATGCTGCATATTTTTTAGAACACACAGTCAAACACACACACACACATATATATAATAACACACACACATATATTCATTATGTGTATAGTAAGTATGCTTTGTTTGAATGCCCAATAAATAAAATTAATTAATTTCACTTATATACTGTAGGTCCCGGCCATTAAGCCCAGACTTTGTGTTAATATTTTGACCCTTATTTTGGGGGGTCGGCTTAATGGCCGGCGCTATTTCAGTGTCAAGAAATCTAGTCATCGGGAGAAAAATGTTCAGTGTTAGCAGTCTAGACGCAAGCGGACATCAATCGTTATTTTGATTTAAACTCATGCAGTCATGGAGTGGAAATAGAAGTGAAACAAGTTGATGATAATTATACATGGCTTTATAATGAAAATCCATATTTATATGTAGAATTATCTGATTTTTGTAATTATGGATTAACCGTTGTTTGAATCAGTAGCGCATTTCACGAAGACAGCGCCGGTAACAAGACAACTCGTACCCAAGACATCCCGTACCCAAGATCGTCGTATCCCATTCGTTTGGCAGCATAGACATTAGGGTGCCCCCATATACATATTTTGTCTGGTCATATTTATATTAATAATGGGATAATTACTGATTAATTAATTTATTTTCAATAGAGAGTTATAATTACTAACTGACTTCATATACCGGTAATTTACAATTACATTGTCTTGGTTATTTCCGCGTTAGTGACCAAAACGTACCATCAAAGACAAAGGCTCAGTAGTCTAGTAATTGACAATATGTTTAATTATTTCTAAGTCAGTGACTTCATATACGGTTCACTGAATGTTTAATCACGCCGCTAATTTAAGTTTGAGGTCCTACGTATGCGCTAACAGTTTGCGTAAACGAAGGTTATAATTTGCCTTGATCTATTGACAGTATAAAACACTCTGGTATGAATAACGAATTACGAAAACTAAATTATTTTATGTCTTCAAAAGTCACCTGGGCTGGAAATACTACAGGGAAAAGTTCAGATTTTTAGGTCGGCTTATTGGACGGCAACACCACAAATCATGATATTTTAGGCCTAAAACCCGTCCCCGCCTTAATGACCGGGTCGGTCTACGGTATATCATTTAACAGTTTTCAAATAAAATGCCAAATGTTTTTAATACATTAAATCTAAACATCAAGCTGTTCGTTTTCAGACTTAGAAATCCAAATAGTTTGCTATTTAATTAACGTTATCAACTTACCTAATATTTTCAAACAAATTGTAGATCAAACACCCACTGTTTAATCGAAAATCAATCAAAATGAATAAATAATACAGTTAAGTAGTAATGAGAACCATTATATCTTCCTAAGTGATTGCAATATATTTGCTAGAAGGTTGCCCATTAGTGTTGCCCATTAATGCCCATTTTAACAAGCCTAGAAACCAGTAAAGTAATTCCACATATTATTCCACACACTCAGTTCCAGGAATTCCATACACACACAACCAGATATTACAAACAATTCTGAGCAGGAACAATGCACAACCTTCAGCCGGCCACATTTCATGACAATAATTCCAATAATGGAATCATCCATTGATGATAATAGAAAATGTTAGAATAGATCAATAGTGTGGGATGATAATGTCACAGTGATACACACAATATAATCAGATCACTAATGGCCCTATGTGTGCTGACAGAGCACATTGTAACGGTCTTTAAATGTCTGTACACCAAGGTTAATACCCAAACTCCCCAATACTTGCTAAAGTATATCAAGATGACATCAGGCAGAGAGCACTCAGTGGCCACCAGCAGCATGAGTCATCTTTTGACAGAGCATCCACACAAATGTAGAGGAGTGGCATTCTCACTTAAATCACTAAGACCATGCACAGCTCTCATTCTAAGCCACTACCACCACCACCACCATCATCATCAGCTTTATTTCATATAATTCATACGAATACAGGCAAATTTACAAACATAATTTAGATGTAATGAATAACCTAATAATAATACCTGTCAATACATGCAGATCTAAAACAATATTCACAGCTGAGTGTATTTAAGATACAGTTTAATTTTGATAATTTTTTTTTAAAGATACAAGAAGCTGGATACGATGTATGACACATAATAACTTATTATATAAATCACTGGTTATATATACAGTATAGTCCCCATTACAATGCTGACCAGTATAACACAAAATCAAATATAACACAGAACTTGGACCGAAATTTCTGTGAAATGGCATAAAATATGCCACTGTCACTGATCAATAAAAAAAATCCAAAATAATTTGAATGTGTTTTCACAGTTTGTAATTCACACATAAAAACATAGCCAATGGCCACAAATTATACACAAGTAGAATAATTGATTCACAGACATTTATTTGTGCACACAAACCTATCAACGTTAATTTATTGGTCCATATATTTGCTACCTTTATCTGAAAAACATGCACTATTTCTGACTTATGAATACCACCAATCCAACATTGCTGCAACTTTTGCACAATTTTGCAGAATGATACAAACAATGGGATCAGATTGATGCTTAAGACAATACATGATGAAACAGTTACTGGGAACATTTGTAAAATAAACATCTGTATGTAATCATGAAAGAATGTTGTAGAATGTGGTGAATACATGGATTCCAAATTGTCACCCACCCCGAATGTGATCATGGTGATGATCGCAGCTGATCGGTGTTGATGTGGGTAGGTGAGCATGTTAAAGGGTGCTGCCATCTATCTTAACCCTTAAGTAATTAAAAAGGAGGATTTTAAAGTTCCCCTGAGGAAGTAATACACCCTTGCAGCAACCACCCTCTGAGTATTTCACCTCCACCATTCCATACTGCTCCCCTGTGAGTGGTGGTGGTGGGGGGGGGGGGGTATTATGAACAGCCACTTAATAAAAGGGCCTACATTGGATATAAGCGTTCATGCTTTCGTGTGTTACCTAAGTTTCATGATCTTAGGCTGTAAAATAAAGAATCTATACATGAAAGGACTCAGCTTTTTATTATCATTCGATGACATCAGTCATCACTCAACAAGTGAGTGACTTCATCTGAGCTAGGGTTGAAACTGTTATTTAATTGATCAGGGTAGGACACCAAAAAAGTGCAGCACTAGCCACTGTAGCAAGTGGATTTTGTACTAGCCAGGTATTTTTTTTTACTGGTCCTGATTTTTGGGTAGGAAACATGAGCTATATGAGTGGGGGTGAGTGAAGTAAATGCCGAGCACTTGTTAGGGGGTCCGAAAGGTTTGTGAAATTTAGGTCCCAAAGGAGCCACATGGGAGCATTTCAGATTTTATTCTACCATTTTCTACCAAGTATAAAAATGTTGAGTTTGGGTTTTATTTTATATAATTTCCTGAAGAAGGTATAAAAGTTGCTGCAAATGTCGAGGTTAATTGTGTCTATAGGTGGCAGCACTTCATAAATAATACACTAAAACCACAGCTAAATATATCTAACTCAAAAGAAACAGTCAAGTTGCATATGATATTTAGAAAATAATTTTAAAATCATATAAAATAGTGTCACATACAGACAGTACTATAAAAGTCTGTCACCTCATGACTATATCATCAGATTTAGTTATCGTTTAATAACTGAAATAATATAAACACGTAATTGCATTTATAATTACTGTAATTTGGCACATGTATTTCCGTGTTATATTTTATGTACACACACACACAATATATATATATATAATGAAGCTAGTTGTTTTACTATATCTGTTTAATATGCATATTTATTTCACATTCAACAGTGTCTTATTAGCCCATCAGTGCATAAATAACATCTCGGTTTTAGTGTGTGTATTGTTTATGAGTGCTGCCACCTATGGAAAATAAATAGAATAATACCACATTCTCGATTCTGTGTGCTTGACAGTAGAACTTGTTTAATTACTAAATATTGCGAGTATTAGTGCATCTTAAGTTTCACATTCTATCATTCCGAACTTATGTTACAATGTATATAATTCTCACTGATCTACCCCCAGAAATACGTGATAAAATATTTATTTCAGTCCCGTGCGGTTTTTAGGCTGATCGGATTACACTACTACCACTAATACTACAGAATCTACTACAACTACTAGTCTAGACTATAGGTCTACCGTCTAGGCCTAGCCTAGCCTAGCCGGACATAGGCCCGATAGGTCGACTTGGCGGGCTCCCGTTTCTCCAGCCAGACTTTGATCATATTTAAACAATTTAAAAAAAGACTGTCTTCATATAAGCATGATATTATACACTACCTGATATGACTCCATGTCATTGTTAGGTCACAGCATCATAATATATTAAGGGAATCGGACAGTAATTAATAAATCTATGGCTATGAATGATTCCAGGTCTTTGGTGTAATAGCATCATTTCAGTAACGGCAGAAATGAAAGAAGGCAAGTGATTGGCTAAAATGTTTCTGAAATAATTGACCGTCTTTCTACCGCTATTCGCTCTCGAAACATTGAGATCTCCGTGAGGTTCCAAAGTATTTAACATAACCGCTATTTGACTATAATCTGCTATATGTCCTGTAGGAACAATGTAGTTAGCATAGGGTGATACTATGGTCATAACTAAATACCATATTTTCTTTCTGATAAACTTCATGCGTACACAAACAAATGTGGCAAACTTTAAAAAGTCTCGGCACGTCTTCATAAAATTAATTTGAATAAGCCAGGCTCAGTTGGACCTTATACTGAAAATTAATTATGTTTTGAAAAATCAAAAGTGACTGAGCATTTCAATAAATTCTTCACAACCATTGCCTCAACACTAGTTGACCATTTGCCATCAGGTAAAAGAAAATATGGGTGGAGTCATGTACATAAATTCTATCGGTCCATGTATACTATGACAAGTTTTAAAATAAAGGTGGTGTCCGAGAGTCACAGAGTGTTGTACTGAAGATCTTACAAAATCCAAGTAAGTCAACTGGGTTAGACCAGTTATCCCCCAGATTCATTAAAGATGGTGCCGATATCATTATGCCACCCCTAACACATACTCTAAATTTATCTTTGGTAACGTAAAATTCCTGATGATTTAAAATCTGCAAGGGTGACTCCTATTTATAAAAAAAAAACCCAGTAAAACTGAAGCCGGCAACTATCGTCCTGTGTCAATTCTTAGCACCATTTCTAAATTATTTGAGAGGGCGGTCTACGATCAGCTAGATCAATACCTCCAGGACCACAAACTCCTATATGAGTATCAGTCGGGTTTTCGATCCGCCTTTTCAACTGATACCTGTTTGGGATATCTGATTATATAAAGCAGGAACAAGACAAAGTTAACTATGTAGGTATGGTACTTCTGGACCTACAAAAGGCCCTTGACACTGTTGATCATGGCATTCTCATCCATAAACTAAAAGGACTTGACGAATCAGCACTAAACTGGTTCCGATTCTATTTACATGAGACAACAATCAGTAGAAATCAGTGACGTTACTTCTACCACTGCCACAATTATATGTGGTATCACTCAATGATCCATATTGAGTCCCATGTTATTTCTCATCTATGTGTATGACATCCCATCAGCGGTCAAGTGAAATTATTACTCTATGCCGATGACTCCGCACTTATAATGCCAGGACATAACACAAAGGAAATTCAGCAAGAACTTTCCAATGAACTAGAATCAATCAGGAAATGGCTGATTGACAATAAATTGTCTCTCCATTTTGGAAAGACAGAGTCAATTCTCTTTGCATCAAAGAGGAAACTTCAAAAATACAACTCCATTCAAGTGCAATGCACAGGCAATGTCTTGTCATGTCGGACGAAGGTCAAATACCTAGGTGTCAAACTTGACCAATCTGTTGCTGGAGACTGTATTGCAGATAAAATCATTAGCAAATCAAATTCAAAATTAAAGTTTCTATTTAGGCAGACAAGGGATGTCAATCTAGAAACAAAAAAGATGCTAACTGCAGCATTAATCCATTGTCACTTTGACTATGCCAGCTCATCATGGTATTCTAGACTGAGCAAGAATTACAAAGCTAGGCTACAATGTACCCAAAACAAAATGATTCGATACCTTTTGACAGCAACCCTTTGGACTCATATTGGAGCAAATGGGTTTAGATTGGTAAATATGTTATCGGTGGAACTCCGTGACAAACAATTCAAAGTAAATCAAGTGCACAATATTCTAAATGGCACAGCCCCCATTTACTTAAATACTGCTTTTAAATTAACAACATCCCAACATAATATTAATACAAGATTCAGTACAATGTCTCTTCATATACCTCAAGTTAAATCCTTTGGAAAAAATAATTTTATTTATACAAGAATATTGACTTAGAACGAATTACCAAATGAAATTAAGTGTTCAACGAGCAAGTTTCCCATCAAAAAAGGTGTAAAACAATTTTATTTGACAATCCTAATGGACAGGAAGCAAGTTCTTACATTCTTTTCTAACCTGGTCATATATTTTTCAAGTTATATATATATATATATATATATATATATATATATATATATATATATATATATATCTTGGTTTGTAACATCCATTAATCTAAATTAGTAATTATTACAGGTAACAGGGAGTTTACTCTTTTGAAGTTTGCCTAGTCCACCATGTATTTTAGCGCTAGTATACGTATATGTATTTACATTAGTGTACAAATTAAATCAAATAAAAAATAGTTATCATCAGTGACCGATTCAATTACCCCTGGCGCCATCGTGCGGCTGAATTTCACACTACGGTCTCGGGTTAGAAGTCTAAGAACCATTGCGTTGCATGGCAATTTACGCGTGTAGTGGCCGATAAATGTCTTACTGAAAAGTTGTATATAGGCTATTTACCACCTATATTTGGATATTTTTTATAGTCCATTAAGGGTATGTGACCTCCAGATCATTTAATTGGAATGGCATAAACTTCACCCAATAGATATAAGCCAATAAACTAAGTAACGTTCAGAGCGATTTGCATGTCTGTCATGGTCCGACCTGTCTAGTTCAAACTTATTTTTTGTATAACTTTTGCCATCTGACATGACGATGTGAATGGATTTAATCAAGTGCCATAACTGAGCGGGGGTGGCCCAATCTCAAACAACATTTGTCCAATCAGCGATACTTGCAGCAAGACTATAGTCAACACTCCACCAAAACATAGAAATGTTAAATACTTGAAAATAACAACACATACACACGTTTAATCAAGAATGGCTACACTTCTACAGATAATGGATGTTAATAATAATAATATGTATATTTAATAAAGCGCCCTTACTAGCAGGAGCCATTCAAAGGCGCTGTACAAATAATATGTAATATAATAATACCCCAAATAATGTCTGTAAAAACCCTGTAATGATTTAAAAGATAATAATTATTTATCTGTGAAAGCGACATTAAATAGGTTTGTTTTTAGAAGAGACTTAAAATTTCCAAGAGACGACGCATTTCTAATATTTGCCAGCAACTTATTCCACAAAGTGGGGGCTGCAACACTAAACGCACAATCACCATATGACTTGACCTGAGACACTGGCACCTGCAATAGTATCTGACTGGATGACCTGAGTTTTCGGGATGACTTTCTAATGGAAACTAGTTCACACAGGTATTCTGGCGCCATATCATATCATTAATAGATTTATAAGTTATTAACAGAATCTTAAAATGGATACGCTGTCTAACATATTTTATAGTATTTGCTGCGCCAAATATAAAGTAGTTTAGGTACAAATATATGCATGAGCATATATATATATATATATATATATATATATATATATGTGTGTTGTGTGTGTGTGTGTGTGTGTGTGTGTGTGTGTGTATGTGTGTGTGTGACAACGTATCTGGTGCACCACATATATATATACTATTGCGGATGAAACAACTATTTATGTATCTGGTAAAAAAATTACGGATGTAAAAAAACTCGTTAATCAAGACATAAATTATCGCTAAGTATAAGCAAAACATATCATGTACTCTTCTCAAAAATAAGACGGGCTACCAAGTTGGTTCCAGGTCTACAATATCTAAATTACCCTGATACTCTGTGAAAACTTTTAAATCTACCAATTTTGGTGTATAGACGCCTAAGAGGTGATAGGATTGAAATGTTTAAGACGGTCTCTGGGGCATATGATGAGCAAGTGATACCAGCTATAGTTACAGCAGAAGAGGGTTTCTATCAAACAAGAGGGCGTAGCTATAAGCTGCCAAGAAACCATAACAAGACCTGGCTGAGAAAGTAGTGGAGGCTCCTATTATACAATCTTTTGAGAGGAGACTAGATAAACACTGGAGGGATCAGTATCTGATTTTTAATTATGAAGCAGCTCCAAGATAGGGTCACAAAGCTATTTATGAACTAACAGCCCCAAATTTCTGCTCAAAATCGGATGAGGATCTGGACACCCAGGACTAACAACCTACGTCCACTATATACCTAAGTAAACCTAATTAAATATACGACAGCTTAATGATGATGATTGATGCTTTACGGCCCAGGTGCACATGGTAGGCTAAATGGGCCGAGCGACCTCCAAAGGTAAAGAAGCGAAGTCAAAGATAAAACCCCCTACAGATATTCCCACGCCGCGATTCGAACACGGGTGGTAGTAATCTGTGGGCCAACACGCTACTGCTAGACCACGGGTAATCCCTTTTAACATATGGCACCCTAGCTATTGTGTGGTTGTAGTCACTTACGGAGAGTATAAATTTTACAGAAACAGGAAATTAGCACCGTCTCGAAATCAAATTATAATGCTCATACCGAACCCTTATTTAAGAAGCTACAGATTCTCAAGCTAAAGGATATTTACTTTTCAACTTACAAAAATAACGTATTCAATATTTTTTTGCCAGATCCCCTAATGACCATGTTCACTGTAAATAGACACGTAACAAGACACCTTTGCCAGCCACAAATACAATACAGAAAAACAGCATTTTTACCAAAGAAATGTATTTATCTGGCACCTGAAACATATGCCAGATATGGTACAAACTGCCAGAAAAAAGTAAGACATTTGAGGTCGCAAACATAGCTTTAATATATATGTATAGAAATTTCTTACGAATGAATTACATATATTGTATACTATATTGTACTGTATAACATTTTGTTATATTATCGCCCTAATCAGCGCGCTTGGCCTGGGACAGCTGACATAGACGGTTAAATATGTAACTTTTAGCTCACTGCGCGGTGTGCCTCCTCGTATAGCCTTTAATCAATTATGTTCTAACTACATGTGCGGTGTTTATTTTGGAGGTTACAGCTTTTTGTTTGTCTGTGGCCTGATGGTATATGCTGGTAAGTAATATTATGTGATATAAATATGTAATAACGCTACTGTAACTATCATCGAATAAAATTACTTATTTACTATTCTCACCCTTCTTGGCAGTATAGATTGACCTAAGCAGCCTAAATCCACCTAGTGAGTGTTACACGTACTACAACTGTCAACACGGCGGGAGTTTATGAGCTGGTTGGTACTGTTATTTCATTCCGTGTACCGCATCATTCTGAAATATTTTTTATCCCATAGAATATGTCAAGAAGCTTATGAAATAAGTAGTTATGGGGTTTTCATTTTCTGCAAAATTTTAGTTTGGGTAAAGTTACAGTAATCTTTTCTGTTTTCATGGATGAGCATTCTGATCTGATGATTTTCTGAATCTGAAAATTCTCATGATGATGATTCTGTAGACAGTAGACTAAACTTATAGACTATCTTCTAATTTATCATCTAGACTAGTCACTAGTGTCTAGACTATAGGTCTGCTACTCAGAATATAGATCTATAACTAAAAGTATATAAGTAGATCTATAACCTACTCAGGCTACGCCTACTCGGCTACTGTCTACTTTTAGTGTTGCTAGCTTGATTCTTATAATTCTATTTATTTGGCAACATTCCAGTAGACTATACTCTACAGCATAGCCATAGCCTAGGCATAGATCTATACATAAAATGAGTTCCCTACATTATTATTAGATCTATGAAATATACAATAATGTAGACTTGATTATGTTTATATATAAAAATACTAGACTCTATAATACTATAGATAATAGGAGTATAGCTATCTTATACAAAAATATTAATTAGGACGTTGTTGCGTAGCTGTGCATTGGAACTGTGTTCACTGGCATTAATGGTTCGAACACTCAATGCACCAAATGTGCGTTTTTATGGTGCTCGGATGTGGAGCTGCAGGCTGAGCATCGGAACTGTGTGTGCTGGTGATAAATACTCTTTAAAGAGCTGAGTACTGAGCATGTATGCATCTATTTTGGCTTGTTTCGGATGCAGATATAAAAAGATCTGAGCCAATGCCTTATAATCATGTCAGTATAGTTGGACGAATGTGATATCTTCGACTTCCTTTTTTTGAACATCTTCAAAGAGTTGGAAAGCCTCAACCTACCTTTAGTCCAAATTAAACTGTATTATGCTCAGCTGCCATATCTTAAAAAAAGATAGAGATAACGAATTTGGGAGTCAGTGGATGTGCAAGTGCTTGCCGCGATTAGTATTAGGAGCCAGCACATGCAGATTGAGCATATGAACCTTTAGTGCCAGTGAACACAGTTTTGATGCTTGGCTATGCAACCACTTAGCCTGGATTCCTATTGCACGTGGCTTAAGCAGGTTCATCGAAGTACCTACCGTAGGGTAAACAACTGTATGAATTTCCAGTTTCTTGGTCTTTCACTACTCTATATCACTCTAGTGGTGAATTGGCATGTTCTCATTCACTTGTTACAGTAAAATACTTACTAAATGAGTGAAACTGTGATGGTCTCGGTAATTATATAATTCAGTTGCATATGTACATGTTCTTTACTTTATCATTATTGTATATACTTAGTCATTATTGAATTAACACAGAATCAAAACTGACATGCATAGTTCTTGTCCTTTAAAATTATTATTAATGCAATCATGGTTTTTCTTTCCCCCCTCCCAAACCCATCCCTGATTCGGCCTGTCCACTCCCTCAGTGCCCATGTCTTTCTACCCACCCTGCCCCTTTTCTAGTCTGAAAGACAACATATATTTTCCACTCTGCTGATAAGTGTTTATTCTTTTATATGTTAATCTCATCTCAAGATCACAGTTTGCAAGACAAAAGAATTAAAACCAGTATCTATGATAAATAATAATGCATGTTTATATAGCGCCAGAACCAGGTAACCCTGTTCTGAGGCACTGTACAGTATTATTATCCCTGACTCAATCCTCTTTCCACCCAGCACACATATCAACTCCCAAGTGAGCATACAATGTATGCTGCCATTATAGGTGCAAAGCATTAATAACACACATAGCCATCACGTCCTGTCAGCTTCTCATTATTTGGATGAGTGAACGAGTCATCACATGACAGCAATGCAGCTCCCGGGGCCTCGAACCTGCGACGCTTCAGCTATGAGTCCTATGCTGTGACTACCGATAATTGCACCATTACAGCTCTACTATCTAATGTGCTTGTCTTAAAGAAATATACTGTTAGCAAACAATAAATGTTATAGTTTAGCTTCATCTGTTATTAATTATTTTCATGGGAACATGTATAATATACCCTGTCTTCACTGGTAGAGATCTTTGAGAAATTAGATGTTTTGGGTAGTGTCTGTTGTCATTCTTAGAATTGGTAAATGTGTGTAGAGTTGAATTGTATTGGTACGGAAAATGTATCTTGTTATGATGGACTTGTCCTCAAACCAATATGCCGTATAATTATCATATCAGTATTGAAATATTAAATTTACTTTTTAGCTGTCTGGGCAACTTCAGTCATAAGCTTGTTCGGGTATTTATTTTAATATCTGATACAGTTACAGGTGCTTGATCATTTAATTATAGGTCTATAATATTATGTTTGATTAATACAACTGAAACCTGACACAAAGGTTTATAACTTTATTTGCAAATATTTATCAGAAGGACTTTGTGCATTGCCCTTCATGTTCGTTATAAATGAAGCTTGTGTAATCTGAATTTACCATTTTCATTCCCTTTTTCTTTTATTAAAGGTATTGGTTATTTTACATCAGTTAAGAGGAAGTGTAATCAAGTAGAATCTAGTCACTGCTCATCAAGCTGTGCTTTAACCATGGATATGGGAGTCTGTGCTTGTGAAGCACAAAGGATATTAAGACAGAGAATTTGTGGTCAAGATTTACCTCCATTGATCATGGGATATGACACAGAAATAAGGTAAAAATATTTATATAATAACATTAACAACATTGTAATAGTAATTACCTTAATAGCATTAATTACTTATGGAATTATATTGTTATGCGCTTTGATTAATGATGTGCATATAGAAATTAATATTATTCCTTATAAAAAAGATAAATATTACAGAACTGTGCACTGAGAAATATGGAAAACTGCCACATCCAATGTATTTAATGCAGTTGCTATAATATTTAGAGCATTATTATTTTATTATTAATATCGCCCTAGTTTGTTGTGAATATTTTGTGTAGTGAAATATCCATAGTACAAGTGATATACATGTATTTCAGTTTTATTGAATGTATTTAGGCCTCATCTTTTTGTGCTCTATAATAATCATATGATATAAACAAAACAGTAATCAAATAATTACGCGTTCTTTATTTTTTGTTAACATTTTCCTGATCATATCCAATCATACATACATGATTTCACAAAACTGTTACTGTTTGTGCTGCAAGTCACCAAGTTCTGGGCTTAAATCCAACTTACACTTGTGTCTGTGGGATGTTTCCCTAGGTACTTGCCTCTCAGCCAAAGGTTCCGGGTGTGACAGCTGCGATGGCTAAATAAATCACTCGTTCCACTAGGTGGGGTGTCTGTTGCTAGATACTCGCAGTGACACATTGTAAAGTAAATAGCGAGAAATTAGTATTATGTGCAGTCTTCTGAATCACATGTCCTTGCTTAACTTGTTCAACCCGTACAACACCAATTACTAATTAGTTTCTTAACAATGCTGACTGTAACAATTTGGCTTAGATGAGGAATGGAATCAACAGTAAATCAACCACGCTTCCATTAGTTTTCCATGTGAAGAGACCTTGTCATGGCGACATAATTATGTGTTATGAGTAAGATAACAAAGAAAGCAAATGATGGTTTTGTTGTTCGGGGAGAATCCCCGGGCTGTCGGTTAATCAGCACAGCCTCTATGTTGGAGTGGTTGAGGAACCACCTCCCCCACCACTCACAGGGGAGCAGTACGGAAAGATGGAGCCGAAATACCCTGAGGGTGGTCACTGCCAGAGTGTTTTACGTCCTTAGAAGGGGTAAAACGTCCCCCTTTGTTTTTAATAATTCAGTGTAGACGGCAGCGCCATTTAACGTGGTCAGCCACCCACGATGTAGTGAGCCGAGAAATTAATCCCTGGAAAAGTTTCGACCTCTTACGGGTTCGAACCTGCGACCATTGGCACCAAGTGCCGAGTGCTTAACCGCTAGGCCACCGGAGCTCACTAAAAGCAAATGAGTTATTTGTGTTGTATTTATTTGATGTGGCCAGTCAACTGGCCAATCTCTCATACAATTCTGAAAATGTTATGAAGGATGCTTCCTTTTAAGTTTTTATGTTTATTTTAATTTAAGCTGTTTAACTAGAAATAGAGACCAGGCCAGTAAAATATTTTTACATCTTACTAGCCCAACAAAAATTTACTAGCTATTAAAAGTAATAAAACCATATTTCTTTACTAGTCAGAACAAATGTGTCCTGGAATCGACGGAGAACACGAGATCGTAAACTTGTGTATGCTTGATGTTTTGTGGCTACTTTGGTGCACATGGTAGCCAAAATGGGGTGAGTGACCTACAAAGGTAGTGAAGCGAAGTCAAAGGTGAAAATCAGCTATGCCCACTTCGAGATTCGAATTCAGGTGGTAATGATCTGTGGTCCAACACACTACCAATTAGACCACGAAGGCAATCAAGACAATGATTATGCGTTTGTGCTTTTATTAATCCATACTCTAAGACAATACAAGTATATAATGATCAACAGTTCATAGTTCATCCAGTGATAAATTATTGGTCATGTCCACAATCTGCCCAGGAATTTGTTTTGTGGCTGTTGAGGTGATAAGGGAAGCCCATTGTTGTTTAAATACAAACTAGAGCACGAAATATCAAACAAAGACAGCAATAATTCATACACAGAGGATCAAGGAAGAAACACGATTAAGTTACCAAAAACTGCAAATAATTCCATCAGCAAAAGTATAAAACAGTTAATGCATATTTATGTCATAATATTAACATAAAATGGAGAGAAAAACAGTGATCAAACAAATAAACAGGAAAAGGACATGAAATCCCCCATATAAACAAGACCATATGCTTTATTTACTGTAAACTAAGACAACAGGCCAATCAGGAGAGAGAATTTGAGTCACTTGACCATCATAATGCAAATGGACCAGCCAAGATCACTAGCTCACCAAAATCTATCCTATCCTTCGAGTTCAAGCATGGCTCTTATATTCAGTAAATCAATTTATAAATATGACATCTGAAATGGTAATAAGTATAACAGTAGATTTTAGCATTATTTCTGCTGAAAATCAGTCCAAATCCAGCCTACAACTGGGAACAGTGCTTTTAGTGACCGTTGGTGAGCTATCAGCACAGGTGTTTTAAACTATGATACTTTTTTCACTACTAAGAGCTCCAAAACAGCAGAAAATCATTCTGTGGAAAGCAAACTTGAGACTAGCGCATATCTTACCTCAAAATGCCTGTGGGCTAGTGTTTTAGACTACTCACTAGCCTGAAGACAAAATCCACACCTCCCTGGCATCTGGGCTACTGATTTTTCCAGCCCTGATAGAGATAGGATTCCTTTATAGTTTCAACCAATGAAATCACAAATTATAGACACATATAGAAAATATAAGGGAGCAATCGGTATTGTTATACACAACTTATTTTGAGAAAGAATACAATACAACTGAAATATACATTGCAATATATGTATGTATTTTATCATTGTAATTGAGTATTTGGGAATTTTTTAAAGAAATGTCTTCTTAAATCTAATCACAATAAGATTATGCAGTTATAATTGTGGCAGAATTATAGCAAACTCTAATAATATTCAGACTTTCATAATTGTAATTGAACAATTATAATTGATTTTAATTGTGACCCCTACTTCATGTAATTGTCCAAGCCTGATCCACTGGCAGAAGTAATACCGCATAGATAAAGAAATGGATACATTCTGTATACTTCCGAGTGGGTACATGAATGTTGGCATCAGCTACTTAGTTTTGTTGCAACATTTTGATAAATGTGGCAGTCCCTGCTTAATAATGATCTGAAAAAATTATACACTAAATAATAATAAAATAAATATATTATCAGTTAACTGTTTCAATTTTTGTCATCACATTTAGGGAACTTGAAGAGTTAATAAAGAGAACAGCCACGGTTGGTGAGAGTAATTCCATTTTGGTTATTGGATCACGGGGCAGTGGAAAAACTATGGTGAGTAACTTCTGTGATCTTAGGCTCTGACAGTAGACACCCTTTTTTTGGTATTGTTGGTGAGTGATTGAGTTTTAACAATACGTTGGCACGGAAGACCATTTGATATCACCTTGCTTATAAATGGTCTTATATACTCTGATGAGTTATGGGATAGAGCAGGCCTATTCTAATATACCCCACATCCTCATCCTGTTGGGATATTTTATTCCAGTCCAGTGATTTCCCGGTAGTAAATTGTGTGTTCAGTGTCGTACACATGTTTTCCCGGCGCTGAGTTTTGGGCAAGGGGTTTTAACAGTAATTGATGATACGATCAGAAGAGATTAAATGAATATATGGACACCTGATGAATGTAGAGGATGAAATGAGGGATGGAGGGATAATTGAAGGTCCAAGAGAGATTGTTACAGAGATGGAGAGAGAAATTGGACAGATGAAACGTGGACCGAAGTTGACATGGAATCAGGTGGTGAAGAAGGATACAAGACTATGTGCTGAATGGGCAGATACACAAGATGGGGATGAAATGGAGAAGACTAATGTAGGCACCCAATGGTCAAGCCATTCATAAGAGGAGAAAGCAGCTGTGAAACAAATTGATGTGTGTTACTGATATTTAATTTTGAAATACATATAACTAAATAGTGTCCTACTAGTACTAGGTAAATGGCCTCAGTTTTGCACATGGAAGATGTTAATTTCAATGTACTATTGTTTTGTTGAAAAATCGTAACTATAAAAAAGACTCAAATAGAAGCTGAAATTCTGAGTCAATGAAGTTAACAGGCATATAAAACAGCAGTCAAAGTATAATTATAAGCCTCAGCAATTTTCAACATGGCCGGCTGTTACACCAACATGACCAGCTGTTACACCGACATAGCCAACTGTTACAGGCGCCAAAACCATTTCAGGGTGTTTGACCTTGAATAACTCTGAACACGTGAAACAAAGCTCACAACAAATAAAGTAGAAACCAAATTTCAGGTGTCTGTCTCTGTTCGAGACTTAGATATTGGCATTAACAATAAGATTGTCTACTTGATTTTGGCTCTCTCTCGGGTATAAAAGTGGGTCACATTGTTTTTTTTTTGAGGGGCTTATATTTCAGAAACTATAATTTGTAGTTGGGGGCGTAAAATTTTGCATTAGTTAGTTTTCCAAAAATTGGTATCTGTGCAATTTTTTTAACATAATACGAGATGGTGACAAAAGAGCCACTTGGTGAGTTTGCTTGAAATTTTATAAATATCAGAAGTTCTATTGTTCACATACCGGTACTCACACACACACATACGCATACATACACATCCTTTATTTTCTATTTAGGTAATGATCATTTGATTATTGTGTTTGTGCGTATCTTGGCTGATACATGTTTTGGTTTGTATGAAATAGAGTAATCAAGTTTTCCATCGTCTTCTGTTACTGTCATTTTGTAAACACATGGTTTAAGGTGAAATTTCTTAGCAAGCAACATATACGAGTGCTTATTTAGCTAAACACGTATGAGCTCTGTCTGAATCATTTGTCTCATATATTTTATTAATAAAAGCAATATTATGGATGTTTTCGGTGCTGCTCATCTGTGAAATACTATTTTACCAGCTTAAAGTATCAGTCTGGGATTGTGGGATATAGTTTTCTAGCCCACACACGTACTTCCTCTGACTCTTGCTTGGTGGTGAATATGAGTTAGGCAAGGTCTATCTAGATGTTTGTTGCTGTGAAAATACATCAATATAGTAAAAAACATTCATTCTATGTATTTCATCCGGTCATATATTTGGTTTATTCATGTCTCTATCTTTATGATATGACAAAAATTATGTTACACTTCAAATTACAACTTAAATTATAATTACAAGAAAATATATTGTAGTAAATGGTAATTACATTTGTGATCATCAGTTATAATTACCGTGTGACTTCCCAATCACAAGTGTCTTGATTTGTCACAAAGTATTGTGAACAAATAACTTAATAGTAATATATGATTTAATATATAATAACCCTAATGTTTTATATTAGACCTTATGTACTGAAAAAGTAATTAAGGAAAAATATAATAATTTGAAATGAAATTGAATAATAATAATAATAAAAGCTTTTACCTGAGAAGTTTTCCAAATTAAGTGTTTGTAATTGGATCGTAAATTGCTTATGATTTGTTTCATGTATGGTTTTTAGCAAAATTTGGATTCCTGTATGAATGTAATTACCTAGTGTGGAATTATAATGATCACGGCCATCATGTTTATCTCAGTACATCATGACACATTTGTACTAACAATGTTTATCTCCATACACCATGACACATTTGTTCTATCAATGTTTATCTCAGTACATCATGACACATTTGTTCTAACAATGTTTATCTCAGTACATCATGACACATTTGTTCTAACAATGTTTATCTCAGTACACCATGACACATTAGTTCCATCAATGTTTATCTCAGTACATCATGACACATTTGTTCTAACAATGTTTATCTCAGTACATCATGACACATTAGTTCCATCAATGTTTATCTCAGTACATCATGACACATTTGTTCTAACAATGTTTATCTCAGTACATCATGACACATTAGTTCCATCAATGTTTATCTCAGTTCATCATGACACATTAGTTCCATCAATGTTTATCTCAGTACATGATGACATATTTGTTCTAACAATGTTTATCTCCATACATCATGACACATTAGTTCCATCAATGTTTATCTCAGTACATCATGACACATTTGTTCTAACAATGTTTATCTCAGTACATCATGACACATTAGTTCCATCAATGTTTATCTCAGTTCATCATGACACATTAGTTCCATCAATGTTTATCTCAGTACATGATGACATATTTGTTCTAACAATGTTTATCTCCATACATCATGACACAGTTGTTCCATCAATGTTTATCTCAGTACATCATGACACATTTATTCTAACAATGTTTATCTCCATACATCATGACACATTTGTTCTATCAATGTTTATCTCAGTACATCATGACACATTTGTTTTAACAATGTTTATCTCAGTACATCATGACACATTTGTTCTAACAATGTTTATCTCAGTACACCATGACACATTAGTTCCATCAATGTTTATCTCAGTACACCATGACACATTTGTTCTAACAATGTTTATCTTGGTACATCATGACACATTTGTTCTAACAATGTTTATCTCAGTACATCATGACACATTTGTTCTAACAATGTTTATCTCAGTACATCATGACACATTTGTTCTAACAATGTTTATCTCAGTACATCATGACACATTTGTTTTAACAATGTTTATCTCAGTACATCATGACACATTTGTTCTAACAATGTTTGTCTCAGTACATCATGACATATTTGTTCTATCGCTTTATTTATTTATCATGTTGTTAGATTATAAAGAAGATCCTGATGGAGTTAGATGAGGTAGACGAAGTGAAGCAGAATTTGCTCCAGGTTCATTTAAATGGTAAGACTTGTGTGTACAAGGATAACATGGATGTTAAATGATGATAGCTGGAACGTTTCTGGTAGTGGTAGCTCACATGGTGGTGTTCACTGATAATTTTTGTGTTTACGTATAGTTGTCAAACATAGCTTATTGAACATAAATTTTTTATAATAAATAAATATTTTGGTAGAATTTCATTCAGCTAAGAAATAACATTTTACTTATTCAAGATTGTTTTCTCCTTTCTGCATTATGACCTTTGTAATTTCATGTTTCATGACTTTTGCACTTTGGGAGGTATTCTGATGAAGCAGTGATTAGATTACTGCACCACGTACCTACATGATATGGGTTCGAATCCAGTTCAGACCTGTGTTTGCGGGATTTATTTTACTTGATAAATGATTCTTGGTCATATGCCCCAGGTGTGACCAGTACCAAGACAAAAAAACTCAACTCAATATTTGCCCGTTGCAGCTTCATGACTTTGTTCTTGTGGTTCAAGAGTTTTGTCTGTTTTAGATTTCTGCGACATCACTGTTCTTCATTTTCGTTTTGTGACCTTCGTTCTTATCTGTTTCATGACCTTTATTTATTTCTGTATTTTTAGTTTCATGACCTTTATTTATTTCTGTGTTTTTAGTTTCATGACCTTTATTTATTTCTGTGTTTTTAGTTTCATGACCTTTATTTATTTCTGTATTTTAGTTTCCTGACCTTTATTTATTTCTGTGTTTTTAGTTTCCTGACCTTTATTTATTTCTGTATTTTAGTTTCATGACCTTTATTTATTTCTGTATTTTTAGTTTAGTTATTTTTCATTTGGTGATATTTATTTTTCACGTTTCATGAATTCTGTTTATTTACATAATTGTTTCAAGTATTAAAGTGGAAATTAGTTTTTTTTATAGTTTTTATTATTTAATATATACCGATTGCTAATTATTGTTTTTCTGTTATTATTTTGTGAAGGTTTGCTGCAGACAGATGATAGATTATCTTTAAAGGAAATTACCAGACAATTACAGTTGGAGAACACTGTGGGCAACAGAGTGTTTGTATGTGCATTATTATTTTTATTAATGCATCTTTGTGCAAGCTGCTCACAGCTTTAAAGTTCAATTCAGTAAACACCTCCCTAGGTTAATTAACTCAACTCCACAGCAACATTCAGTAAACACTGTGTGTGTACATTTTAATAATCAGATAATGTTTCCATGTACATGTACATATGGTCATTTGTTATGCTAATCTATTGCTTTGTTCCTGTCTAATTAATAGGGTTCCTTTGCTGAAAACTTGCATTTCTTACTTGAGGCTTTAAAGAGTGGTAAGTAACTAGTTGATCTTAGATAAGAAATTAAAATCTTTGATATCTGCCTTTTCCAAGTTTTATTTATGCTTGATTTTTCCCATTACTAGTCAAGGAATATTTGTCTGTTCAAAAGTACGGACGGACGGACGGACGGACGGACGGACGGACGGACGGACGGACGGACGGACGGACGGACGGACGGACGGACGGACGGACGGACGGACGGACGGACGGACGGACGGACGGACGGACGGACGGACGGACGGACGGACGGACGGACGGACGGACGGACGGACGGACGACTTGGGTAGATGTGGTACTGATTTACTTGAGACACAAGGCTGAGGGGATAAATACTATTTATGCCATTTTAATCATGCATCTCGCTATTTAAAATAGCCTGAATCTTGTTATTGATGGATGAACTATATATAACTCACAGAGAAGTGCCCAGATTTAATTGGACTAGCAGTGTGGTGTTTTACCATCATTGAACATTTGCTTACTGATTTATTACCAACTTTTAATCAGTGATGTTACCTTTTGATGGACACTTTTTAATAAAATAATTTTAACAGTTATTGCAATTTTAACTTGTCAGGCAAAACATTTCAGTCAATGTATATGTTCAGCATCACTGAATGTTTTGCATCACCTGACCTCTCAAACGAAGAATCTCAGAAAATTAAGAAGAAATTTTAATCGTGCATCTCAGGAAGACAGTGACTAATGAATAACAGAATATTTAAAGCTAAATTGAACCTATTCATGAATTTTTTATTCTACTATTTTGATATTTTGAAAGAAAGTCTATTTTTCATTTGATTTAAGGAACATTTAGCTGCACGAAGGCCAGTGAATAGGGCACTAAGGAAACCTTTCTTCTTGGCAGAATACCCACGTAACTTCCCAACCAATTGTTCTATGACTTGAACTTTCCTGTACAGTTGATTGGTCATATGTCCCCGATGTGACCAGCGCAGAGACAAATAAAACCACCCCCACACTGATAAATATTATTTTTTGCTAAACTATATATTAGAGTTTGCAAATTACAGCTCCAAAGTAATTAATTATGAATATGATTATGAATACTCGACAATATAATGTTTTTGGGTACATGAATAATGACTGTAATCAGTTACGATTACAATATGAAGTAATCATTATCGCAACAATGATTACAATGCATATAATTCAAATATGAATGTGATATATCGAATGGTTGTTATTCACTGTCTTACATATATTGTGTTGATATATGCCCTAATATATGAGACCATTATGATAACTATATATTATAACATTATGATGAGTGCGACCTGTTCACATTTTGCTCTCTTTTCAACAATAGCTTACAGATATATATAATCCATAATTGTTATCACTGATATTTCCAGCTCTATCATTTAGTTCATAATTCACTACAATCCACCATAAATCAACCAAAATCATCTAGAATCCACCATAATAAACTACAGCTCACCATAATCAAGTACAATCCACCATAATCAACCATTATTCACTATAATCATCTAGAATCCACCATAATTCATAATAATCTACTATTACCTACCTTGGTTGATCAAATGGTTAGTCTAAGTCTATCAGTGATCATATCATAGCTCAATTAATAGTCGAGGTTCATTCAAAGTTGAATTCCCTGGATTTTTTTGGCCCAATCAGTCTAGCAGTAAGCTATAATGAGTTGTAAACTGACCCGTCTGCTACACAATGTCATTACGGTTTATGGTTGATTATAATAGATCGGTGTTAGTGCCATGGGTTAGAAACTCAGGAGTTCATTCATAGTTAAATCCACTAGCAGGCCGTAGGCCTTTTGTGTTCTCACTTAGGCTGAAACTTTAGTATCAGATGATCAGTGCTTGATGGTGATGGATTATTGTAGGTAGTATGCATCTGTTGAGTTGTTTAGTTTTTGCTCTGTTGCTGTAGGTCAGACAACTAAACACAGTATTCTCCCTCTGGCAGTTGATGTTGTGGTAGGATTGTACTGGATCAGAGTAAGCACCTGAGGCAGTCAAAGTGATGATAGAGAAAGTTGTTTATTCTTAGAGCAGCTAAGCGGTATTTTAGAATGTGTATTAAAAACAACAATATCAACAAAATACACTAATGTATAGATCTTTAATAGCCCAGCTAGTAGAGTAGGCAGATTCTTCTCTGGGGAACCTTGTTTCAGTCCCACTGCTAGTTTTGGGCATTAATTGTCTGAACGAAGGCTGATATTATGTCAATGCATGTGGAACAGATTTTATTCTGATAAAGCTGCTTGGTCCATATACATCTATAGGAGTTGAGATGTTCAGCCAGGGATCGTAAATGTCTAAGTCCTTACAGTATTAAATAATTTAGCATTCACCAGTCAATATATTTAATACACAGTTCGTGAGAGAGAAAAACATTTCGACTGCCACAATGAATGTATTTCTGGTTTATTCTTTTAGGTGGAAAGCGGAGCAAATCAATTTTATTTTTACTCGATGAATTTGACCTTTTTGCCCATCATAAGAATCAGACGTTGTTGTACAACCTTTTCGATGTTGCCCAGTCAGCCCAGGCACCTATTTGCGTTGTGGGTCTAACGACCAGACTGGTGAGTCTGTTTTGATTGTTTTTCTTCCTCTCTATTATATTTATTGTCTTCATACTCCAAAGATGGTGAGATTATTGATATCATGCACAAAATTATAAATAGTTAATATTTTATGATGATCACTATTTATCAAAACTTAAGATAGTCATATTAGACAAGGTTTTGTGGTTAATGCAAATAACTGTTTTAAACGAAACTCATGGTGACTACCATTTGTCTCATTGGGGAAAAATTTCTGACCCAGTCATCTTGGTTACTAACAGGGTTCCCACACATCCTGGATAACCTGGAAAATAACAAATTCATTTTCCAGGTCGTGGAAATGTCCTTGAATTTGACAAAATCAGGAAATGTCCTGGAAATACTATTGTCTGTGAAAAACTTCAGATAGAACAAAAGCATTTTATACCTGTAGAAGAAAACCTAGTACTCCAGGTACATAGTTTTGATACCCCATGTTAAAATTTAAATAAAAGTGGGTGGATCAGACAGCTAGAAAGGGTGACAGGAAGGCTGTGCCATAAAAATTTCAATATTCGTTCATACATTGAATAAATATGATATGCCTTTTCACAAGTATCTTGATTTAATACCTTTAAACCTTGTATACCTGGTACTGGAAAATGGTAATTCTGTCCTGGACATATCCTGGAAAATTAAATTTCCTTGCCTGTGGGAACCATGACTAACTGGAAAATAGATTTAATGCTTCTCTTGGCATTAATTGAGCTAATTGCAACGAGACAATTGTCCTCGTCTATAGATAGTTTCGCCAGTTTTCCACTAGGTTAACTCTCCTTTTTGCACGAGTTCCATTATACAACATATGTATTTGATGTCTGGCTGCCGTGGTAATGTATTGTCCAACAGGTGGCGTTTGTTTAGCACAACATGCGATTTCTCTCATTAGTCGCACTGTAAATAAACAGTTTGGTGGCAGAGAGGAAGATGATATTGTTTACCTGCCCGTGTTTGTAATGTATTTATTTATACCGGAGAGGTGTTGGAGGTTTGGGTGGTGGGTGGGTGGTGATTTATTCTCCTCGCCAGCGTTTCATTGTTCATTTGGCACCAGTTTCATCAGTCGTACAATGAGGTTAGTCAGTTGTTCAGATACTGAGCTCATGTTATACCAGTTAGTATGGATGCTTCAAGGTTGACTAAACTGACCAATATACTCCACATTGTTTGTGATAATATTTGTTGTTTGTTTGTTGTTTCCCATTTGGGAAATATAATATACGTGTCACCTGAGTATGGTGTACCTGTTATAAGTTGAAAATTAAGACTTTAAAGTTGATGCCAATCTGCGATTTATTCTGTTTTATACATGACTTGGCTTTTGGTTTCTGACTTTGTTTATCGGGTTCCATTTGTGGTGGCTTATATGGGTCAGAAAGTCGATTTTTTCCATTATTGAGAGGTCGTTGGTTGCACGACGCACTGGTGATTGATTGTTAAAGCTCAAGAGCATGGGAGAGTCATCCGTGCATGGAAAAGTGGTCATATACAGGAAGTGGTCATTCCATACAGGGGTCATTCAAAGCAGGGACTATTATAGTTAATAAAAGAGATATCTAATGAAGGATTGCAATAGATGAGGCTGTCTTTCCAATGATTTCTTAGTGGAATAACATAAATTTGGCATAGAATTATCATAAAATAAACACCGATGCCAAGTCATGGGCTGGCATGTATTTTAGTAATGTGTGAAAAGACACTGGCACAGAGAAACATGAAGTGGACTGTGATTAATATATTTATACACATATTGTAGTTTGTTTTTTATTTTTAGATGGATGCAGCATAACTTAAATACCTATTTCTTTTTGCTGTGAAATATTCATACCTGAAGGTCTTTATCTTTATCACACACTTTAGGTCACTTGAGGTCATGAATAATATTGATTTCTCTCTCTTTCTCTTCATCTTTTTCTCCCCTCTTCCTCACCCCCCCCCTCTCTCTCTCTATATATATATATGATGTCAATTGGAAAAATCTTATTGAACAAAATCTTTTTTATGTGTGTGTGTGTGTGTGTGTGTTCCCTAAACCCATAAACCCTTTCTTAGTGCAGTTGAATTACTTAGGTGGCAATACACCACATCTCCTACAGTTACCGGAGTTTTTTTCCCTTCTGAATAAACATAACAGGAGTAAATTCCATTGAGTAAACAAAACTTCGTGAGATTTGTTTGTCTAGGATTTGCTACTGCCAAACTATCATCATTCGCTGGATATCACAAATCTCTAACAGGTGGCTGGCGCATGCCTGATTCACACAACATATGCCAAATAAATTAATTAGCGTCACATGTTAATAGTACACTGTTGTTATTATGTGAATAAACAGGAGGATATATCAAGCTACGGGTACTGCTTGCTTAATCTTTCCCCATGATTCTGTTTGGATAGGTATCTGGCTATGGGGCGGGGGTGTGTGGTGAAGACTTGGCTGAGGGCATCGGAGACTTGCGAGATATGAAAATTAGTGAGGAAAAATGTTGTTTCATAATTTGAGTACCGGTAGTAACATCAAGGTAGTGAAAACACTTAAGACGTTCATATTTTTAATATAACTGCTGCTCCTCTATTTGTAAATCCGCTTCCAGGTTTTGTTCTAACGTTAATTATTATTATTTTTTAATGTGGTCCGGATTCAGCATTAAGAGCTTCCATTATTTAATGTTTATTATATTTTCTTTTAACAACTATGTATATCAAACGGTATCAAGTTCCGGGTCTGACAACAACAAAAATCCAGCTAGGGGTCGCGAGTTCACGGCCGTATCTGAGGTTGATTGTAACATAATTATTTTATCCGTTTGTTTGTGTTTTTGTTTGGCCCGTGGCCGGTGTATTAAGCGTTTGTTTTTCGTGTTTCGGAGGCGTCCGGATTGCTAGATCCATCAGCGAGGTAACCTAACTGTGTTTCCTCCGTCTTCAGTTTTATTTTCATGCTAAGGCGAGCGGACTTGGATCATACTCATAACTGTTCGTGAACCGTGGAGTTATATCGCTGAACTTCTCATCGCGATATTGTCCCGTGGATTGTCCATCATTTTGATGGATTATTTCCATGTTTTCCATGGATGGAGGTCACCCGACGTGGGTTTGATATCCATCTGTAAATAATTGTTTTCGGATATTTATTATCGTAACTTTTTGATAAAAATATTTACGATCATTTATCGACTGCGAGAAGTCAATCGGTTCCAGGTCTTGGCTATAGATAAGATAAAGTTAGTTTTTTCTTCATTCGGTTTTTAAAACAGTCAACATTACAGACACGCTGTGTTATTGTTATTAAGCTTTAATATAAACAAGTGACATTTAAATGATGATGATGATGAACCATGATAGAGCAGTTAGTTAGAGCGTAGGATTCGTAGCCGAACGGTCGCGGGTTCGAGGCTCCGTGAGCTGCAACGTTATCATGCGGCGACTGGTTCATTCATCAATAAAAAACGAGTACCGGACAGGACAAGATGGCTGTGTGTTTGAGTAACGCTTTGCGACTATAATGGCAGCATGTGTTGTATGCTCCATTGTGAGTTGAGAAATGTGCTGGGTGGAAACAGGTCTGAGTCAGGGAAAATAATATTGAAAAGTGCTTTAGAACAGCTTCTAGCTGAATAGGACCCTATATGAATATCACATATTATTATTATTATTATTATTGAGGTTTTATGGTCACTTTTGTACACATAGTAGGCTAAATGGGCCCATCGACCTCCAACGATAATGAAGGGAAGTCAAAGATGAAACACCCTTCAGATATGCCCACGCTGAGATTTGAACTAAGGTGGTAGTGATATGTAGTCCTATGCGCTACCAATCGAAATGACATCTAAATCTTTTAAAGCTTATCATGTTTATTGTGATGATGATGATGATGATTGGCCATGCTCTTTATGTATACTGTAGGGCTATCTGGATTGGTATATTTACTCCTTACTGACTCATGCTTGAGTGATTCATTCCAGCGTGTAGCAGTAATGCTGCGAGAGGGAAGTCCAGGGACTGACCAAATTGTTATCCATTATTCCTTAACACTGGTTCATTCATCTTTAGATAGATGGCGGTTGCAGATTGAGTCTGTAGTTGGTAGATTGGGTTCGTAGATTCTATCTTAAGTGTAGGGGATCTGTGCCGCTCGCTGTGTCCGACAAGCTTTAACGATATCCATGTCTGATTGGGTAAAGATAGCTGTGCTTAGCCTCACCTGGGACGGATGTATGACTGATTGGCAACACTCTATGTTGATTTTAAGGGCCAAAGACTTACTGATGGATGACACATCCGCAGACTAAGCCAATACTGGAACATTCATTCTCTTCTGATCTGGATGTCTGCTAAATTAATGCAGTGCTCTATCACCTGTCAAATGGGTGCCCATGTCAGTTGAAATATTTCATGTTGAAGGATGGATTGGTGAATAAAGCATGACATGGAAAATATTATTTAAAAAATAACAGTATAATTACTAACTTGAAAAGAAGTAAAAATTGTCAAAAGTTTTCTGGCCATAAAAATTGATGCCAAGTAATTTTAGATTCATTAATTTTCAATCAAGAGCCTTTTGTCATTTTATTGATCCAGCTTTTATTTCTGCTTTAGAATTGTTATAAAACATGGATCAATCTGGATACCATCTGGATGTTGTTTATTTCAATCAGTTATTAACCTTCTCTGGACTTTGATTTATGTTTTCGTTTGAATATTGGCAGGAATCTTGATTTTTGTAAGAAAGTAACCGGTATTTATTAATGTAACAGAACCACTCATGCATGATTTCCTGGACCGGCTTAAGATAAAATTCAGTCACCTTGAACTGTTGCAACAACAATAATAATAATAATAATAGTAATAATAATAAACAATCATAACAATAATAGTATAAATTTAATATGTATCCTTACTTGTTTGACTTATTAGAAGAAAGCGATGTTCAATAAAAACACAAAATTTGTGGTCAAGAGAAATTAATTATGATATAGAAAGATTTGTTTTTGAGTATTTAACCGGCTTGTGGTTTAAGACTTCTAGCTGTTTTTTCATTGTTTATTTCTATAATTTAAATTAGTTCAGCATCTATTTTTAGAAGTTTACATTCCAGTGGAATGCGTTTTTCTTTTTTTTTCCACTTTGCCTCCAAGTTTTAGGAAATTGTACAATAAGGCGCCATTGTCAGCATTGTGAGTAGCAGTAGTTAAGTGCTGGTTCTATAATTGCCCGTTAGAAACAGTTCACTTTATAACACATCATACATCAGATTTGTTGTTTGTTGTTATTGTATGACTGTACCATCTCGGTACAGTCATACAAGAAATCGAAGTTCTAGTGAAGTGTTTTACTTCCATATTTTGACAATTTACGTGTCTGTCCATTCAGTATGATGGCATCACTGTCTGTGATTATGTTGTCTTGCTAAAAGTTGGCTTAAGAAGGCATCAATGAATGGCTAGTATTTAACAAGTGGCTAACAAAATCTGTACTCCTTTATGTAAGTGATCATAGTGGTGCCAGTATTTAGACTAACCATTACGTGCTGGTCAAAATATGTCTACCATTACTAATTCCACACACACACGTACACATACACACACACTAACACACTAACATGCACTAACACACACACTAACACCCAAAGAGAGAGAGAGAGAGAGAGAGAGGTGGTTAAGCCTTAATGAAGTTGATGGAAGTCTATGTTAGCTCACCACCTGAATCAATTCGCATATAGCGCACAGAGATTAAGACTTAGTCTAATTAAATTGGTACTTTTATTAACCCTGGTGAGTGATATACTCGGGGAATGATTATTTATTATACTTGTAGTATGTAAAAGACAATTTGGATTAATTAATAAGTTCTACCTACTAAGCCAAGCATATGACAAACCATTTTGTGTGGAGGGTGTAGTATTGTTACATATATATATATATATATATATATATAAATACATAATACTGAAATCTACTGAAGGCTATATGTCTTTTTAGCAAGAGAGTGATCATACAAAATTTGCTGATTAACTTTTGTCAAATTTACTGTGGAGTTAATATTATGTGATGTTTTCTGTTTTCAAAGGAATTAATTTGTACCAATTAGCCATTTAAATAGAAAGATTATTTTCTGGCAAATAATTGGCCTTTTTGCGATTTTGTGTCACATTTAGTAGTTATTTATGGATAGGATACTCAGTGCATCTGTAAAAAGTTAGTATCTTGTTCATCAATTTAAGCCACTAACCAGACTCAAAGTCAAAACATCCCGGTATAATGTTACCACCCACAGCACTGTATATGGTCAGATAGGTTTTTTACACATTGGTTGTGAGCGGTGGAATGTTTGACCTATTAGAAGAAAGCGATGTTCAATAAAAACACACAAAATTTGTGGTGAAGAGAAATTAATTATGATATAGAAAGATTTGTTTTTGAGTATTTAACCGGCTTGTGGTTTAAGACTTCTAGCTGTTTTTTCATTGTTTATTTCTATAATTTCAATTAGTTCAGCATCTATTTTTAGAAGTTTACATTCCAGTGGAATGCGTTTTTCTTTTTTTTTGCACTTTGCCTCCAAGTTTTAGGAAATTGTACAATAAGGCGCCATTGTCAGCATTGTGAGTAGCAGTAGTTAAGTGCTGGTTCTATAATTGCCCGTTAGAAACAGTTCACTTTATAACACATCATACATCAGATTTGTTGTTATTGTATGACTGTACCATCTCGGTACAGTCATACAAGAAATAGACGTTCTAGTGAAGTGTTTTACTTCCATATTTTGACAATTTACGTGTGTCTGTCCATTCAGTATGATGGCATCACTGTCTGTGATTATGTTGTCTTGCTAAAAGTTGTCTTGGAGAATGCATCAATGAATGGCTAGTATTTAACAAGTGGCTAACCAAATCTGTACTCCTTTATGTAAGTGATCATAGTGGTGCCAGTATTTAGCCCGTGCCTTGGCTATCCCATTGCTGCTCAGGTCATACAGACTAACCATTACGTGCTGGTCAAAATATGTCTACCATTACTAATTCCACACACACACGTACACATACACACACTAACACACTAACATGCACTAACAGTAACACACACACTAACACACAAAGAGAGAGAGAGAGAGAGAGAGAGAGAGAGGGGTGGTTAAGCCTTAATGAAGTTGATGGAAGTCTATGTTAGCTCACCACCTGAATCAATTCGCATATAGCGCACAGAGATTAAGACTTAGTCTAATTAAATTGGTACTTTAATTAACCCTGGTGAGTGATATACTCGGGGAATGATTATTTATTATACTTGTAGTATGTAAAAGACAATTTGGATTAATTAATAAGTTCTACCTACTAAGCCAAGCATATGACAAACCATTTTGTGTGGAGGGTGTAGTATTGTTACATATATATATATATATATATATATATATATATATATATATATATATATATATATATATATATAAAATACATAATACTGAAATCTACTGAAGGCTATATGTCTTTTTAGCAAGAGAGTGATCATACAAAATTTGCTGATTAACCTTTGTCAAATTTACTGTGATGTTTTCTGTTTTCAAAGGAATTAATTTGTACCAATTAGCCATTTAAATAGAAAGATTATTTTCTGGCTAATAGTTGGCCTTTTTGCGATTTTGTGTCACATTTAGTAGTTATTTGTGGATAGGATACTCAGTGCATCTGTGAAAAGTTAGTATCTTGTTCATCAATTTAAGCCACTAACCAGACTCAAAGTCAAAACATCCCGGTATAATGTTACCACCCACAGCACTGTATATGGTCAGATAGGTTTTTTACACATTGGTTGTGAGCGGTGGAATGTAATGTAACGTTTTCGGGCCTTAGAAAGTCAGGTCAGATCATGTATTTAGTTTAATTCCCAAAACACGGACACTATATGGGATTAATTAAAGCCTGAGTACTAAACCGGGATCCAATAGTTGTAAGTGTGATGGATTATAGAGAGATCAAAATAATAAATATTTGAGTCTAATTAGAGTTTAATTTAAGAGTATTTTGTGCACTTATGTCATGTGTGTATGTGTTTCTGTGTGTTTTCATAAGAAATATATATATATAACTAAATAAAATACTAGAAGTAGAATATATGTTAAACATATGTTGATACTGAAAATTTAATTAAATATTATAAATAAAACAAATAGAATCTACTGTTATTACTACTGCTGCTGCTACTACTACTATATAATAATAATAATACTAACATATTAGTAGTACCGGTAATTGCAGATGACAGTTATTATTATGGCTTGCTATATCAATGAGTATGATACAATCATTTAATACTTTTTCATGGAGACTAATTGTAAATAAATAAATGAGTTTGAAATAGAAGGCATGTGTAGGAAAGAAAATCTCACCAATTACACACACACACACACACACACACACACACACACACACACACACACACACACACACACACACACACACACACACACACACACACACACACACACACTGTTTTACCAGTAATTCATTTAAGCTTTCTTCTTTAGTGATCTATTTAAGGCTAACATATACCATCTTTTGACCAAAACACTCCAATCTAGATCACACACTACGAAGCAGATATCCAGACTGTGGATAATCAGGATCGGGGCAAGTGGGGCAGGAGAAAGCTATCATTTCATTCTGGAACCCATTGATCTGCTTTCAGAAGCAAACAGACAGTTGCCAATCAATTGGCAAACCTGGGATCCAGATAGGCGTTTGCCAGTCGGCGTTCTGGATTTGCTATAGACTGGTTGCTAATCAGGATTTCAGTGCCCTGTGCATTTGAAGCCAAACCAGATGATATAACCTGCACACCTTGATGGAATTAGCCAAAGATGAAAGTGCTAGATTTTCCGGTGTCCCAGTCGTAATTTTGTACCGAATTATTTGAAGCTTCCTTTTGATTGCTATTTATGTACAGCAGGCCGTTAATTTTGTGCTGTTTTGTACAGCAGGTTGTCATTGTGTGCTGTTTTGTATAGAAGGCTTTATAGAATACAGGATATTTTGTTCTTTCTGATGTCTGAGAGTCGGTTTGTTAATTAAACATTTTGAGGGCATTTTAATAAAAACCATATCGTCTGCTCCTATCTGGGTTTTTTTGCGGATAAAATTGGTGTCGGGCATGTCTTTCTTGTGTACATTTTGTGCTACCTTACTTAATACAATTATTGAGAGAGAGAGAGAGAGGGGGGGGGGAACTTATGCAAACACATACATCGAGTGGGAGAGATGTCTGGTTTTAACAATGTTCAAGATATTACCAGGCCTGTGTACTTCAGTGGTTTAGTAGCCGCTGATAATTATGGATTCTATGATTGTATTATGATATTGAAATTTAAAATGAATTCAACCTCCAAATCCACCTGGATTACTTTCCGATGAATAACGACACCGATGTTCTTTTCACATTGTCGGCACTGTTGACACATGGCAATTATGAGCTACTTCTTCGGTTTGATTGTGGATTCATGTATTGTTTTCTCTGACAGTCATTCGTCTGTTTAAATGTTGGGCATTCTGTATAGGTCACATAAATATACAGCCTGGAACATCCTGTGGATCGCAATAGCTTTGAATTCACATGTTACTAATTGTTGACACAATCAAATGACAGCTTATATATATATATATATATATATATATATATATATATATATATATATGAATCTCCATCTCTCGTTTGCATAATATTAAATACCACATATTGTTCTTCCATTGAACAGTAATTTCTTGTTTGTATTGGCTTTCATGCGTTGGCTGCATTAACACTTGCATGATACATGTATCTGTAGACACCACATGATTAAAATGGTGCACTCTTTTTCCGATTTCTGATTTGTTTATGTTCAGATTTTATTTCTATAGATGCTATTCTTGTTGGGGGGGGGGGGGGAGGATTTGATGTACTGAGCATAAAGAGTTGGATTTTCTGAAGAAAGCAATATTTCCAAAGACACTATCATTTTTTGGCACTATATTAGGCTAATTGTTCCAGGGATATATATATATATATATATATATATATATATATCAGGGCTAGAATTTCGGCGCGAATCGATTCGCGCCAAGATTCGCGCAATTTGTCAACGAACATTCAGCTTAAACTACATTAAACACTGAAACACATATGGCTGTTTATGATAATTACTTTATTATTAACATGGTCATTCAGGTAAGCATGGCGGAAAATAGTTATAATTAGACTTACAGATATAATTACAGGATTTTTTAAAGCGGTAATCTGACGCGAATACAAATTGATTCTCTTGATTCCCGCAAAATCGATTTGGTTGATTTTGTTGATTGTAGCCCTGTATATATATATGCACACACACACACACACACACACACACACACACACACACACACACACACACACACACACACACACACACACACACACTCTCTCTCTCTCTCTATATATATATATATATATATAAACACACACACACATATATATATATATATATATATATATATATATATATAAACAGGCTTTTACTGTTAAAGCAAATAGATTCTTGAGGAAATTATTCCAGAAGAGCATCAATGATAAATTAGTGAGGTGTCAGTGACTGTGTGGGTGGCTCTCAGTGTTTTTTTGTTTTGTTTTGAGGATCAGTTTGTATATTTTGACAGCTGATGATCACCTGTTATAGATGTGATCACCATCTTTATCTGTGGTCATGTTTGAGGTCTGCTATATACCGAATATATTATTATAAATATATGGCTGCAGGCTGGAATTGTTGATCGGCGATTTCAGGATTGTGTGCATACTTGTAGCTCTGTCTTTCTGTCTGTCTGTCTGTCCGTTTGTCTGTCAGTGATTCAGGTTGTCAGACTTTTCCCCCTGTGATTGTATGTTTAATCCCTTGATTTAATGTGCCCTGTGTGTACGCGCGCGCGTGCGTGTTTATATATATATATATATATATATATATATATATAGAGAGAGAGAGAGAGAGAGAGAGCGCGCAGTTCATATATCCCAGCATGTTTGCCTTGTTGGGCCTCCTCTCTCTATTCTTTGAGACAGCATGAGAAAAAAGAGATAGATAGCTAGATAGAGATATATAGATAGGAAGGGAGAGATATATAGAGATAGATAGGTATGTAGATAGATAGATAGATAGATAGATAAATAAAGGGAGAGAGAGAGAGATTACTCCGGCCACAGCCTGTGGTCTGGACTTTGTGATGGAAATGACGTCCACTGACAGCCCTGTCAAATGTCAGAACTAATGTTTAGTTTCTCCATCAGTCATACTCGATGTTTACCAACAAATGTTCACTGACATTGGCCGACGATTTCCTCCTTTGAAGATAGTTATATTTGACCTTGAGAATGTCGGGGAAGCAAACGAACTGGAAACGAATAACACAGAACGAACTAAACGTTATCGTAAAGATTCTCGTTTTACATTTTAATGGTTCTCATTTATTACTGAGTTAGATGATACATCTATACGTCTGTAACGTTTACACCAGCTCACTGCTATATGTAAACACATACTCTTTCCGCTGATACCCTCACCTCAGCGTTTATGTCTCTAAGGTGCCCTTTCAGTTCAATTTGCGATTTTTACTCTTGGGATATATTGGAATATGTCTCTTACAGTACCATAGTATTAATTCTGTTATATTTTCATTGATTGATAGCTTTAAGCTGATCATTTAATTTGGGGCTACTAAACATCCCTGCACGTGCGTGTGTGTGTTTGTGTGTTAGGGTACGTATAAAGAGGCAACAGGCACAGAGCATCAACATATCTAAACATCCTTCGAGACCTACATCCATAAATCTAAATACGAATACAATTATACATGCATTAATCTAAAAATAAAATGTTCCATACCTCCACATATTGATAGATGTGTGCGTATACCTAAGTATGTGTCTGGTCTACTCATCAGCCTGTGGGAACCAGCTAATTCGCTTTTCGTACGCGACAAATATGTCACGCCCACAGGAAAGCGGCTACATGCAGGCTACGTACAAAAAGCGGAAGCACGTAAAAACATACCATTTGATACCACAGCTCGCAGCAAACAACACGTGCCTGTGGTTCAATGGTGACTTGCTACATACATATCATAACTATTTTGACACCACAGTTTACCATCAACAGTAATTTTCTGTGGTCCAAAAGAAACCTGTATATAAAGCATTTCGACACCTGAGATACTGACCTCAGCTTTATTCTGGGTTCGAATAACTAAATAAATCCTACCTATATGAACCATGTATCAATACACGTCCGACTAGTCTGGTGTCGAAGTTCTTCTCTAACCTAAGTTGGTTTTGGTTTTGTCGTTCGGGGAGAATCCCCAGGCTGTCGCTTAATCAGCACAGCCTCTATGTTGGAGTGGTTGAGGAACCTCCTCCCCCACCACTCACAGGGGAGCGGTACGGAAATATGGAGCCGAAATACCCTGAGGGTGGTCACTGCCAGAGTGTTTTACGTCCTCAGGGGGTTTTAACGTCCCCCCCCTTATTTTAAATAACTCAGTGGAGACGGCAGCGCCATTTAACGTGGTCAGTCACCCACGATGTAGTGAGCCGAGAAATTAATCCCTGGAAAAGTTTGTTTGGACCGTTGGCACCAAGTGCCGGGTAGTTAACCGCTAGCCCACCGGAGCTCACTTCTAACCTAAGTGAAAATTTTAGCTTTTAATTTACCCTCAGCGTGTTAACAAACATTACAGTTTGTTCATAACAAAACGAATGTACACTAACTCAGTATGGACTCACTGAAATGATTTAACTAAAATAAAAACAAAGTAGCAATACCGCACAATGGATTATTACTGGACTAGAACGAAATATCGTCTCAAACCTGAGCAAATACTATGATTTACTCGAACCTAACAGCTAATCCTCATACGTTTCCGTTCATCACTAAGTGAACGTTCATTCACGCCTAATTTGGCGTCCCTAAGTATATGCAGTTAGGTGTGGTGGGATCTAAATTAAAGCGCCTATCCACTTGATCTATTTGTCCCATGGTCGAGAAGAGCGGATTTCAGGCAGATATCCGATACTGCGAATGACACGTCGGGATTATAATAGTTATACATTTAAGAAGTTTCCTATATCAGTGTAATCTAATTACTCATAATATGGGGAAAAAAACTCTGTCCGCAGCTTAATACCCATGGAGATGCCTGCCGGAGTAACAAACGACTCCAGGAATATAAATCCATTTAGATGAAGGACGCAGAAAAATAAAGGAACTGTACCCAAAGTGCCGGAGAAATTTTCAATCAGACGCAACAAATTACCAACAAATCCGCGTCTGTTATGTGATTCTATGTTTTTTGAGCGTTGTTACGTGCTGTTTGATTGGCCGAGACGTAGACAGTGCATGATATTTGGCCAATCAGGCCGCGTATTTTAAGTTTTTCACAAGTATCGCCATGACAACCTCCAACAAACATGGTGAAACGAATGGCTTCGCTCGACTGGTCCACCTCAAGGTCCACTTCATTAACAGCCAAGAGCCCAATCTCCCACTTCATAACAATCCCAGAATCAACACCGATGTTTATGTATTCTTGTCATATCGGAATTTATGCTAACCACACACACACATTCACACGCGCGCGCGCATGCACATATATTGTCACCCTAACTGTACTTAATGACATTTATTGTTGTATCAGCTAGAAGTAGAACTATTAGAATGTAAAATATCCATTAGTGATTGAGTTCCAGAGTGTTCTATCACTGCCTGATCCTGAACAAATCCTGGCTGGTGGATCATAGTTCGATAGACCTGTGGCCTGAAGCAGAGCACGATCAGAACGAAGATCGTGAACCAGGCGGCCATCTTTAGAAACTTGGTGTAGGCGTGACACTGTTCGCTGATGCAGGTTCTCACGATTAGTGCCACACAGCAATCCCACGAGAAGCCCTGGAATTCCAACAGCAGCTCGCTGTAAGTCGACCAGGGCGTCATCATACTAGACCCACCCGGATCATAGCTCCACCTCTTAGGGATACGTCCGGTGCTGCCTTGACTAGTAGAGGTCAAGGTCACATTGTCTTCGCTCTCCTCCGTATGGCCAGTGTTCGCGTCCCGCGCCGCGTCGATTCCAATCACGTCGCCAATGTTAATTTGACCTTGACCTTGCCTCTTGATGTAGTGGAACTGGGTGTCCGACTTGGATTGCTTGATCAGCTTCTGCCGGTTGAGGAAGCTGCGCGCTTTGTGCAGGTTGCCAAGCGACAGCGAGGAGATAAATGATGGCTGCCTGTTGGAGGCGTCTTCGTCGCCTCCGTCGCTCGTCTCCAGGTGGCTGTAGGTCGGCGTTTTCGGGATTGGGCTGTACACCGCCGAGTCGTCCGACTGGCTGGACGCCATCTGAATCGTGAATATTTCCTCCGATCTTTGCCTTCTTCCGGCAGAGCTCGTCGATGGTTGGTTGCCAAGCAGCTCGTTGGCTTCCTCCCCCTCTTCTTCGTCGTCATCGTCGTCCTGTATACTGCTGTCGCTCTCATACAGCATGATGGGGGATGAACGCTTCTCAGAATAGCCACATCGATCAGTTGCTCTGTGCTGGCCTAATGGCTGATTCTCAGAAGATCCATCGGCGTTCCAGGCCAGGATTGAATTCTGAAATTAAATTTTTTTGATTTAATCATAATCCCTTCAAATGGTTTTTTAATCTTTAGAAGTTTTTCGAAACAAACGTTTTTGATGGCTAGTGAAAATTCACCAGCACGTTTTCAATGTTTTTAATTCAAGCTTTCAAAGACAATACTAACACTGATGTTAGATGGATAGAGATTGAGACTCGATTTTAGATTAAGCACAGGTCTTGGCGGTTATTAATTAGGATCTGTGTTCAGTATTAGATGCTATTGTAAACCACGTGTTTAGCAACCAGCCACGAGGTACATTGTTCAGGTTATCTCCGGTATGCACTTATGTAGACCATAAATACTTATTCAGCATGTTATACGTAATAAAAGACAGCATCCAGTCAGAAACTAATGCAGTTGTCTGTGTCTCGGCTCAGGTCATAAGGGATTTGTGCACATACCAACTAGTGCTACCACATTGTGTAACAGATTGCCGTGGATTGATGAAAAATATATAATCTTTTGGATTTTTTTTGGTCTTATTACAATCCACCGGTTCAAGACCACTTTAATGAGGCTAAAATATAATCAGTCATTCAACATTTGTAATTGGGTTTTTAGGAATCATAATATGAATATGAATGTCTTTTATGTTACAGTTAACTAACCAATTTATGTTGACTTTTGTTGCTGAAAGAATATTTAAATTCTCTGAAAGTTTATTTAAAACAAATAGCTGCCTCTGCTTTCTTTGTGATTGTGCTAACCAACCTCGTTCATACTTTAACTGTTACATACAGTAATTGAAAAAGGTGTCATGAGTTAGCATTTAATTAAATTGTTAAAAGTAAACATATTTTAGCTGATATTTTGAATAATATCTTTTCAGATGATGCATGACAGTGATAGTTTCACAACATTTATCATAATAATATCCAAGACTAATCTTTCATAACAAGCTGAGTTAGTTATAATAATTGATTTTATTCATGACAAAAACTTTGAATGAATTATGGGACTTAACTGTTTATTTTATTAATTTAAAAATTTGCCACTTTATTAATTTAGCTTTAATCTATTATACGTTACAGGCAGCTTATTTGAGAAGCTTACAATATTATTATAATTAATTGTGTAAAACTATAAAACAGTTTTTATTTAGATAAACAATGACGTATACTATTTAGTAGACATGTATACTTAATGTATACAAATATGATTATATTAAAAACAAATAAAATTGGTTTTATTTTTAAAAGTTATCTTTTTTTATAAACCTGTTTCATACTTGGATTTATACCATCCTTTACATATTTAACGATTTACGTTAAATTATATTATGAGAAATTAAGATTAGAATAAATAAAGTAGATAAAAATAACTACAGGACAGTCTTAGATAAGGCAGTATGAATTTTGGGTGTTTCGTTTATGTTGAAATTCATTATTCTGCCGAGGAGTTGAATGTTGGACGTACACAGACACCTGTCACACAGGTTTTGTTGGATTTTTCTATTTTAAAATACACTCCATTTCTGTCTAAACTAATGCACAGAACGCCGAATAATAATTTATTCCTTTGTTTGTGAATCATCCCTCCCCCCCCCCATCACATTTGTTTGTCTGTTGTTAATTAGGAAATGGTAATATATCCTGATCGGGTCAGTCATTTTGGTATTTAGTAACGCCACTAACACAGCCATAAGCTGAACGGACTAATATATGTCAGTGTTGTAGCTCATCCTTAAAGGTCATATATAACATTATGGTTATAATGGAAAATGCCAACTGGCCGAGGAAACAAGGGAATAAAACCTGGCAAAATCCGCTGATTCTGGCGCTAGCCACTAACAAGTCTGACGCCGGAGTACTTTACCGTGTACGTGGCAGGTGTCCTGTACAGCTATCACTCGGGGGAGGAGCGGCTGTCATTTAACAATGATCTAGCTAATGGCCCGATCTTTTTGCCTGTGGCAGTACTACGGTAGAGACCTGGTGTTTGTTACAATAAAGAATCATTGCAGCGTATGCGCTCAGACAGTTGGATCTGCCTTAGCGGGAACCAGTGGGCAATGTTTGAATGTAGTTCGGGATCCACCCATCCGTTGGGTGTGCTATACTTGGCCCGGCATTTGCGGGGTTCCTTAGTAGAGATAAACCTTTTTTTTTAATTACATGTGTGTAGGATCAGTAACTGATACTCGCTAATAGATGGCTTTCTGGCAAGCCCCCCCCCCCCAAGACTCCCTCCTGGTGATTGTTGTGGATCACATATAAGGTCATATAAAATTTGTATACCAGACTGAATATTCACAACTAGAATGACCTCTGGTGATTGTCAAGCAAACTACCGGTGCACGAATGTGAGGGTGCGCTGAACCATGATTGCATAGGCTGGTGGCAAGTGGAAAACAGTAACTGAAGCTATCCCTAAAAACACATGCACGCACACGCACACACACACGCACACACACACACACACACACACGAAAATAAGATGGCATTTTTAGGTAATAATTTATGACATTTTTGAAATGAAATACTTGTGATGTTGAACAGCCGAGTTTTTGCCTTTCTTATGAAAGACTTCAGTATATCTTGAAAAGGTTCAAACATTCAGTGTTATCGTTCATCGCGATAAAATTCTTTTTAAATAAAATCAGCACACCTCAAGATACATGGGTATTTGATATGGTACTATACTGTCTTATATAATGCTATGGAATTACATATAGCGCAGTCAGTAAAATCATCCAAATTACAAGCCATTACTTGGCATGCCTTTATTATTGAGTTAATAGCTCTGACATCATTAATGTCCAACAACAGGAGTCCTGATGGTCATTCAGCATGGCAAATAAATATTATCCGTTACAGTAAAACATCAGTTAGCAAACTTCTCAATGAAGAGCCATCCATATATTGTGACCGCTCAGTCTGATGTTGTGGTAGATAACAAACAAAAGCTCAATTGGAACTTTGTTTGAAAAAGCTAATTCTCTAAACAGGACATTAAAATAGGTAAGGTTTAGCTCGACGAAAGAGGTTTTACTGTACTATAATATGATACACCGCCATCCCCATCTTAGTGCTCATACTTAATGGCCTCATGGCAGCTTTTTGCTAGATTTATATCTGAAACTTGCCACTTTCTATATCAGTACTGTAAGTCACCAAAATTATTATTTTGTGTATACCATTATCACAACAGCATCTCTAACTGTGCATGGATACCATTTTTTTCTTACAATTTTGTTATTTTCTTTTTTCATCCAGTAAAATTTCAGTTTTCCCCTTTGCTAATGTTTTCCACATACTATTGCTTCGTGAAATGTTCTACACTTATTTTCTTCATACAAATGTCACATTCTCGAGTTGTATTGTTCTGCGGCCGTTCTACATATCCATCTTTTGACGCTTTATGATTTGTGTATCTATTTTATAATTGTGGTTATAAACCTCTACATTATAGCATGATGTTTAACTGCTTCTGGCTACATAATCCAGAATAACCTATTATTGCCAAACTGTTGTCACACTGATGGCTAATAAAGCCGATGGCTATATAAAGAAACAACAGATGGTAGGTGGTTTTGTACCTGGAACCTTTCAATTTTCAGCTCAACACTTTAACCAGTGATGAACCAGAGATCCTTTCTCGATGATCACTTAATATGTGAATCCGGAACAAAGGCTACTACAGATTAGCCTGATCGTGGAGGAAGGTATCCGGATACTTGTTATTGTTTTGGCTCCTGTGATACACATTGGTTGGGAATGTAAAACACCTAAAATAGGTCAATGTCAACATGTATTGATAATCTTGATACTTAATACATTGAGTATCTGTTTCCCGTCAGTTAATATCTGTACTCATCCCAGTTAAATCGATGATTACGAGTTCTTGATTAGGTCATTAAATTAAGTTTCACTTAAAAATTGTGAAGTATATTAGTTTAAGTGCATTGAAATATACAATAACACAATGCAGTAATTTATAATCATTCATAAAATCAGTGTTAAAACTAGTAAAATGCTCCCTAAGGCAGAGCAAGAAAAATACTTCAGTTCAGAAAAATATGTCAGTTCAGTTGACCCTGGGCAAGTAGATTACAGCCCAACAACATTTTCCCTTGCCCAACTTATTTAGAATTGTCAGAGAAATGCTACGCAAAGTCTGAACACGTATTTGAATTAAAAATAGGCAGAAACTTGTGTTTTTATAATAAAAACAAATTTATTTTTAACTACAGTTCACAAATGCCGATACGCAATACAAGTTACAGCTTTGTTTTTTCTGTTTTATTGTATAAAACTAGACTCTGATTTTCGAGTATTTGAGCATTTATTTAGGTAGTCCGAAGTGCGCGATTCTGTGGTCGCCTTATGTTTTTTGACATAATTTAGTGACTTTTCATTGACAGATTTTTATTGAGTTAAAACATTACATAAAATCAGTATCAACCCCCACTGTACCCCATTGAGCAATTTCAGAAAGTAGTACATCGTCAGAACATCGAGACCAATCAAAAGTCTTGTTTCTACGTTTCATTAACATATTCAATATGAACGTTTTCAATTATCAAAATCAACGGAAAAAATTGATTTAAGTTTCTTTTCGGGATTTTCTGTAATTTTTTGTGCATATACAAGATATCAATGAAAAGAAATCGATCTTTCTACTATGACTAATTGCTGTTAATTGGTGATTTCACAATGAAAACAGCAAAAAGGGCGGTCTTGGTCGGCGATTGGTCCTGTTTATATGAAACGCATACCCACTCACAGCCGGGCTGCGTTCGATATAGACAACTCATGTCTACATCGAACTACATTGATGAATTTAGGATTTGTTTTATTGATATTCGCCTGCGCAATTGAAGCTGCATAGTGATGACTGACGTAGGCTAAAATAAAATCGAACGTAGCGTCTAGATACCGTTTGCAGTTCGCTGCTTTTGTTAGGTCATTTGACATGCGCACACGTAACTTGCTGGACAGGAAGTAGTTACTGCGGCGAACAATCTAAAACTCGAAATCGTTTAGGAAGCAAATGTATTTCATTGCAAGAAGTCACTTGCATGAACTGGCAAGTGATCAGCATTAGCCCAATATGAAAATCTACTTCTCCAGCGCATTCGGGCAAGCGATTTTTCTGGCCTTGATTCCATAATTCGAATTGATCAGGTGGTTCAGTCAGAAATACATTCATTCCCATGGTAATTAAGACATTGTTAATTTGATTTGGCTGACGAAATTTGCAATAATGTGATCGTTTTGAATTTCAAGGACAGAAATATATTTATATGTTATACTTATATAATCAGATGTTATTTTAAGACATACAGATGTAATGTTCAGGATTTGAGTTATTTTTGTGTATTGCGATATATTAAGGTTTTTAATAATTATTTTTAAGCCAATACATTTAATCAATGCAGACAAATACCTTTAGGCAGAGTCAGTTAATTGTGGTCAGTTGTAATGGTTAATTATTTAATTAATTTGTTAACCAATTAATTATAAGAAGTGTGTTATTATATATATATATATATATATATATATATATATATATATATATATATATATTAATGAGCACTTTGGGAAAATAGCTTAAAATATATTAGTAGCATAGTTTTACGTTAATTTTTTTAAGTGTTAGACTATCCTCATCTAGTGCACATTAATAAGATGAGTGAGTAAGTGAGTGGGTGAGTAGTTTGTTTAGCCTTAACACTGGTCACACCTAGGACATATATCTGAGTGGTCACTTCTAGTTCCTAGGAATTAGACCACAAACATAGTTATCTTAAGATCTGTGGATGTTCAGCTTTAGTGCTCTAATCTGTGCATTCTTGGAATGTCCCAAACCAATAAGATGTTCTTTGTAGAATCTTGCTGAGATAAGGTGTGATTGAAAGTGCACTCGCACGCCTACACACACATCACAGTTGTCTGTATTCAGTTGGTTTGTGTGTGTGTGTGTATATGTGTGCTTATATACACATACCAACTGAATACAGACAACTGTGATGTTTTAATTAGTCTGTTATAACACCCAATCTTAACTCAATCGCCGATTTAGGGAGACCGTAACTCTTAAACACACAAAGCCAAGCAGAATTACGTAGATAGACGGACAGACAGAAAGGCAGGCAGATGGACAGATAGAGCCAAACAGGCAGATGGACAGACAGACAGATGGACAGACAGACAAATAGAATGTGGCAGACAGTCGAACAGGGTGCTTGTTTAATGATACGCCTGTTATTTAGGCTGATCCTATCAGTAGCTGGGTTATTGTAGCAGGCCATATAACGGCTATCTCATCCCAAAATGTCTCTCTTGGCTAACACCGACAATATCTGCCACAATTCTCCTATCTAGGGAAAGCTTTTTGATAGATTTATCTTCTCCTTAAGTGAAATTCATCACCGTTAAGGCAAGAATTTCAGGATTGAGAAGTAGTCTTGAAATTGATGTACTTTTGTTGGCAAATGTCATAATTCTGCGGTAGGATGTCTTTGTGGTATTCAGAGTG